>OX345648.1:4954616-5267116 GCA_947044365.1 Petrosia ficiformis
CCAAACTAGGACACCTCATTACTAAGAATATCCCAATAGAATACATTTGTGTATAAATGACTTCTAAATAAAGGACACCTAGGGACATATCCACTACTACTCCCAAGGTGTCCTTTATCAAGAGGCTCAGTATTATTAAGGACACCTTCATACTAAGGACATCTGTCTTTGTCTGCATTTGTGTATTTTGTGTTATACTAAGAAAGCTTCCACTAGTCCCAAGGTGTCCTTTATCAAGAGGTTCCATGACAACACATTAAATATTTTAGGTTTGAGAAAAAGATTGTCAGAATCAAACAACAAGGTAATCATCCTATTGGATTCACAGTAAGAGGAGGTGAGTTGTGATTATACTGTGAAAAGAAACTAGTGTTGTTTTTGTATACCAAAATTAAAACTAAAATATATTTTAGCAAAGGGAGTTACCATTTTGGTATACTAAATAAACTAAAACTAAAAATAAAAATTTGATACACAAACCAAAACAACTCTAGCTATACGAAATCTGTATTGAACTATTATATTCATGAACTGAAAAATGCAATTAAAGCATTCTTTTCAATGTGTTGTTGAAGGTAAGGTTTCAATAATGTCCACTGAATACTATCAAGATTAATTATGGAATTATTCTTTATTATGAAATTAATTCTTTCCTTTTCTAACAGGTAAAGAATTTAACATTGGTATCTATGTGACGAGAGTTGAACCTTCTTCTAAAGCAGCTCAGAATGGACTGAAGGTAAGTACAATCACGAATTGCATATAATTAGCTTATGTTTTTGTGCATAGCCTGGAGATCAAATTGTTCGAGTTAACGGACTCGCGCTGTCTGATTGTACTCACGATGAGTTTATTAGTTTAATAAAGCTCAAGAAATCAATAGCTCTGGCTGTTAAAAGTATGTTTGACATCTTACACACAATGTTCATGCATAGATGACTAATTTATACTTATATAAAGGTCATTCATGTTCACTATGACCTTGTAAGACTGTTCATAACCTTAGTTTGGAATGACCAACAATCTTTTTACCTGCACCATTTTCATATAATTATCATTCCTGTTCTTTTGTGTGTATGTCAAATTTCAATCCATTGCTTCATTATTGAGTTACAGTATAATCATGTATTAACCTTATGACATTACTATGTTACATATAAGTTATTAAGTTACAGTATAATCATGTATTAACCTTATGACATTAAACTATACACTATATTACATATAAGTAATCACTTCCCAATATTGATTGTCATTATGAATGTGAACAGACTTTAGTAATGAAATTTGAGTAATCATTAAGCTGTTATTGAAGTTTCATGTATGATGTTGAAACGTGTAGGTGCATTTCATTTACACATAACTTTCACACTTAAACTAACTATATATAATAGAAATAAAGTTAATTATTAAATGTAATAGTTAAAAGAATTTTAGTATAGCATATATAAAGTCTGTTCACATTCACGATGACTTCAAAATTATGATGACTTTATATGTAATATGGCGTATAGTTTAATGTCATAAGGTTAATACATGATTATACTGTAACTCAATAATGAAGCACTGGATTGAATTTGATATACACAAATAAGAATGGGAAGGATAATTATATGGAAATGGTGCAGGTAAAATTATTGGTCATTCCAAACAAAAGTTATGAGCATTTTTCTGAGGTCATGATGAACATGAATTTAAGGTCATTCACGTTCACCTTGTCCTTAGAAAAATGTTCCTAACTTTAGTTTAGAATGACCAACAATCTTTTTACCTGTACCATTTTCATATAATTATCCTTCCTGTTCTTTTTTGTGTCTGTCAAATTTCAATCCATTGCTTCATTATTGAGTTACAGTATAATCATGTATTAACCTTATGACATTAAACTATACGCCATATTACATATAAAGTCATGACATCCTAAATTTGAGGACGTCATGAATGTGAACAGACTATAGTTAATGATGAAATCTTGTATTTCACCAACACACATTATGTTGCTGTTGAACATAAAAATGAAGTTACTCCGAAACGAAATGTAATAGTATTGTATTTGGATTTAATTGTGACGTTGAGGTTTGTATTTAACATAAACACATTCCTAAACTAGTACTGATAACTGATGTAGTCGTAATAAATGATTTGTAAGTATAATTATAAGTTTGTAATTCACTTGTACATAAACATCCACCCTTAAATCATTATACAATATTGTTGATGTAGTTAAAAATTAGCCAGTAAGGAAATGTAGTTAGACAATGAGGTTTGTATTTAACATATGGACATACGTAATATTCATCCTAAATCATTAAAGAATACTGTTGATGTAGTAAAACATTAGCCAATAAGGAAATGTAGTTAGTCAATAAGGTTTGTATGTAACATATGCACATAATATTCATCCTAGATCATTAAAGAATACTATCAATGTAGTAAAACATTGTATTTTGATTTACGTAATTGTGACGTTGAGGTTTGTATTTAACATAAACACATTCCTAAACTAGTACTGATAACTGATGTAGTCGTAATAAATGATTTGTAAGTATAATTATAAGTTTGTAATTCACTTGTACATAAACATCCACCCTTAAATCATTATACAATATTGTTGATGTAGTTAAAAATTAGCCAGTAAGGAAATGTAGTTAGTCAATAAGGTTTGTATGTAACATATGCTCACATAATTCATTCTTAAGCTAGCATTGATGTAATACAACGAAACTTATAGTAGGGAAATGTAGTAATAAAAGAAATGTAATTATAATAATAAGTTTATAATTCACTTGTACACAACATCAACCCTTAAATCATTATACAATACTATTGATGTAGTAAACAATTAGCCAATGTTAATAATATGAATACATGTATATGTATTGGATCAAAGAAAGACACAAATCCAAAAAAAATCTGGACCAGCTGGGATTCGAAGTTTCAAACACAGGACCTTCTGATCACCAGTCAGATACTAAATCATCTGAGCTACTAGAGCCAGGTTGAGGAAGAGCATTTCATAGACAATGTCTACTACTTAGGTACAGGCAAATTCAGAAGGTTAATCCCAGCTGGTTCAGATTTTTCTGGATTAATGTCTCTCTCTTTGTTCTAAAAACTTACCCAGTAAGGAAATATAGTAGTAAGGATGTTGAATATTGTTATGAGATTGTTTTTCACCTGCATCACATTTAGAGTGGATGTCAGTAATTAATTCTAATCTCTGTAAAGTTTATTTTTTGAAATGAAATATGATATACGTATACATTCAATACTTGTCACTATATTATTATTGCTATGTCTGTAAACTGTCAACACTGAAACGTTATATGAGTAAACTGAAGCCATAGTTATGTTCTATATATTCTTTAATTTGTGGCCTTTTCCGTATTTAACATTCTATAGTATTGATGTATGCAATAATATTATATATATACATGCATATAATATGTAATATATATAGTATGCTAACAGGTCCTATATACAAAATATAGGACCTGAGTTTTGTGTTCGAAGATGTGATATAGCTCGAGCCTGTGAGAGCTATATCACATCTGAGGACACAAATTGAGGGTCCTATATGCAGTATATAGGACCTATTAGCATACTATATACAATATATTGTATGATGGTGACATCTCTTGCATAGTGTGCACATGGAAGGTCTATATACAATATATAGAACTCACCACATCAGAGGGATGATGTCACCATCATACTATATATATATATATATATACAGTGCTCGAAATAGTTTTTGAAAGTGTCCAGCAGAAACATCTGGACCAATATTTGACCAGCAAGTTGAGAATTTGTCCAGAAAACCAGCACTGCACGCTTATGGAAGTAACCCACTAGGCCATGACTGCTCTTGACTAATAATTAACCTTGTTGTGAGGTTACTGTTCATATAAGTCTCATATTGTCCAGTCAAATGCAATTTTGTCTGGACAAAGAAGCAAAATGGCCACTATATGCTTATAGTGTAATAGGCAGGGCACTATCTGTGTTAGCAAATCTGAGGTTCAGGTATATATGCTATATATGCATGTATATGTGCATACATAATAATAATTATAATTATGTGTATTAAATTATTATTAGTAATGGACAATAACCATCTCTCTAATTATATACTATATATAATAAATAGATGTATAGAATAGTGATAATTATTATAATTATAATATGCAATCCCACTAGTCATGCAAGACATTGTCAGATAAATCTAGTGAATATGTCTGGTAAATTTGAAACTGAATTGTATACAAAGTAGTGAAAATAGGTCAAAAGATCCCAGTTGGCTCAATATTTTCACACCCCTGTAATAGTTCAGTCGTATCCTGATTTAAAATCTTTTATTTATCCTAACATGGTCATACACTTTCTTTTCTTCATATGATTTCATCGTGTTATCCAACTGTATCACTACTAGCTGTTGGACTCATTCCTGGAATCAAGTAAGGATTTAATAAAACGTAATTTTGTCCTTACATAGAATTTATCTTTTCCCATTTTAAAGTTCCCTGTACTAAAGCTTCTGTTATGCTTGCATTAGTTGGCATTGTGAAATATTGTTTCCTTCATTTCCTCATTCAGACCAGACACTAAGAAGATTTCTTGGAAAGGGGTAGTTGAACCGCGAAAGTGGCAATCGCAAACACATATTGTAAGAGAATATATAACGATCCTCTCTTTACTATCTTCCTATCTATCTATCTATCTATCTATCTTCCTATCTATCTATCTATCTATCTATCTATCTATCTATCTATCAATCTATCTATACAAACTAGCACACACATTAACATATATAATTATATATATATATATATAATAATTATATATGTATATAGTTACTATAATACATAATATATATATATATTATATATATATATATATACATTTATAATTACACTCATAATAATGAATATCATTATGACGGAAGTTTATACGGAGTACATGAAAAATTTTGGCAAATTATGAATAATGATTTGCCAAACTTTACTATAGCATCATATCACTCTCATAATTAATAGCCATATAATTACTACAAAAAATTTCCCCTGCTAAATTCAAACTTCATATTCTCTTCAAATTTTCACTATTGCTATGATTTGTAGGACTAAAAAGTTCCCAAAAAAGTATGAATTTAATTTTACCAAATATTATCATTCCAAAATTCCCGTTACATAATAAATAGATTTATATACAAACACATTGAATACATGTGATGTACATGATGTCATGTGTGTGAGCACTTATATGTTGTCTAACTCCCAATCTGTCTTGATTAACATTACTTGGCAGATTAACCAGACAGATCAAATTGGTCGTGATTCCATTGGAATACTCGCATGCAATTTTTTTTACTGCTTCGTGAATTAAGAATCATTAATCTGCAGTTTTGACAGCTTCCAAAATGTTTATTAAGTGTGTTTTGATGTTGTAAACGTACATTGTTTTCTTTTACTTAAAATTATAATCATGATTATAATCATGATTATAATATACACATATATACACACATATACATATCTACATTTACCCACATGTATACACACACCCACATACACATATACATACGCACACATACACATACACACCACATACATGCATGTATACACACACAATTCACGCCACATACACATACACACCACATACATGTATATTTCATATCACATATACACATACACATACACACCACATATACATACACATACGGATAAACACATACACATATATATACACATACACACCATATATATACACATACACACCACATATACAGTATACACATACAAATGTATATACACATGTATATACACATACACCTACACCACATACCTGCATGTACATACACATACTCATATACATGAATATACACATACACACCACATACTTGCATATATATACGCATACACTTATACATATACATTACACATACCGGTACACACCACGTACATGCATATATATATACTATAGGGAATACATGGTCCAATAAGGAGCACTAAACGCATACAAGTAACCATAAAGAGAGGAGAATCTTTAGGGGCCAAGTAAATACATAAATATAATAATAATTTATTTACACGTAATAAGATTAATGGATCTTTTGGAGTTTCACATATATGAGCTAAAATATGGCATTGCAGATAGTGCATAACATGATTCCATATACTGCATGAATATAATTATATAATTATAATTAAACAGAGCATTTGAAGTGTAGGAAATAAGTAATGTATAAGTTTATATGGATTGCAGCTTGTAAGAATAGTTATTATGATTTAATTAATATTGCTTGTAATGGAACTGTGCTGTAATGAAGGATATTGTGATTTGATTAATATAATGGTTTTAATAAAATTGGTGCTATAATGATATCATTTGTCGTGAGGCTGTGGGAAATCTAAAAACTGATTTATAATGATAATGGAGTGTATTAATTCTAATTCCACAGTGTTAAGACAAGCACTGCAATAGATGGTGGAGTACTGATAGTTGATGTTGTGCCTAACTCACCAACTTATAATGCTGGGTTAAGGGTGAGATGTTAATTATATGTAATACACAGACACACACACGGACACACACACGAACACACACACGGACACACACACATCCACACACACAGACACACACACAGACACACACACGGACATAACCAGACATAACCAGACAGACACAGGCAGACAAAAAGACAGTGATTATTGTAAGCACCTGTCTACTTTATTTCAAGATTGGAACTACATTGTTATCAGTCATTGTAGAAATCTTCCTCCCACCTCATAAGACAGACAGACAGACACAACACACAAAGAGACTCTCACACTCACTCACAGTCATTCCTCCATATAGCCAGGAGATGAGATTCTGGATGTGAATGGACGAAGTCTAGTTGGTAGACCACATGATGAGGTATGTGTCTAAGATGAAGCATTCATGTCAGTGTTGTTTTAGTATGGTAATAATGACCACTTTTTGTTATAGTATGCCCAGTTTTAGTTATAGTTATAGTTAAAACAATTTTAGGCTTATTTAGTTTTAGTTAACTAACTAAAAGTGGCCAATTTTCATTTTAGTTATTGCAGTAGACTTGTAATTTAGTTATAGTTTAGTTAACTAAAAGTCAAAATGCCTTACTAAAAGGAGTTTTAGTTATAGTGAACTAAAACAATGCTATTACTATGGCTTCATATCGGGATATTACACCAATTTTAACACATCAAAGTATGGAGATAGTGTAGTAATTATACATACTTGATAAATGAGGGAATTTTTAGATTTTTACTAATTTTTCTAATTCTCATAATATTATTTTTTGATATTATTGCAGACCATTGCAATACTAAAATCCAGTAACACTTTGATGATGACCATCAGAGCAGATACTGTAAGTAATGTCACTATAGTGTGTCTAAAGATCAATCATGTTCACTATGAATTCAAAAAAATATTCATAACCTTAGTTAGAATGAGCAACAATCTTTTTACCTTCACCATTTTCATATAATTATCCTTCCCGTTCTTTTTTGTGTATGTCAAATTTCAATCCATTGCTTCATTATTGAGTTATAGTATAATCATGTATTAACCTTATGAGGTACATTGTAGTACTTATATAATCGTCACATTATAATTTTGAGGTCCTCATGAATGTGAACAGATTTTAGCTAATTGTCTATTCCGATTTATTTTTTAGAAGTCTAAAAGAAGTAGTTTCGAAAGCAATGCTACAAATGACTTTGAATTTGGCCCCCAAGATTTTGATGTTGATGCTGAGATCCTATCTCCACGAGGGGTTTTCAGCGATGATACCTTCATGTTGAGACCAAGAGAGGACGCTCCAACAAGACGACTAAAACAAAACAATTCTAACAATCCATCTGGTAATCGTATATCAGTCAGTGATACTGAGGTACATCAATCTCGTACAGCACCTGTCATAGCCTCTCCCGCTGCTTTTGGGTATGGACCAACCTTAGCAATGCCCACTCTGCTAGGTATGGGAGAACAAATGCCAAATAGAGAAGATTCAGTAGATTTCTTGGGATTTGATTTCTCTGTGAAAAGTGGTGGTGTGATGGGTAACCAAGATGATAGGCAAACCTCTCCGAACCGTACCTCATTAGGATCCTCTTCTCCTGTTACCCCAACGCCTCAAATTCCTGTCCCTAAAATTGGACGAGCGACTGTTGATGGAGATAAGAGGAAGCAGAATGGAATAGGTATGTGAAAATAGTAGTGTGATTGACAAATAGTTGAACAATGAACTAATATATCATTGAGTGCTGTGTAGTTCAGTCCAATATTAATATATTGTCCCTCAGTCAAACCAGTAGGATAGGTAGTAGAATGTTGAGTTACAAACAGGATCATATGTACCATCGAGTGCTGTGTGATTCAGTCCACATAATCTAATATTATCATATTGTTCCTCAGTCAAACCAGTAGGACAGGTAGTACCAGGTTCACTCATATTAACAAATTCAATTCTTGTCCATCCTCCTTCTTCTCCACAGTTATTACCCTTAATGTCACAATATATACTAATATTACTACCATTAGTTATAGTCTGTCTAGTTTAGATATTCAGCTAGTATATTAACATGCTATTTTAGACATTGTCGATTTACCTTTTTCTCAGAGAGTACAGATGGTCCTCTTAGTCCTAGTAAGCAAGACCTGTCCTCTTTTCAATTCCCTGTCGATGATGATGAGAATGGAATAACAGTTGGATCAGGTGTTACTAGGCAACCATCGGCATCTGCTTTAAAGAAGAGTGGACCCACTGTAAGTGAATGTGTAATATTAATAGCCACTAAATAAACAATCTTATTGCAAGCAAGATCACAGAGCATTCATAGACCTGGCTAGACAGGCTTGCCCCAGTTACATGTAGTGTTGGTACATGTAAATACACTTTACATATTACTATTAAAAGATTTAACTTTATTTCATGCACTTTTTTTTAGTCTGGAAAAGTAAGGAGACCTACATTTAGCGAAGAGTAAGTTCATTTAAATGTACTCACAACACAATTGCAGTGTATTGTTTATTCTTCTCACCCTTAGTGTTCAGATTATTCCGGAACATCGTAAGGTATCGTCCAGTAGCAGTCGCGAAATGCCAATCACCTCTGTACATCCAAGCAATTTCAAGGTATATCAAATTTACAACTGCAGAGTTATTTTAATATTCAAAACAAGTAACGATTAAAGTTGTTAATTTTTACTGTGATACAATATCAACTGAAGCATGTATAAATTCCTGGAACCACAGAGCACCAGAATGAGACTTGCATCTGTAGAATAGGGTTGAGGCTCGAGACCGAGATTTACATCATGCCCTTATAGTATTTAGCAACCAAACATTATTTCTAAAATCCTGAGGGCAAAGTGAATATGAACAGACTTTAGTATATTTTCTTACAAAAAGGCCCAAGTGAATGTGATCACATTTTACTCATACTTATAATTGTGTGTTTATAAACAAAATGATGTTTATAATGTTATTACCATGTTGTAATAATTTATCGGAGAATTTTTATTGAGCCTTATTAACACGATAGAATTTTGTCTTTATTAATAAAAAATTTGTTTTATTAATAAAAAACTGAACGTTTCAACCCGAACGTCTTCTTCAGCAGTATAATCTCCAATAAATGATGTTTATAACCCTATATATTATATATATATATATATATATATAGTGTCTACAGCTACTTTGTCTTTTGCTTTTTAGTAATGTAGGGGGTATTTGTGAAGGGTTATATGGAATGTGATTGTTTAATTTTATCGAGGTAGGACACACTTGACCCTCCTGTTAGTACAATCCAAATCTTGTTTGCATTTCTTAACATCCTTACATCTTCTATCAAAATCTTTTAATTAATTATATTACAGTTCAGTGAAGAAATTTTGAAAGGGAGAAAAGTACAGTTTCATTCAGTACCTAAAGTATGTTTGGATATTCTTGTTACAATTGTGAAATATCAATACTTTCTTCCTTTATTCTCAAGGATGGTCCATTGAGGCTTGCTATTCGAGGCGGAAGAGACACTCCACTTGGTCCTCAGATTATTATATCTCGTATTATTGATGGAGGGACAGCAGCTAGTTATGGTAATTTACAAACCACTACAAAAAACTACGACATTCTAAGATTCTTTTCTACAGGTAAACTGAATATTGGTGATCAGATTCTTGTGTGTGATGGGATCAGCTTGATTGATGTAACTCATGATGAAGCAGCCCAGGCTTTCAAAAGAGCAATGGATATAGAATCTGTTAGTTAGCATAATATTATTTATGTTTCAGTTAACTATAACTAAATCCCTTTTAGTAAGGCATTTTGACTTTCAGTTAACTAAACTATAACTAAATTACAAGTCTATTACAATAACTATAACTACATTTGTTGTAGCTAAAATGAAAAATGGCCAATAATGAACACTAACAGAATGTACATGATACACTTAATTCATTTATTATTATTATTATTTTATTGTATCTATAGCCTTCAATTGATTTGGTAGTTGCTATTAATCCCGATGCTCAAGCTAAGACTGGTATTTCAAACAGGTTAGCTGGAGAGTATATATATATATATATATATATATATATATATAACATGATTTATGAATATATAATTTTCTCTTATATCTACAGTAAAGACACCAACATCTAGAAGGCAACCAAAGTCCAATTTAGATTGTAATATTATGTATTATACATTAGGTTTATATGACAGTGTTTGATATATATTTAAAGGACATATATTAACACAAATAGCTAGTTACATTAATTTTAATACTACAAAAATATTATAATTGATACAGCGAAATTTCACCATGCTGTGACTTTCAGGTTTTTCCAGAATTCTCCTGTTGGACTACCAGGTGGTAGCATAGCAATATGTACAGGAGTCTCAGCTCCTTGATCAGGTGTTTGATTGCCTCGACCTCCAGATATATCTGTTTTTACTGATCCTGGGCAACAACAGTTAACAAGTATATCTTCTTTCCCAAAAGCAGCCATCTGTTTTGCTTGAATTTTGGTTAATGCAATTAATGCCATTTCTGTGGTACCATATCCGGTATTAGTCCATCCTTTGTCTTTGTAGTCACCTGTAGAGACAAATTACAAACAAGATACACTTTCATCAGCAGTAGAGGAATTTCTTAACCAGTATTTCTTACCAGCTGCAACATCAGCTATATATTGATCCATCAGTGATACCAGATCTTGTTCAGTGAGAGCTGGGTTAGTGAATTTTTCCTGTAAATTATAGAAGACAGTTGGTATGGAGTATATTAAACAGTAAAGCATAAAGTGGCTGAGAATGTGCAGTCATAATTATGTACTTCTTTATATAAATACCCGTATGTTTGGTTGTACTCTTCTCAATGCACCAACAATTGATGACATATTCACAACTCGAGCATGAGGACGAAGCAGAGGAAACAAAGCTCTAGATATGTTAAGGGTGGCTGTGAAATTTGTTGCTGTAGTAACTGTGACCTGTTCCAAAAATGGAGCTATAGAAAAGTAATCATATATATATATATATATACGTATATATATATTATATATATATATATATATATATATATATATATATATAGTCTATATACGTATATAGATCTATATTAGTGTTGTTTTAGTTTGACAATAGCGACTACTTCTAGTTATAGTATGACTAGTTTCTCAAGGTATTAGTTTAGTTATAGCTTAATTAACTAAATAATTTCAGGCTTATTAAAAGGTTTTATAACTAAAACAACACTAATATATATATATATATATGTGTGTGTGTGTGTATTAAAACCTATCTGTATATATATATTACCAGAGATTTCAGGTCATCACTTGCAATTGAAATGGGCGGCCATTGTTTTTCCGTGCCATCCCTACTAGAGAGTACTACCGTACTCTCTGATATATATATGTGCATATGTGATGTATATATTCACCAGTGGTTGATGACTTAAATGCAATCCCTGCATTGTTGATCAACACATCAAGACCTCCATATTTCTGATCTAAATATTTCCTCAATACCTCAATGGAATCAGATGATGTTATGTCCAGTTGATGATAAAGTGGTTTCAAACCTTCACCCTCAAGTTTTGCAACTGCCTCCTTCCCACGTCCCTCATCACGTGATGTTAAAATAACATCACCATCAAATACTTTACACATTCTTCTCACAATTGCAAACCCAATACCTTTATTAGAACCTGTTACTACTGCAACTCTACTGGAACTGGCCATATTGTTTTGTTTAACACACCCTCAAATTATCATTAAGGTTTAATGTGCAAAACTCAAACAATTATTATTACCAAACAAGAAATCAAAATTTTGAAATGAGGTTAAAACATGTAGGAATCAAATTTCACCATGCTGTAACTTTCAAGTCTTTCCAGAATTCTCCTGTTGGACTACCAGGTGGTAGCATAGCAATATGTACAGGAGTCTCAGCTCCTTGATCAGGTGTTAGAGGTGCTCGATCTCCAGCCATATCTGTCCTTACCCATCCTGGACAACATGAGTTAACAAGTATATCTTCTTTCCCAGATGCAGCCATCTCTCTTGCTTGAATTTTGGTTAATGCAGTCACTGCCATTTTTGTGGTACCATATCCAGTATTAGTCCATCCTTTGTCTTTGTAGTTACCTGTCGAAACAATGAACAATGCAACTTTAGAAACAAAGCCTAATGAATACCGTCGGGACGGGACCCTCGCCTACGTGGCAAGGTAATACAAACTATAATTTCGAAATATAATATGCCAAAAGATTATAATTATCATTGCTCGTTTGTATGGTCATATAATAATGAGAATGTTTACTTCAGATTGTTTAGTTTGTGTATAAAACATATTAAGTTATAAAACCGTACTGGCATGTTAGTTTTTATAATAATATTATAATAGATATAGATATATATATATATATAATATATATATATATATATATATAAATTATATAAACTAACATGTCACTACTTATTACTTAGTATGATTATACTAGTCTCTTCCTTGTCTATACTATAAGTCTTACATTTTAGTCTCTGTATTATCTGAAAGAAGAAAGAAAGATCCTCAATTCGTCTTGTGAAATATTCCACAAAGACAGCATAGACAGGTCCTCAAAACTGCTGACTTTCGAGTAACGTGCACAGCACATGACTTGAAATTGAAATAGGCGGAGTTTGAAAGTAATGGAGAATGCTTGGAGCCAGTACTCGATGTTGTAGCAACCACTACCCAAATTTTGTTTGCTTTTATGTAGTGCTTTGCTAGCGATAGTCATGATACAGGAGTAGTTATGTTTTGATGTGTCCAGATGCCTCCACGAGTCTTCTCAAGTCTGGAAACAGTAATCGTGAGTTATAAACATTGTGATAACTTTATAACCGAAAGGTTTAAGAAGAATTCCTACGTTATTTTTTTTCCTTGTATAATTTGAAGTCTACCAGTACCTCTTTTGAAATGTCAATGTTTTTATTTTTCCAGAAAAATTGCTAACACACACACACACACACAGACACACAGACACACAGACAAAACGATTACCGTACCCTTCCGCCTACGCTACGCGGCGAGGGTAATAAATGCATCTTTACCATACATAACAGAAGTTTTTAACCTTACCAGCTGCAACATCAGCTATATATTGATCCATCAGTGATACCAAATCTTGTTCAGTGAGAGCTGGGTTAGTGAATTTCTCCTGTAAATGTAGTTAGTTATATAGGAAGGCAGTCAGCATGAAGGAATAAACAGTCTACTGTAATAACTATATATAACAAACTAAAATAAAAATTGGTTAAGGTTATGAGATACTAATCATGAATTAATAATGAGTTATTTATCTGATGTCTTTTTTTTTAACTTAGTATTTTTGTCAAAACATTATCAATGAAAGTTGTATCATTTCCATTTTATTATTAAGAAAAAATAACAACAGCAAAGATGATAGCATAGTTCATGATATCTCCTGACTTCTCTTCTTAATACCAAAATGAATGTCATCCCGAAGGAATATTGGGCAATAATTGTCTAGAATCTCCAAAATACCCCCCAAAATGTCAGTACATGTTAAAGTGGTTGCTTTCGAACGTTTTGCAAAACAAAACATCACTTGGCGACCTAGCTATAGCTTTATAGAAAATATTTACCTGGAGATCACATCAAAATATGTATTGGATGAACTTAATTTGATTTATAACTATAGAGCGCTAGCGTCAGCCATTGGTCAGTTGAAATATAAATATTATCATTCTAATATTTTGTTTAAATAAATACGCTCAGATTTTGGTATCCCGTAACCTTAATAATCGATAGTTAACTAACTAAAACTAAAATCCTTTTAGATCTATATAGTAAGCCTAAAATTACAACTGTAACTAAAAGTGGTCATATTATAGTAAATACATACCAAAATTATTATATGTATAATCTTGGAATACATTCATATATAAATACCTGTATGTTTGGTTGTACTCTTTGCAATGCACCAGTAAATGAGGACACATTTACAACTCGAGCATGAGGACGAAGCAGAGGAAACAAAGCTCTAGATATGTTAAGGGTGGCTGTGAAATTTGTTGCTGTAGTAACTGTGACCTGTTCCAAAAATGGAGCTATAGAAAAAGTAATGTATAACTGAATATTAAGGTAAATATGTGATGTATATATTTACCAGTGGTTGATGACTTAAATGCAATCCCTGCATTGTTGATCAACACATCAAGACCTCCATATTTCTGATCTAAATACTTCCTCAATACCTCAATGGAATCAGATGATGTTATGTCCAGTTGATGATAAAGTGGTTTCAAACCTTCACCCTCAAGTTTTGCAACTGCCTCCTTCCCACGTCCCTCATCACGTGATGTTAAAATAACATCACCATCAAATACTTTACACATTCTTCTCACAATTGCAAACCCAATACCTTTATTAGAACCGGTTACTACAGCAACTCTGGCCATATTGGTTTGCTTAACACACCCTCAAATTATCATTAAATTAAATTAGGATCATTATTATCCAAATTTTGAAATGAGGTTAAAACATGAATCAAACAAATTTCACCATGCTGTAACTTTTAAGTCTCTCCAGAATTCTCCTGTTGGACTACCAGGTGGTAGCATAGCAATATGTACAGGAGTCTCAGCTCCTTGATCAGGTGTTAGAGGGGCTCGATCTCCAGCCATATCTGTCCTTACCCATCCTGGACAACATGAGTTAACAAGTATGTCTTCTTTCCCAGATGCAGCCATCTCTCTTGCTTGAATTTTGGTTAATGCAGTCAGTGCCATTTTTGTGGTACCATATCCAGTATTAGTCCATCCTTTGTCTTTGTAGTCACCTGTAGAGACGAATTACAAACAAGATGCACTTTCATCAGCAGTAGAGGAATTTCTTAACCAGTGTTTCTTACCAGCTGCAACATCAGCTATATATCGATCCATCAGTGCTACCAGATCTTGTTCAGTGAGAGTTGGGTTAGTGAATTTCTCCTGTAAATTATAGTAGACAGTTAGTAAGGAGTATATTAAACAGTAAAGTTAAAACATGTGTTCATGTTGTATCACGTAGCACAAAGTGTAGTACAAGTGCTCAGATACAGCCTGAGCAAGCCCAACACTAGAAAGTTGACGTTGAAATCACTCTATATATATATATATATTATATATAGATATATGCATATGTAATACCATATGTTGTATTCAGCCACATGAGTAATACTGCATTTTCTATTTAGCTGCATACTGGTTTTTGAACATGTTGCCCACCATTGTCACTAACTCAGGCTTGCCACCACAGTGATAGCATTTTTCTTCTAGTAATTATAATTGTTCACATAATAACAACAGGAGCTTATGAGTGGTGAAGCCGCTCATAAGCTCCTGCTACAAGATCCATACAAGTGTATATATCTGTGCGAGTGAAAATCAGTCTTAATTCATTTCCAAGATGCTTTCATCATTTTTGAGTCATCTCATATACAAACAAATAAAACTTTCCACTCTTGAAAAAATATTATTGTCCCACTTAGAATCCTAGATACCAAATTGTTAGTTTCTTGAAGATAGCTCCAAAATGAGTAGTTGATGTTATAGCATTGGAAATCAAGCAAGACTCATTTCACAAGTACAGTCCCTGTACATATGTACTTCATTATATAAACACCTGAATGTTTGGTTGTACTCTTCTCAATGCACCAGCAGATGATGACACATTCACAACTCGAGCATGAGGACGAAGCAGAGGAAACAAAGCTCTAGATATGTTAAGGGTGGCTGTGAAATTTGTTGCTGTAGTAACTGTGACCTGCTCCAAAAACGGAGCTATAGAAAAAAGTAATATTTCGTATTAGATGTGTGTATATATATATTTACCAGTGGTTGATGACTTGTATGCAGTCGCTGCATTGTTGATCAACACATCAAGACCTCCATATTTCTGATCTAAATATTTCCTCAATACCTCAATGGAATCAGATGATGTTATGTCCAGTTGATGATAATGTGGTTTCAAACCTTCACCCTCAAGTTTTGCAACTGCCTCCTTTCCACGTCCCTCATCACGTGATGTTAAAATAACATCACCATCAAATACTTTACACATTCTTCTCACAATTGCAAACCCAATACCTTTATTAGAACCTGTTACCACTGCAACTCTTGCCATGACTGTCAGATCTATATATTTATAATTAACTAGCCACGCCTTCTATTATTTGTTTTACTGCGCATGCGTACTTTTACTTAGCACGTGGTAAGGTACATACAAAGGGCCAGGCCTGAAAGGGGTACTTTATGTAAAGAACAGGTGGAAAGAGCTGCTTTAATTATGGATGCACCTATTACTGCATTCACAGCCTTCATTGATATAGGTGAAGAGGACCAGGTATGTAAGAAATTGTAATGAATGTCCATTTATACCTCTGTCCTCCAGATGACAGAATTAGAACAGTACCTCAATGCAAAAGGAATAAGTGTTAATATCGATGAAGAAGATATTGAATTTGAAGTTCGATTTCGACGTATAGTTGAGAAATCCTGTGCTATATTTGAAAACCAAGCAATACAACTATCAGGTACTATTATGGAAAATATTTTTTTTCCAATTTGGAAGTACATAAAATTAACTGGAAAGTACGACATGTTTTTACTATTCATGCTACACCACACCTCGGACCTACTATGAATGGGTCAGAGGTGTGTGGTAGTATGAAAATTAATGAGGTGCCATTGATCATTAAAGGACAGATAGAAGCCCCTGAGATTGGATGGATGGATTGACAGTTAATTGATTGCTATACCACGCCTCTGACTTGTGTACAAGTATGGTTCATACTATTACATGAGTTGTATAGTCTCACGTAGCCAGAACCAACCTACTATGAATGGATCAAAAGTGTGGGGTAGTATAAGGTATCATTGATCAGTACAAGGATAGATTGAAGCCCCTGAGATTGGATGGATGGATTGACAGTTAAAAATAGATAAGATGGACGATAAGAATAGATTGAAGCCCCTGAGATTGGATGGATTGATTGAAATGGATTAGATGGACAATGAGTATACATGTATATAATTTTGTCTTTAGAATTAGAAGGATTACTGTACTGTATAGCATCATTATTTCATATGCTACAAGAAAATACAGCTTCATTGCTGGAAGCTGTGTGCATAATGATAGCCACTGGTACAAATCAAGACAATGCAAGGCACAGACTGAAGATGTGAGTGGTATGGGAATCGGCCTGTCTATTTGTTTATTTTATAATTGATTTTGTAATGTATGTCATTTCCAGTGATGATGTAATTTGCGTCTGAGTTCTTTTGTGGGCGTGGTTTGCCTGCCATTCCAACACAATGGATTCAGTGATGTCAATATCTTACACTGAGGATTACAGAATTCACTTATTCTTGAGACCTACATGTATTATATAGTGTTGTTTTAATCGACTAGCTAACCCCTTTTGTTAAGGTATTGGTTAACTGTAAATCTACAACCAACTAAAATGAAAATGGACAATGTTTATTATAGCTAAAATTTAAACCCTTTTGTAAGCCTAATATCTTTGTAGCTAACTAATTACGACTATAATAAAAATGTGATAGACTACATGTAGACATACATGTAATATGTAATACACGTATATATATAATATACATGTATATACATGTATAATTACACATACATTAACCCCGTGGAAAGCAATCATAAGGATGGCCCTCTGGGACATAAAAAGTAGTCATTATTGGCATACTTAAAAAAAAAACATTACAGGTCTTTAGCCTAATACAAGTATGTATTGTATTCTTTATTATAGATAGATATTTCATATCATTAACTCATCATTGTTTTGACCAAACATCTGCTACTTTTAATATATACAGGTTTGGTCTTCTCTTCTGTCAGTTTGAAAGTAAAGATCCTATGTCTTTGATAGTTCTTAAACATGAGTTTCAATTTGCTATTGATTATAATGCAGGCCATCTACTAAATATTAATCTTACTACTGTAAGTTATCAATGTTTTATGTTGACTTTAGGGCTGCATTAGATAGTAGTTTTTGGTACTCAACATGTACTTCTGAAAGATGTAACCGATATTGTAAAAAGTGTACCAATAATGTCATTTCTTGTGATTATAGCATCATTAATTGCTTTTATGATGCTCATAATTATTAAGAAAAGGCTTATTTTCATTGAAAGAATCAGAAACCAGAAGGTACATGTACATATAATATTGGATCAGTACCAGTTATTGGTACATATCTTAAGTAATTATTGATTTATCAGAATATCGGTAAAATCTCATATCGGTGCATTGCTAATATGAATAGATAGACTAGTCAGATATTTTTTTGCTGATGTATTTCTTAGAGGAAGCTAATCTAATGATATTCAGGATATAAGTAATCTTTAGGCCCTTTGGCTAAACACATTGTATTATATTTCTTTGTGTAGTTGAAAAAGTGGATGAGGTGTTGGAAATTATCTGTTGATGATAGCAGACAACTACTTAAGCAGTTCTGGGAAGCTAGCAAATCTACTTCAAACAAAAGGTATGCAGTGGAACCTGGATAGCATTGGGACAAATATGTGTCTTGATTACAGGGGTGTCCTCATTTCAGGGGTGAATTTATATTATAAAGCACAGTTTGAGACATTTGTAAGTGTCCTTAATACAGGGGTGTCCTCGTTTCAAAAGTGCATTTATATTATAAAGCACAGTTTGGGACATTTGTAAGTGTCCTTAATACAGGGGTGTCCTCATTTCAGGGTGTCCTTAGTAGAGAGGTTTCACTGTATACATGTACATGTAGTTTACTTTGAAATGTGTGATATCAACTATTTAATGCACAGCTACCTACATGTACCTACATGTACATGTAGGTACCTGCAACTTTATGTTATATTCATACAATCATAACTTACTAAAATGTTGATTCATAACAGAAAGTTGTACAGTGTTCTGCCCAGGATATTTAGAGTGATGGTTTGAATTCCACTTAGTGGTGTTTATCCATGTAAGTCTCAGTAGCATTATGTATTATCTGAGAGGTGGTTATTCTTGACTAGGGCCTACCAGTGTGGGCAGAACACTGGTAGTAAATAGCTATTAGTCTAAAGTAGTCTTGTTTTAGTTATAATTTAATTAACTGCTTACTTTTAGTTTTAGTTAACTAACTAAAAGTGTCGCCAATTTCCATTTTAGTTAATTATAGTTGTTGTAATAGACTTGTAATTTAGTTATAGTTTAGTTAACTAAAAGTCACAATGCTTTACTAAAAGGAATTTAGTTATAGTTAACTAAAACAACACAACACTACTACAGATTTACTTATAGTTTTCATGATCCAAACTTTCTTTAGTCTCCGTATAGATATTTTAAAGGAACTCCTTTCTCTCTCATCTTCCTCGCTAACTGAGGAAGGTACAGATGACCTAGCTACTGAACTAATAGTGCTTGTATTAGCTGATTCTAATCGTTATGTTTTTAATAGTATTTTACAGCTGGAATCTGTGAAGAATCTTCAATCACAAAAAATTTATAAGGTATTATGACTTCCATCATAATTATATATGTACATATATCCATGTTGGATCAACCAGACCCTGGGAGTCAATGACTACCCATCTACATGTATCTATCCATACATATATATCCATTCATCCATTATCGTAGTATATTGTATCAACCAGACCCTGGAGTCAATGACTACCCATCTACATGTATCTATCCATACATATATATCCATTCATCCATTATCGTAGTATATTGTATCAACCAGACCCTGGAGTCAATGACTACCCATCTACATGTATCTATCCATACATATATATCCATTCATCCATTATCGTAGTATATTGTATCAACCAGACCCTGGAGTCAATGACTACCCATCTACATGTATCTATCCATACATATATATCCATTCATCCATTCTCGTAGTATATTGTATCAACCAGACCAATCATAATAGTAGAGAGACTAGTTACAATAGCATAAATGTAATTATAAATAGTGCTGAAGTGAATAGAGATAGTTACTATTTTAACGAATCGAATATTCGAATACTTCGTTAATTGTGTATCGTACATAACTTGCAATGAACCTTCTTATCTCCAACAATCTCTAGTTCAAAGTGCTCTTAAAGAAGACTTCGTAACGCTCTAGATCGAGCGACCTGAGCCATAATAGTAGAGAGACAAACTTCACAGTTCACACTAAGATTTACAATCATGTGGCGAGTGTGGCTTGTAACCAGGGATGTGGAAACAATGTGATGGCTACCAGACATTTCAACCTATTTTCACTGCTCTTGTCCTGCTCCCATATACATTGTATACAGTTCAGTTTCAATTTATCAGACATTCACTGGTGGTGGGTGTGGCCTATATCGAATATAGCTTTTCAATATTTGAATATGTGCTTTTTAATGAATATACACTATTCGTTTCAGCACTAATTATAAATGATGTACCTTTTTGAGAAGCTGAATGTATTTGTGATGGTAAATGAACTTAATATCAAAACAAAGGCTGTAATTGAAATTATAATTGGACTTGATATTTTGTAAATGACCCCAGGTCTGATATCAATGTGAATACTAATGATGACTAATATATTTTATAGTTACTACAAATATTTGTTGAAGAAAAGTTACCATCTTTTATCAAATTTTGTGAAACAGATAAAGAATATTTAGAAAGTTTAGGTGAGGTCGGATACGAAATACATGTACATACATACATACATGTACTACATACATACATACATGTACATACATACATACATGTACATGTACATACATACATAGATGTACATGTACATACATACAATGTACATACATACATACATGTACATACATACATATACATGTATGTACATACATGTACATGTACATACATACATACATGTACATGTACATACATACATGTACATGTACATACATACATACATGTACATACATATACATGTACATGTACACACATACATACATGTACATACATGATTATATTTTTTTGTTTGATATAGGACTTGACTACAGTGTGTGTGAACATAAAATGCAAATACTTACTCTACTCTCGTTAGCTGTGGGATCTAGTGAAATACCTTTCTCTTTATTATCTTCAGAATTGGGAGTTGGTGTTTCAGAAATAGAACAACTTGTGATAGATGGTATGTAATAGCGGAACCCTTCTAATCAGAAAAACCCTGTATTAAGGATGCCCTGACACTCACAGATCTTCCAAACTGTGCTTTATATTATAAATATTCACCTCATGAGTACACTGTACACACCAGAGTTTTTGATATGTTTTGAAGTATGGGCCAAATTGGCTCAAAAATGGTTAGTGTGTGCATCATTGGGAATACGTCTTGAGCCAATTAACAAAGGGTTAATGCTTTTAGTGACAATATAATCATAACTAACTGCGCCACTGGCCCAAAGAGAGAATTGTGCAGTGCCAAATAAGAAGCTCTTTGGACCAATTGTGTGCCATATAAGCTTATCGAAAACACTGATATACACCTCTAATTAGGACACTTGTATTTGTCTAAGGGAGTCTGGAATAGAGAGTTCCACTGTATATGATTATCTAAGTAACACACAGTACTATTTCTCTTTATCAGCTGTTAGATTGCAGTTATTGAGTGCTAGGATAGATCATGTTAATCAAAAGCTGTTAGTAACGTAAGTACAAGTATTGTTTACATAGTACAAGTACATAGTACATGTACACATATACTGTATTTACATGTATTTCTGGTAGTGTACATGTACATGTACATGCATTATGTAGTTCTGGTAGTGTACATAGTACATGTACATATGCTGTATTTATGTATTTCTGGTAGTGTACATGTACATGGTACATGTACATGTACATGCATTATGTAGTTCTGGTAGTGTACATAGTACATGTACATATGCTGTATTTATGTATTTCTGGTAGTGTACATGTACATGGTACATGTACATGTACATGCATTATGTAGTTCTGGTAGTGTACATAGTACATGTACATATATACTGCATTATGTATTTCTAATTTTCTAATCCATTGTGGCTGTTTATTTTCTAAGCCCTTTGTGGCTGTGTTTTATGAATTTTATAAGCCATTGTGGTTGCTTGTTTGTTGTGTTTGTTAATCTTTTCTACGCCTACATGTATTGCTAGCATGCTAGGCACATGAATTTTCATGTACAAACGTTGATGCATCATGCTAGTATACATTGTGTATGTGATTTTTATTTATATTAGGAGTTGTGTTCATCGTACATTTGGTCCTGAACAATGGAAACATATTTACAATCGATTATCTTCTTGGAAACAAAGCATATCAGCTCTTCAATCTAATATAAAAACTCTACAAATCACACCACTAAGTTCTCAATAAACAGATCTTTGACCCTTTATTTGTTCCCTGATTTATGTATGTACAAGTTGTCAGATTTTATATGGTAGGCAAGAGCAATATAATTATATATTTATTTTGAATACAAGTTTCTAAGATTGTATGTAAATAAGTTTAGAATTTTATTGTTTTTCCCCCAAAGAATGTCAAATACACTTGTATGACTTAAAAAGCTTCATGTAATGTATATGTAGGTATACAACTATATGTCATGTTATTGGTCAGAAACTGGAACTACACTGGGAATATCTGTTTGTACAACTGCAAGCTAGTATTACTGTGAATTGTCATGAGATATTTTATGTGTCTGAAATGTAATTTTTGTGCATATTAACAATTTAGCAGTTGTTATAAGTATGTGACTATATACATTACACCTTCATGGGTCACTCCAACAAACTATGAATTATTAGTTCAGTATACCAGGAATTGGAGACGTGATTTAGGTGCACATATGCTACGTGATTTGTGGTGCTGGTTGATGATATCTTTCCTGCAATCTCATTGGTCAGAATTTCATGATACTTTCATTTTAACATACACCATGAATACACTTAAACATTTATTTTACAACTAGCACACCTTCCTCTTTCGAGATAAAATCAAAATTAAAATTCAGCTACTGAAAAATAAGGTATTGCACTACAATAGAATATGTAAACTATTTAGTATCAAAACATTACAAGTTTGACAGTAATATCACTAAACACATATAGTTTCTGACTAAACTGGTCACAGACATAAATATGTCCTTTGTTATCTACTGTAATTCCATAAGGAGAGAATCTGTCTTTAATCTCAGCTCCTACAGGTTGTAATATGGTTATTGGATCTCCTGTTAGTGATTGGAATACAGCAACACGATGATTACCTGAGGTGATGAGAAACCATATAATATACGTACAATTGTACATGAGTATGTAAAATATAAAATTATATGGTTATCCTACTTGGTATTTTAATTTGCTTACCAGCATCACTAACATAAAGACATCCATCATTGTCTACTGTGACACATCTTGGGTTTTTAAGATTACCGAGATTCTCACCGACATCCCAAATAGGATAAGAAAATTTCTCTCGAGATTTATATACAAGAATACAATGATTATTAGTGTCTGCTACAAACATTTGATGTGAGTTATCTATAGCTATATCATGAGGATGGCTAGGTCTTGTTAAACGTTGATGACCAAATCTTGTCAAGTCCGTACTGATTTCCCTCTTGTACTGAAGTTCCTCATCGAATACTTGAATACGAAAGTTGCTTGTGTCACATACAAATACCTCGCCATTCTCTGTCACTGCAAGACCTGCTGGGTTTTGAAACTCGCCTTTTCCTTTACCAATTTTCCCAGCTATTTGTAAAACCTTTCCATTAGCATTATATTTCAATATACAATGACAATACGAACCACATATGTAGATACTGTTATTAGAACCCACTGCCACTCCACAGGGATGCTTTAATTTGCTATTCTGTTCCTCTTCTATTTGAAGTACTTCCTGCCCCACTTCATTCAAGACTAGAATACTGCTTGGACTGCTTCTATCACAAACTATCACATTATCTTTACTATCACGAGATAGCCAACATGGTTTTCTCAGCATTTCCAAAGACGAAAAGTTATCAGAAATGTTAGCCAAAGGGGAGGCAGTTGTCACTGTAACTAGAAATGGGCTATCTTTTATGTGTTTTTCGTTCACAGTAACATCGATAACATGGTTATCTGCAACCTTTGGACAATAGGTGATCATATAACGACCGTGACCTTTATAAATGGTTTGGGATAGCTCCTGGATTTTATCATTGCTTATTTCTGTGGTGATAGTGACAACGAGGTTTTGTTGAGGCACACATAGATTATTATGTACATCTCTTAGATAAACGTTGAAGTAGGTTAGCTTGAGGGCTTCAGGATGCTGTAGTCCAGGACCAACTGCAGAGCAGTTATCTGGATATGCTGTTATTTTAAACACTTTGGACTGTTCCCTATGATTTTTATTAATCAAGCTAGGATAAAATATGAAACTCATGTTTGGTTCTTCGCAAGGAGTAAGGGAAGGCTTTTGATTGAAAGTGGAAAATCTTTTAGGAGCATTGCGTGTTGACAAAGCAGCTGCAGTCTCAAAATCTTTTCTCAATTCTACGCCCTTTTGTAATAGAATTTGTGACAAAGACAAAATGTCACTCTGGTTTGTGATTTTATCAATGTTGGTCATCATTTGCGAAAGTTGATCAGCTCGTTCAATCAATTTCTCTATCTGTGTTAGTTGGAGGGAAAGCAAATCTACTTTTGCCTGCGCTGTAGACTGTAGCTGTTCTTGCAATATCTTCTCCTGAAGCTGAAGATCTTCATAGATTTTTAAAACACAAGAATGGATTTCGACACTCAAAAGTGTTTTCTGATGTTCTATTTTTAGTTTTGCTTCTTGTATAGGCTTAATTGATGAAAGCAAAGAGTCCCTTATTCCTAATGTAAATAGCATTTCTGTTGGTATAAGGTCTTGTAACTCCTGTAGTACAATATCTGTCTCGCCAATCGTGTGATCCTTGTGTAATTCGCTAATGCATTCCGGACAAGCACATGTATTACATGATTGACAAAAATATTGCAGTGGGTGTCCATGGTTGCCGCAAAGATTGGAATCAACAGACTGTCGCTGCAATGATGATCGTACATTACTTGAAACTCCGCTATGCTGAATAGTAGTAACTAGTTCTAATTGATGCTCTTGTAATTCAGGTTTTGTGTAATGAGCACTCGAACATGCATGACAAATAAACTGCTGCCCTTCTCCACAATCTATGCATAGATAGACTGCCTCAGCAGCTGCTTTGTGTGGCACTGGACAAAGATTACATTTTATTTTCTCAATGTTGACTTGTCGTAACAGCTTCAAATCTTGTCGTTTGGTGTTTGCAATGTCGTGCTTCTGCAACTTTTCTAAATCTGGTATGTTGAACGTATCATGGCACTGTGCACATTTATATAGAGGTGAATTCATGACTTGCATTCCCTGGATGCAATTTTTGCAAAAAGAATGAAGGCATCCTAGCATACGTGGATCTTCCAGAGGGCCTAGACAAAACTGACATGTTACCTCTTTTTCTAACTGCTGTATCTTCGATCTTAATCTCTCCAAGGATTTAAGTGAATTCTTTCGAACTTGGCGAACACTCATCTCTCATCAAATTGGATAACTCTTGTATTATTAAAATTATTATAATTGTTTTGGGGGAGTATCCCCAGCTAATTACGAGTAGATTAATAAATTAATGACTACTTCACTGAAAGAAATAATGTTTTTAATTAATATGTATATGCCACTCATGAGATTGTTTCTTGTCAATGAATGAATGGGTTATTTATTTCTCTGTAAGTGGCCATGTGTTTTTTTAAAGTCAAAGATTGAACTACCGGTAAATATAATTAAGTGCATACTAAATAGGAATTTTAAATTGAATTACAATACTAGGTGGAGTCTAAATTTTCATTTCTCTTGAAGAATTGATCTGTTCTATTGCAGCAATAAATATCATACTTCACATTCATTTAGTAATAAATTTTATTCTGTGCGTGTGAGGTATTGTGAGGAGTTTCTTCAAGCAGCTATAAATAGTAACAAAACCACAATCCACCTGCTATTTATAGTAACCAACAAGGCCATAGACAAGGTGGTGCTGAAGTACCCCCAAAAATGTGCTCATTACACATTATCAAATCAGGAGTTTTTTTTTGTCATGCACTAGAGAAGTGTAAACTTACTCCCAGATTGCATTATGTTTGTGGTCCAAAATAAACATTTTCCAGGGGAGACATCCCCTCCTACACCCCCCTAGATAGTGTGTGATATGTTAGGAAGACTGTCACACTTCAAAGCTAGTTCTGCCCATGCAGGAATGTATACTCGAAATTTTTCACATACTTAGTACATTTGTAAGGATTATAATTTAATTGGTCATATCCGTTGCTTTGACTGCATGATAAAATATACTTTCAATCGATTATCATCCCTAATATCTTATATTAGAAATACAAAGATGGTTTGTAACCTACAATGATTTAATTAGAACATTTATTCTGTAGAGGATAATAGAATTGAAATTAGAATTTTTGGATTATAATTACATGTATGTTACTGTGTGGTCATAATGCAACCAATTAATTTCCACTATTCCTTGCAACTGTAACTAAGCATTAAATTAGAACTATTTTATTTTTGCAGTGTATAGCACCCCTAAACTAAAAATGTTGTCTACGGCCCAGACTAAACAGCATACAACCCTTACAATGATACTGCCTAGAGTGTATGATGTAATGTAATGCTTGCTACATGAAGAAGCACCGGTATTGTGAGGGCTACAATTTAGCACTATTACATGGATCATTACAATACTAAAATTTCTCTATAATTACAATATCTGAACCATCAATGAACCTACCTCCAACTTGTTTGTGTTGGGAGTTTGCACCAATAATTACTAGTACGGGTGAAGTCACCTCATTTTCTGATGTTGATATGCATATATATTATATGTTGTAATAATAATTAGCTTCACCATTACTATATATGTACACTAGTATATACTGTTCAATACATATATATATATAATATATATGTATATAACACTTCAAATCCTACCTCCATAAAGAATTTGCAGCTTTCATTGCAAAACAAACTAACATCATTCTTGACATTGCATAGATCAGGTAGTAGCATATGACCTTATTTATTTAGCCTGTACATAGTTTGAAGATTTTTACTGTACTGGCAATCAGAAGTACTTTATACACAATTATACTTAGCATTCGCATGTTGTAATTATCATCTGCAATGGAGCTACATAATAAAAAATGTCTTTATGATATTAAATTTTAATACATTGCATACATATTCTGACAACTTCAAGAAAAATTAAGTTTGACAGTAATATCACTAAACACATATAGTTTCTGACTAAACTGGTCACAGACATAAATATGTCCTTTGTTATCTACTGTAATTCCATAAGGAGAGAATCTATCTTTAATCTCAGCTCCTACAGGTTGTAATACAGTTATTGGATCTCCTGTTAGCGATTGGAATATTGCAACACGATGATTACCTAAATAGAAAGATGGAAGTTATGTATAAGCAGTAAATATGTATTACATACATACTCAAATCAATTTTTACAATGATATGTTCTTGTTATAGCTTTGCTAAATAATAGCCTCAACTATAGAGCTGTTACATGTATATACTACTCTCATTCAATTACTAGCTATTACCACATGTCTGGTTTGAACGAATGTGTTTATGTAAATATGAAATATTGTATGTGTTCATATCCATTGCTAAATAAGCATTCCTTTGCATTAAGACTCACCTTCATCACTAACATAAAGACATCCATCATTGTCAACTGTGACACATCTTGGGTTTTTCAGATTACCGAGATTCTCACCAGCATCCCAAATAGGAAAAGCAAATTGATCCTGAGATTTATATACAAGAATACAATGATTATTAGTGTCTGCTACAAACATTTGATGTGAGTTATCTATAGCTATATCATGAGGATGGCTAGGTCTTGTTAAACGTTGATGACCAAATCTTGTCAAGTCCGTACTGATTTCCCTCTTGTACTGAAGTTCCTCATCGAATACTTGAATACGAAAGTTGCTTGTGTCACATACAAAAACCTCGCCATTCTCTGTCACTGCAAGACCTGCTGGATTTTGAAACTCGCCTTTGCCTTTACCAATTTTCCCAGCTATTTGTAAAACCTTTCCGTTAGCATTATATTTCAATATACAATGACAATACGAACCACATATGTAGATACTGTTATTAGAACCCACTGCCACTCCACAGGGATGCTTTAATTTGCTATTCTGTTCCTCTTCTATTCGAAGTACTTCATGCCCCACTTCATTCAAGACTAGAACACTGCTTGGACTGCTTCTATCACAAACTATCACATTATCTTTACTATCACGAGATAGCCAACATGGTTTCCTCAGCATTTCCAAAGACGAAAAGTTATCAGAAATGTTAGCTAAAGGGGAGGCAGTTGTCACTGTAACTAGAAATGGGCTATCTTTTATGTGTTTTTCGTTCACAGTAGCATTGATAACATGGGTATTCGCAACCTTTGGACAATAGGTGATCATATAAAGACCATTACCTTTATAAATTATTTTGGATTTTAAGGGTTTGCCATAAAACTTTTCTGTGGTGATAGTGACAACGAGGTTTTGTTGAGGTACACATAGATTATTATGTACATCTCTTAGATAAACGTTGAAGTAGGTTAGCTTGAGGGCTTCAGGACGCTGTAGTCCAGGACCAACTGCTGAGCAGTTTTCTGGATAAGCTGTCATTTTAAAGATTTTGGATTCTTCCATGAGGCTTTTTTTAACAACATCTGGATTAAGTATAAGACCCATGTTGGGTGCTTCACAAGGAGTAAGGGAAGGCTTTCGATTGAAACTAGAAAATGTTTTAGGAACATTACTCGTCGAGAAAGCAGCTACACTCTCAAAATCTTTTCTCAATTCTGCTCCCTTTTTTAATAGAATCTGTGACAAAGACAAAATATCACTCTGGTTTGTGATTTTATCAACATCAGACATCATTTGCGAAAGTTGATCAGCTCGTTCAATCAATGTTCTTATCTGTGCTAACTGGAGGGAAAGCATATCATTTTTTGCTTGAGCTGTGGACTGTAGCTGTTGTTGTAAAATGGTCTCCTGATGCTCAAGATCTTTAAAGATACGTAAAACACGAGAATGGATTTCGCTACTCAGAAAATCTTTCTGATGTGCTATTCTTGTTTTTACTCCTTGTATAGGCTTAATTGATGCAAGCAAAGAGTCCCTTATCCCTAATGTAAATAGCATTTCTGTTGGTATAAGGTCTTGTAATTCCTGTAGTACATCGTCTGCCTCGCCAATCGTGTGATCCTTGTGTAGTTCGCTAACACATTCCTGACAAGCACTTATTTGGCAAGATTGACAAAAATATTGTAAATGGTATCCATGAGCATTGCAAATATTGGAAGCAAAAGAGGATCGTCGCAGCATTGTTAAACGAGCATTGTTTGAAATTCCGTCAGCCTGAATAGTAGTAACTAGTTCTAATTGATGATCTTGTAACTCAGGTTTTTTGTAATGAGCAGTCGAACAGTCATGGCAGATAAACCGCTGCCCATCGCGGCAATCTATACATATGTAGACTGCCTCCGCAGCTGCTTTGTGTGGCACTGGACAAAGATTACATTTTAATTTCTCAGTGCTGATTTGTCGTAACAGCTTCAAATCTCGTTGTTTGATGTTCGTAATGTTGTGCTTCTGCAAGTGTTCCACATTTGGTATGGTGAACCTCTTCTGGCATTGAGGACATTTGTACAGTTGCTGAACTGCACTACTTTTGATTTGCATACCTTGGATGCACATTTTGCAGAAATAATGGAGACACTCCATCATACGTGGATCATTCAGAGGTCCTAAACAAAACTGACAAGTTATCTCTCTCTCTAACTTTTGTATCATCGAACTTAATCTCTCTGGAGATTTAAGTGATCTTTCCCGATCTGTTGTCATTGTAGCTGGTACCAATTCTTGTTGTTATGACGAGTGGGCGATACTTAGATGAGTGCGCTATAAGCTTTCATTGTGTTCAGTTAATTATTCTAATTAACTGAACACAATGAAATTATAAAATAAAATAATAATTATTAATAATTTTGGGTGTAGTCACTGTAGTGACTAATAAAGGTTTTGAAAAATGTTTCAGTAATATTTTGCAAAACTTATGTTCATTAGTGAATAATCATGATGCAGACCAACAGAATATCAATATTATCAACATTTCAGAACAATAATTATTGTGGTTTGTAATGTTATCATTTTTAAGCAAACAGACGACCAATGCCAGACTAAAGCAACATACTAACAACATCCTTGAGCAGAAACGTTCTGCTGTAATATCCAATAATGCTAAAACAAAGCTACCACTATAATAATCTTATTATTCTAATTATCAAAAATTTTAATTAACCGAATCTTCATTGAATGAAATAATTTTAAAATTTAAATAGGAGAAAAGGACACGTGCAGCAGTTTGTTGGTAGTGGAGTAACTCTTGGTATTCGAAAAGCATGGATATACAGGCAGTAGCACAGGCTCTTGCCAATACTATGGACCCTCAGAACCGAATGGCAGCCGAAGCATACCTGGAGCAGGTGTAGTATTGTTGTATATTATAGTATTGTGTGTTTATTCATGATATTATTATAATATTTAACTGTATTTAATGTAGGTATATCAAATGGCTGGGTTTACAACCTGTTTGTTACAAATAGTTATGGACGGTTCGTTGAACACCGAACTGAGGTTATCAGGTAGAGAGAAAATACGATTCATATATGAATTATAATTATATAATATATTAATTATAATTATACAATACAAACATTAGTGATTGCTTCGTAATTGTACATGTGTTGTAACTGTAATTGCATTAATTAGATACTTATATTGTGATGAAGATATGGAGATATCTCAATATAAGGAACCTATTGATGTATTTACAGGGATTATTGATATATCGACAATTGGATTGTAATTTAATAGTGTAGTATGTGCATGTGTAATTACAAACATGTTCATATCTGTGGTTCCCATGGTAACACCGTAGGTAACCAATGATATTGAGTTAATACCTAATTTTTCAGTGTGCAGAATAGTGAATCTTGAACATAATTTATGTGTTTAATCAGTGGTCTCCATGGCAACACCATAGGTAACCAATCATATTGAGTTGATATCTAATTTGTCAGTGTGCAGTATTAATTCATTTCAACTCAACTTGAAAATAATTTGCGTGTTTATATCAGTGGTTTCCATGGTAACCGTCCACCCAATAGGTGCTATATACTTGAAGAACACAGTGAATAAGTACTGGAAGCAGAGAACTAATAAGGAAAGCAAAGATATATTATATTGTATACCTGAAGAAGCTAAAGCTATCATTCGACAGAATATAATAGAGGGAATTATACAAACACCACTTAAAATAAAGTATATACTTCATATTTAATTTTCTATCTATCCATCTATCTATTTATCTATCTCTCTATCTATCTGTCTATCTATCTATCTCGCCATCTTTCTATTTGCCATCCATTTATTTTCTCTCTATCTGTCCATTCATCCATCCCATCCATCTATCTATCCATCCATCTATATCCATCCATCTATCCATCCATTTATCTATCCATCCATCATCCATCTATCCATCCATTTATCTATCCATCTATCATCCATCCATCATTCATCTATCCATCCATCTATCCATGTATCCATCATCCATGTATCCATCCATCTATCCATTCATCATCCATCCATCTACGTATATCCATCCATCTATCCATCCATTTATCTATCCATCCATCATCCATCCATTTATCTATCCATCCATCATCCATGTATCCATCCATCTATCCATGTATCCATCCATCATCCATGTATCCATCCATCTAGATGTATCCATGTATCCATCCATCATCCATGTATCCATCCATGTATCCATTCATCATCCATCCATCTATCCATCCATCCATCTATCCATACATCCATTCATCATCCATATATCCATTCATCTATCTATCCATCCATTCATCCATCCATCATCCATCTATCCATCATCCATATATCTATCCATCCATCTATCCGTCTATCCATCCATCATCCATCCATCCATATATTTGTCTATCCAATATGGATGAAGGGATGGATGGATGGATGAAGGATGGATAGTATCCATCCATCATCCATCCATCCATCCCTTCATCCATATTCCATAGTAAACAGTTGTGTGTTTGTTTGGACACAATTGTCAGGCAAGACTTTCCTGATAAATGGACAGACATCGTACCAAAATGTCATGCCTACCTCTCCTCTGATAATCAAGAAACTTGGCTGGGGACGTTAATGTCCTTACATCAACTGAGCAAGAAATATAAGTAAGTAACTAGTTATATATTTATAATGAATACCAACTGTTCATATGAGCTAAGAGTGTTCATGTACATGCATTTATCTAGTGTCTGTTAATCTACATTGTATCGTGTATCTATTTATAAGTATGTACGTATGTATGTATGTAATGTATGTATGTACTATGTATGTATCTATATATGTATGTACATATGTACATATTATCTATTTATCTATCTATCTATCTATATGATTTATTAATTTCAGGTTTAAAAAATCTGATGAAAGAGGTCCTTATATCACAGCTATGAAAGATCTTCTACCTCTTATGTATAACAGAATGATTGTAGTTCTTCCTAACCAATCTGAGCCATCTGTTTGTCTTCAGAGATGGATGCTTAAAATATTCTACTGCTCAATGCATGTAAGGAGTTTATTGGTACACTGTTGAGACAATCTCTATGGTGATAATATCCATAGTGATAGTTTCCATGGTGACAGTCTCTATGGTGATGGAAATATCTTTTACATAATTATGTTCTCTACACAATGTAATATACTGTATTATATACTAATATTTAATAGTCTTTACTTTACATATTATATATATGTAGTATCAACTTCCCTTTGAATTGATTAATGAGAATACTCTTCCAAGTTGGATGATGGTATTCCAAACCATTATTGATAGACCAGTACCACCAGTGAGTTAATGAGTCTGTTGTATTCACATGTAAAACACTCATTTCTCTCTATCTATCTGTCTGTCTGTCTGTCCCTGTATTTCTCTCTTCACCTCTCTGTCTTCATCTGTCTGTGTGTATGTGTCTCTCTCTGCATCTCCGCCTCTCTGTCTCTGCATCACTGTCTTTGCCTCTATTTCTCTCTCTTAATCATTCAGGAATACGAGAAAGAAGATGAAGAAGAGAGAGCTTCTTCAGAATGGTGGAAGACAAAGAAATGGGCTTTGCATATTTTGTGTAGCATGTTTGAAAGGTGAGTTTAGGTGTCATACAAGAACCACACCCCTTTTACACATATCTATTTCAATATAGTATTGAGATTGTATGATACTTCAGATCCTTGGGGCCCGAAAATACTTTTGTTGGGAGTGGCTAGTCCAACCCTAGTTGTAGGAATGAAGGATCCTGGGTTGGGGACCCCGGAGGTCTGATATAGCAATGCTTATAGTCAGTCAGACCCTGGTTGTAGGAATGGAGGATCCTGGGTTGGGAACCCCGGAGGTCTGATATAGCAATGCTTATAGTCAGTCAGACCCTGGTTGTAGGAATGGAGGATCCTGGGTTGGGGACCCCGGAGGTCTGATATAGCAATGCTTATAGTCAGTCAGACCCTGGTTGTAGGAATGGAGGATCCCAGGTTGGGGACCCCGGAGGTCTGATATAGCAATGCTTATAGTCAGTCAGACCCTGGTTGTAGGAATGGAGGATCCCAGGTTGGAGACCCCGGAGGTCTGATATAGCAATGCTAATAGTCAGTCAGACCCTGGTTGTAGGAATGGAGGATCCCAGGTTGGAGACCCCGGAGGTCTGATATAGCAATGCTAATAGTCAATCAGGCTACCTCTAATTATTTTTGTCTAATCCATTTTGAGTAATAGTGTTCCTAAATACAACTCTCTAGTATAAGTGAATGTAGATTACAATTATTGTGGTTTATAAATCATTATAAAAATGTAAAATATGGTGTAGGCAAACCTAAGTAGTTAACCCTATAATATTACATGTACATACATGGACAACTTACTACACCTTATGACATTATAATAGTTGTTCTTTGAACATGACTACATGTACATGTACACAATTACGTGTACATAACTACATGTACATAACTACATGTACATAACTACATGTACATGTATATGACTATGACTACACTATATGACATGACTACATGTACATGTACACAATTACATGTACATATACATATACATAACTACATGTACATGTATATGACTATGACTACACTATATGTACACGACTACATGTACATGACTACATGTACAACAGTACATGTACACAACTACATGTACATGTACATAACTACATGTACACATGTACAAGGATTTTCTATTTCTCACAGATTTGGTAGTCCTGGTAATGTGGAGGATACTTATAATGTATTTGCTGACTATTACATGAAAACATTCAATTGTTCCACAAGTAAGAATTATATTGACATCTCTCTATCTATCTATCTATCTCTCTCTCTCTCTCTCTCTCTCTCTCTCTCTCTCTCTCTCTCTCTCTCTCTCTACTAGTTTATGTGTGTGTGTGTGTCTTCATCTTTCTATATAATCATGAGTGTGGATATCGAGTCAACTGCTAGACAATTTGACCTATTTTCACTACTCTTGTCCTACTCCCCATATACATGTATTTTGTATATAGTACAGTTCATATTTATCGAATATTCACTAGATTTATTGGACAGTGTCCTGTATGACTGCATCCTCATATTATATTAATTATTATTTATTAATATCTTCATACAGCTGGTGTAGTTAACACACTGTTGAAACAGTTACAGAAAGCTAGAGAAGGTGTTTATATAACACCTCGTGTCAAACAGCTGATCTTTAACTATCTTAATGAAGCGTTAGTACATTACATGCATAGATGTTATTATGTACTTGCATTCGCTAGTCTATATTGTGTACTCTACATGTACATGTATTATTACCAGTACATGTATATATCTCATGCATATTGTACATTGTATGTATGTACATGTACATGTATGTACATGTATGTACATGTATGTATCTATGCATGTACATGTATGTATGTATGCATATACATGTACATGTATGTATGCATGTACATGTATTTATGTATATGTACTATACATGTACATGTACTGCCTTTTGTATAGTTTGAGTCATGCAAATTCTTGGAAGCTCATTAGACCACATTTTCAGGTAAGTAAATGAGATGCCTGTGATGTCGCTGTCATTATCTCTCTTTCTCTCTCTCAGGAGATATTTGTTGACATTGTATTTCCTCTTCTTTGTTATAATGATGATGATAATCAGCTCTGGCATGATGATCCATATGAGTATATTAGAATGAAGTTTGGTATGTTACTATGTACATATGATCATGTTGATCCAATTTGGTATGTTACTATGTACATATGATCATGTTGATCCAATTTGGTATGTTACTATGTACATATGATCATGTTGATCCAGTCACTCATTTTAATTCCAGTCTAACTTTGTTTAGATTTGGAATTTAGGAATTGAGATTAGGTTTAGGATTAGATTGGAGTTCAGGATTAGATTGGGGTTCAGGACTGATTTGGACTCGGGATTAGATTGGGGTTCAAGGACTGATTTGGACTCGGGATTAGATTGGGGTTCAAGGACTGATTTGGACTTGGGATTAGATTGGGGTTCAAGGACTGATTTGGACTCAGGATTAGATTGGGATTTAGGATTAGATTGGAGTTCAAGGACTGATTTGAACTCAGGGTTAGATTGAGGTTCAAGGACTGATTTAGACTCAGGATTAGATTGAGGTTCAAGGACTGATTTGGACTCGGGATTAGATTGGGATTTAGGATTAGATTGGAGTTCAATGACTGATTTGAACTCCGGATTAGATTGAGGTTGAAGGACTGATTTGGACTCAGGATTAGATTGGGGTTCAAGGACTGATTTGGACTCAGGATTAGATTGGGATTTAGGATTAGATTAGAGTTCAAGGACTGATTTGGACTCAGGATTAGATTGGGGTTCAAGGACTGATTTGGACTCGGGATTAGATTGAGGTTCAAGGACTGATTTAGACTCAGGATTAGATTGAGGTTCAAGGACTGATTTGGACTCGGATTAGATTGGGATTTAGGATTAGATTGGAGTTCAAGGACTGATTTGAACTCCGGATTAGATTGAGGTTCAAGGACTGATTTGGACTCAAGATTAGATTGGGGTTCAAGGACTGATTTGGACTCAGGATTAGATTGGGGTTCAAGGACTGATTTGGACTCGGGATTAGATTGGGATTTAGGATTAGATTAGAGTTCAAGGACTGATTTGAACTCAGGATTAGATTGGGGTTCAAGGACTGATTTGGACTCGGGATTAGATTGGGATTTAGGATTAGATTAGAGTTCAAGGACTGATTTGAACTCAGGATTAGATTGAGGTTGAAGGACTGATTTGGACTCAGGATTAGATTGGGGTTCAAGGACTGATTTGGACTCAGGATTAGATTGGGGTTCAAGGACTGATTTGGACTCGGGATTAGATTGGGATTTAGGATTAGATTAGAGTTCAAGGACTGATTTGAACTCAGGATTAGATTGAGGTTGAAGGACTGATTTGGACTCAGGATTAGATTGAGGTTCAAGGACTGATTTGGACGCAGGATTAGATTGAGGTTGAAGGACTGATTTGGACTCAGGATTAAATTGGGGTTGAAGGACTGATTTGGACTCAGGATTAGATTGGGGTTGAAGGACTGATTTGGACTCGGGATTAGATTGGGGTTCAGGATTAGATTGGGGTTTAGGATTAGATTGGGGTTCAAGGACTGATTTGGACTCAGGATTAGAGATTAGATTGGGGTTCAATGACTGATTTGGACTCGGGATTAGATTTGGGGTTCAGGATTAGTTTGTGAGTGTGGGGTTCTAATGAAGATAGATATACATATGTATATTATATTGAATTTTTGTAAACATATCTGTTGCTTTCTTTATAGATATATTTGAGGACTTGGTCTCACCAGTAGTGGCTGCTCAAGTATTTTTGGCAGAGGCTTGTCAAAAAAGGAAGAACATTCTAGACCCTGTTATGATGTTTTGTGTTCAGATACTAAATAATTCATCAGAAAATCGTGACCCCAGGAAGAAGGATGGGGCACTGAATGTTATAGGAACCACTTCAGATGTTCTGATGAGGGTAAGAAGCCACGAAGATGTTCCATTGTATTGTATATCAAGAACAGGTTTTATTCTTTAAAAAAATTGTCTAACACCTTTTTAGCTTTTTAGTTACTTCATTTAACCATTCTCTGCATTACGTTGTACAGTATGAATCAATAAAAAGTCACTATACAGTACAGTTAATTACTCAGTAGTTTCATTTACTAACTACAGTAGTTCAACAGTAGTTTTAACAGTAATTGGCGTACTTGTCAACTCAACACCACAGTAGCGAGACAGTAATCACTATACTATGCTGACAATAGAACTAAGATAATTACTGTACTGTATAGTATTGAGATTATACAATCTAGACTATAAAGATGGGTGTAGTTATCTATTTACAGTAGGGAACTAGTAATATGTTTTGACCTCTTATCTTCACAGAGAAAGGCTTACAAAGGTCAACTAGAGCCTATGTTGGTAGCTCATGTATTTCCCGAGTTTAAAAGTCCATTTGGATACATGAGAGCTCGGGCATGTTGGATGGTACACTATTTCTCAGAGATAACCTTTGAGCAAGAAACACATCTACAATATGCACTACAAGAGGTACTATCTGTCAGCTTGTGTGGTCCTTCTGTCTGTTTACCCATCCATCCATCCATCCATCTATCCATCTATCTATACATCTATCCATCTATCCATCTATCCATACATCCATTCATCCATCAATTCATCCATCCATCCATCAATTCATCCATCCATCCATCCATTCATCCATCTATTCATTCATCTTTCTATATGCCATTCGTACATCCATTCATTCATCCATCTATCCATACGCCCATTCATACATCCATCCATCCATCCATCTATTCATCCATTCACCCATTGATCCATCCATCCATCTATCCATCCATCTTAACTATATGCCATTCGTACATCCATCCATCCATTGATCCATCTATCTATCTATTCATCCATTGATCCATCTATCCATCCATCTATCCATCCATCTTTCTATATGCCATTCGTACATCCATTCATCCATCTATCTATCTATTCATCCATTGATCCATTGATCCATCCATCCATCCATCTATCCATCCATCTTTCTATATGCCATTCATACATCCATCCATCTATTCATCCATCTATCTATCTATTCATCCATTCATCAATTGATTCATTCAATCATGTTCCAGGTTTTATCTTGTCTCACACAAGATAAGGAACTACCAGTGAAGGTTGAAGCTGCTGTTGCACTTCAACATTTGATAAAGAACCAGACACTGGCAGAGAAAGTAATTGGACCACATGTGAAACCCATCATAATAGGTATATACACTTATATACATATGTACATGTACTATTGGACTACATGTGAAACCCATCATATTAGGTATATACACTTATATACATATGTACATGTGCTATTGAAACACATGTGAAACCCATCATAATATATGTACATGTACTATTAAACCACAAGTGAACCCATCATAATACATGTAGGTATATACACTTATATATATATGTACATGTACTATGGGACCACATGTGAAACCCATCATAATATATGTACATGTACTATTGGACCACATGTGAAACCCTTATATACATGTACATATGTACATTTACTTCTACCTCCTCTCTCTGTAGAGCTACTACGTGTAATAAAAGACACAGAGAATGATGATCTGACTGAAGTTTTACAAGAGCTCATTGAGACATATTCTGACAATATAATAGATGTAGCTGTTGACCTATGTTCTACACTGGTATGTTAATATACATGTACATGTACACATTTCTACACTGGTATGTTAATATACATGTACATGTACATGTACACATATTTCTACACTGGTATGTTAATATACATGTACATGTACATGTACATGTACACATATTTCTACACTGGTATGTTAATATACATGTACATGTACATGTACACATATTTCTACACTGGTATGTTAATATACATGTATATGTACACATATTTCTACACTGGTATGTCAATATACATGTACATGTACACATATTTCTACACTAGTATGTTAATATATATGTACATGTACACATATTTCTACTCTGGTATGTTAATATACATGTACATGTACACATATTTCTACACTGGTATGTTAACTTACATGTACATGTATTTCTATACTGGTATGTTAATATATACATGTACATGTACATGTATTTCTAAACTGGTATGTTAATATATACATGTACATGTACTGTATTTCTATACTGGTATATTACACGTAATATGCATGTACATGTATTTCTACACTGGTATGTTAATTCATGTATTTCTAAACTGGTATTTTAATATATACATGTACATGTATATCTTATATTCTGGCCTACTAAAGGTCATTCATGTTCATCGTGACCTCAGAAAAATGCTCATAATTTTAGTTTGGCAGAACCAAGAACCTTTTTACCTGCACCATTTTCATATAATTATTCTTTCCGTTCTTTTTTGTGTATATCAAATTTCAATCCATTACTTCATTATTGAGTTACAGTATAATCATGTATTAACTTTATGACATTATATATAAAGCCACATATCATAATTTTACAGTCATTGTGAATGTGAACAGACTGTTATTATATACATACATGTATGTGTTATATACTTTTGGCTCATGAAATGAATTGTTTATTATTCTATATTGTGATGTTCTATATTATTAAACTGAATAGATATTGTTTATTGTTTATTGTTGTTATTCAATTTATGAATGATGTTTGTATTACCTTTGTTTATATGAATTGTCCATTTGGCATTTCTTCATTGGCTTGTCAGTATATAAGTAAAGATCATTTATATTGTCATATAAGAGAGATGGAGTTTTATACTCAGTTCTCATTCAGGAAGAAATGAATTTTTGTCAGAGGATAATATGTACATCACTACATGTACATGTACGTGTATACAAGCCATGCAGATGTATGTGACTATATGCCATGTACTTGCCATGTACTTGACTACATGCACATGTACAATGTACATGTATGTGACTACATGTACAAGCATGTACATGTACAAACCATGTAGTAAGTTTAACATAAACTATTCTTCCTAAACACCTATGATCAGTGTCCACTGAATTATCATCTGTATAGGGTCCTGTATAGGGTCCTGTATAGGGTCCTGTGTAGGTCAAATTTCACCCACATCTGCTATAGATGATCTGCATCAGTTATTAAGATAGATTCACTGGTAGCCAATGATTCATAGTAGTATAATAATATTAAAGTCATGAACATCTCATATTGTGTATTCAGTGTTATTATTATTATTATTATATTTTTTACAGGCGTCAACATTCAATGAGCTTCTAGATGCAAGTGGAGGGGCCGAGGAAGATGGTTATAAAGCACTCACTGCTCTAGGTCTTATCTCTGCAATTCAGTCTCTTGTGAAGTCTGCATTCAGGAATACTGAAATACTTAAACAAATGGAAGCAGTTTTAGTCACTACTATTGTATCTATATTTCAAAATGGTGTCATGGGTAAGTCATGTGACATTTGGTTGGACGTACTTCATACAGTAGTATACATGTACGTGTATTTTATCTTGCACACATAGACACACACAGACAGACAGACAGACACACTGACAGATAGACAGACAGACAGACAGACACACACACACTGACAGACACACATACATGCACACAAACACACACATATTTATTTTTTCTATTTTTTCCAGATTATTATGAGGAGATGTTGTCTCTTTTGGATCTCTTTACAGCTGATACTATATCTCCAGCCATGTGGCAAATAATGGGAGTATTATATGAGGCATTTGCAAGAGATGGGTTTGACTACTTCTCTGGTTAGTAAAGAAGAGTTGCTTGTTACTTCATATCATATAAAATAGTATTGTAGCCATAAACCTTATACATATATAAATCACAGAATACAATGATGTCATGATTGAGTGAGAACATATACATCCTGATATAATCCTAACAATACCTATACACATCTTGTACCATACCGTACTATATAAACTATACAGGGCTTGAAATAGTTTTGAAAGTGTCCAACAGACAAAATATCTGACCAGCAAGTTGTGAATTTTCTCATTGTACTCATTTTTGGCTTATGAGATACAGAATCATCTCGCTAAGCTATGACTGCTCTTGAACCTTGCTGTGAGGTTACTGTTCATAACTAATCAGACAATTTGTCCAGTCAAATGCAATTTTGTCCTGACAAAGAGGAGAGATTACCAGAATATGGCCAATTACTGGACATTATTTCAAGCACTGTAAATATAATATTACTTTATGATTCTTTATATGAAGAAGTAGCCGACTGTTTGTTACCTCATAATGTTTATATTCTCTTTCTCCTGTTTCTCATCTTTCCTGTTCAGAAATGATGTCAGTAGTATTCAATTATATTAGAGTAGATAACGAAGGGTTCTTATCAAACCCCAAACATGTAGAGATTGTTATAGCTATGGCAAAAACAGTAAGTCAAATATAAACGAAAAGAATGTGTACATGTAGAATGCAGTATTTTTGTACTTAACTGTATTTGTCTTATGTATTATAGTAAATATAGTATTACACTCTCCTATCCTGTAGATGTTAACTGACGATCCCGGTGAGGATCCACAGACCTATGCTTGTAAATTATTAGAAGTTATGTTACTAGAATGTAAAGGTAGGATAGATCAGGTAAGTCAGGTTATATTAGTAAATGTGTATATGAATTTACTAATTTATATTTCTAGTATATTCCTAGTGTACTAGAGGGTCCACTTGCTAGACTAACTAAAAATATTATGGACCCAGATTTGAGATATGCATTAGTACTTGTCGTAAGTGTATATAAGAGATGGCTAAATACACACTGACAGACACACACACACAGACACACAGAGACACATAGACGTTCATAGACATAGACAGACAGACAGACAGACACAGGCATACAGATACACAGACACAGACACACAGACACAGACACACATAGACACACAGTCACAGACACACACACACACACAGACACTCACACACGCACAGTCACACTCTCACACAGACACACAGACACACAGACACAGACACACAGACACACACACAGACAGACACAGACACAGACACACACAGACGCACACACACTCACACACACACACAGACACAGACACTCTCACACACGCACAGTCACACACACACACACACCCCTATTCCACTGCTTGTTGCTAGGTGGTAGCCGCCTTGTATTCAAACAGCAATCTGGTAATGGAGTTATTAGAAAAGACAAGTTTTCCTTCAGCTAATGAAGCAATCACTGCACAATTCTTCACAAGTTGGTTACGAGATTGCCAAAATTTTGAAGGGTGAGGTTTGAAATATTTAATGAGCATTATGTCAAGAAAAAGTAATATTAAAATATATGATACATGTATAAAATACAGTAAGTTAAATATATGTATAATGTACATGTGTATATAATGTACATTATTTAATAATATAATATATACAATAATGAATGTATTATATATAAGAAATAATGAATAATGTATGTATGTATTTATATGTATGTATAAATGTTCATAAATAATTGCGGAAGTAACAAGGAATTTCGCGTCTTCTTCTCTGTATACCGAGATATACATTTTGTGTCTTTTGGTAAGTTGTATGTGTATATTCATGTTCAAGTATGTTTCTCACTGTTATATGGAGGATTGATCTTGAAAATCCATATATGTAATTAATTACAACATTTAATATGTACCGATTGACAATCTTTAATAGTACAACTTCCTATGCACTGTTTTCTTCTAACATGTTGTGTCACTAACTTTATAATGTTTAAAACTAGGAATGATCTATGATTACATTGTATACCTTTATCTACATAGTTATATATTTAATGTATACAATATACATGTACATGTATATATATATACATGTACATGTATATATATATACATGTACATGTATATATATTATAATTCTGTAGTACATGTATATAATATATAATATATAATATGTACTAGTTATAACACGCCCAGGCAGGCTATATCTAGCACAATGCCTGAGGGTGGAGTGATTATAAATAAGATAATTATATATAGACTATAATTATGTGATAAAATTACATGGTATAATATAACATAATATTATTATAATTATATTTACAATGTGAGTTGTATTGAGATTTATGATATGTATAATTGTGTATAATTATACATTCATTTTATGTAAGTAAAAAATATGATAGAAAGATAATAACAACAGATATAAGAAGGATCAGTTAACTCTTTGTGTATTCTGTCATATCCTATTCCTTGCAACTATACTAACCAATAAAACGGTTATTTTAACAATTTGCAATGTTTTGGACTCCAAAGCCACCAGAAGGGCCTAATAAAATTCCTAGGGTATCATCCCCAGACCCAACAAGGAGCAGTTTGCGTTGTTGATAGTTTCCTTTTAACAAATAATCGTGTACGACAATTCTGTAAGAATTAATAAACTCCATAAAGGTTCAAAACTATACTGAATATATATTAACACAATAAAATATTCTTTATAAAACCAGGCCTGAGGGCCTTCTTCAGGATTAATGTTTATATTTATGGCATATAAATATATATAATATTAATAACTTGTTGTATAATTATAAATTTAATATTAATAACTTGTTGTATAATTATAAATTTAATATTAATAACTTGTTGTATAATTATAAATTTAAAAAATGTTTGTCTAGATTAGGTATTCGTTGTATTGTTCCCTTATTCTGGATATTAAAAAAGGAGATGCGATTAAAATCAGTACGATGAATAAAATCGATGTAATGTGTAAGCAGTGGTCTTTCATTTTATCTTTGTTATGTTGAGCTACATTTTCTCTCTTCATCTTTTTATTACACCCAACGTAAAAATACTGACACACAACCACTTCTTTAGGACAAGTGTTTCTGTGTTGTGTAATTAGGTGCTGTGGGATCTTCTCTTCGCATCCATTGTTAGGACAAAGCTCAAGAATTCCTGTACATTTTTTATAATGACGATCACCACAAATGATCTGATACTCATCTTCTTTCTGACAGTAGACACAACTAACTATTCTTCTTGGACATGTGCTGAGCAAATGTTCTTTTAAATTATTTCGATCTAATCGTTGACCACAGCTGTTCCTACATTCTACTGTTTGTAAAAGACATTTAGAAAGATGCTCGTTGATGTGTCGAAGTGGTCCTTCCCAACGACAACTCTTTTTTTGGTTAGTACAGTAAATGTAAAGATTACGAATCTTTTTATTAATATTTACATCCTTGAAGAAGTTGTTAGTAAGATCTTTATGACAATTAGGACATATGATAGAATTTGAACGTCTTTTCAGACTATCAAGACAACTCTTACAAAACATTTTCCCACAACAACTAGCCTGATGTACATCTCTAGGTACTAGTGTACATATAGGACACTCAAATTCATCAGGTAGATTAGTATCAACAAACTCATAGACATATCCTCCTGGTTGAGTTATACTGAAAGCCATTTTGTAGAGTATCACATGTGGAACACAGAACTATATATATTGGACGGCAAAAAAAAGGTCACTAATTCAGTGGTTAGTACAGTTATAAGGATTTAACAATTAGTTGGTTGTTTCAGGATACATACATCTTATACCACAGATACTTTGTACTAATTACGTATATCCAATTATAGTTGAATCACTATAATTTCAGGGTGCTGCAGCTGTCTAATCATATTTTATGTTGTATACTAAAGTACATGTATGTAATTGTATCTGGCCAGGTGTGTAAACCCACAAACATACAATTCCAATACATTATGTCATAGTAACATACATTCATGCAGCCACCACATCCTCTATGGCAATTGACAAACTAAAATGAAACTCATGCTACTCCTTGCAACTGTACTAACCAATAAAATGGTTATTTTAACGATTTATTTTTTGCAGTGAATATATTTAGGGATGTGCGATACCACTAAATAATAGTATTGCGTATCGCTGACAAAAATATCACGATACGATACAGTATCACGATATTTGAAATAATATTGAAACACTTATAAAATGTAAATAAATGTCCTATTTGGATGTATTTGTCAAGAAATGGTAAAAGAAATCAATGAAAGTTATGCACACTAGCTTCTTCTAATTACTTTTAGGTATCAAATTGGACAACTTAGAAAAACCATGTTTACTAAACTGTCCATTCCAGTGTATCGATACACCCAAAAACTAATATTGTATCACGATATTCAACAAAAATATCGATATTTCGATATATCGATACGTATCACACATCACTAAATATATTATGTGATAATAGCTACCTAGATCAATTCGAAAAGAACTGCTTTTTCTGATATCCCTTTTGGAATGTCATGTGATTTATTTCATAGTATGTTTATAATGTAGTAGGTCTACTCCTAATCTTATACTAATCCAATTCATTATGTAGACATTCTAATTAATTAAAATATTTTTGTTAATTATGTTAACTAACTACATGTATATAATTTATTATTATACATTCAAAATGCACAATAATCATAGCAAAATTACAACTAGGTTGGTGGATTTCTATTCTAAAACATAATTATTATTTCTCTTTGCTATTTAGCAATGAAGTATCACTCTCACCTGATAGTGTATAGTATTCTTCAAGATACAGCTTATAGATTTGTTTTTTTGGTGTGTCACATTACTCACATATATTATGTGGTCTGTTAAGTGTTTCTATGACAATAAATGATATTCATTACTTTGTTCTTTGAATTGGTATGAAGATGTTCATGAAATACGAAATTAGTTATTTGAGCTCTCCAATATAAAACAATATCAAGTTAGATGGATATCTAATCCCTGTCCTTTAAGTTCAAAGCCACACCCATCTGTTCACTTCACCATTTCATGAGGACATCTATGTTTATTTATTAAAAGTTGTTTTGTTGTTTAAACTTCTTTATATAGTTATTGTTAGAACAATGAAGAAGAATGTTGGACATTTTGAAAACGTTTTAAGAGTGTATAAAAATGTCAAAAATCAAAGCAGTATATCATTATATTACTTGTGCATGTGTGTTTTAATCAGTGTTTTTGATAAGCTCATATGGTGCACCATTGGCCCAAAGAGCTTCTTATTTGGCACTGCACAGTTTTCTCTTTGGGCCAGTGGTGCAGTTAATTATGATTATATTGTCACTAACAGCATTAACTCTTTGTTAATTGGCTCAAGATGAATTCTCAATGGTGCACATGCTAACCATTTTTGAGCCAATTTGGCCCAACCTTCAAAACTTATCAAAAACTCTGGTTTTAATAATTGATAGTGAATAGAGCATATAGAGAATACTATTCTGCAGTGAAATGTCATGTGATCATGATTAGTACATGTATGTATAATAATACGGTAAGCGAGTATAATATGTTACATGCATTATGTATGTACATGTGTATATAATGTACATTATTTAATAATACAATATATACTGTAATACAATAATGAATGTATTATATATAAGAATATATATACTATTATTATTACTATTATTATTATTATTAAATATACTAATAGTAATAATAATTATACATAAGAAGTAACGAATAATAAATGTATGTATTTATAAATGTATAAATGTTCATAAATAATAGTGGAATTTCACGTTATTTTATATATTATTACTAGAGATGAAACGAATATTCACTCGTCATTTTAGTATTCGAATGAATTTTTAGCATCCGGATATTCGTTTGATGTTTGCACATGTGCAGTAATTGAACATGTGAAATGGAAGTTTCTTGGACCATGTTGCCGGCTTTATACACGCTGTAGAGTACTGAATGGATGTTTAAAAAACCTTTAGCTGTTGTTATAAACATTTATAGTAATTGGTAACAGCAAAATGGCAGGCTAATATTTGATATTTCATTAGAAATGAGTTACGACAACATTTCTCTGAAAGCAAACAGAAATCCAGATATTCGTTCGTTAAACTAAGCGAATATACGGATACCAAAAACTGCTATCCATTACAAACCTGATTATTATATATAATTATATAATATAATATTATAATTATGTAACTACTATCCATTGCAACTCTAATTATTATATATAATTATATAATATATTATTGCTTATCTATTATGATGTCATTCAATGTACATGTAGCTAGGATGATAGCCACCACAAGATTTGTAACTTATTTATACTTAAACACATTATTGGGTTGTGTACTATGATTAATATTTCTACTATCAACTCAACAATAATAACTGATTATAACTTGTTCTATTTTATTAATATAATTATTAATTATGTTTATAATACATGTGTTTAGAAAAGTATTAATTGTATTTCTGTGTTCAAATAGCTCCAGCTAGCCAAAGTTTAGTAGAGTGTACCTCAACACTCACTCTAAAATAAAGTGTATCATTCATAAGATACTGGATATTAGTAAAGTAGTTGAGACCAAGTTTAGTATGAGGAATAAAAAGAGGCTCACCCCATACTCCAGTGTCTTCTTCCTCTTCTTCCTTTTTTCTACACTTACAATCATCTGGTGTTTCATGATTAAAATAAATAACATGCTTATAATGATTCTTATCTTCCAGTTGGTTTAGTAACTCCACAGTGACCTCTCCCTGGAATGGCCACTCTAGTGTGTCATCATATTCTCCTGGAACAAGATTTATAAAACAAGAGACATGAGTATCTTCAGCATCACCATCACCATTGGCATCAACTTCCAAACAAAGCTTGTATCCACTAAGATGAGAGTAAAAGTCAGGACTATACCAAGTTGTATTGGTTTCTTTAAGAGCCTCAAATCCAGCCATTTTTAATTTTGTCACTTGTTGCTGTTCAAGTTGTTTAATTGTGTGTTTCAACTTCTCTATACTATGAACAGCTGAATGTAAATGTTTCTCCATTTTGTCCTTGTTATGTTGACATAAATCTTCTCTCTTCATCTTCTCATGACACCCAACGTTAGAATAATGACAGTCAACCTCTTCTTTAGGACAAGTATCTCTGTGTTTTCTCATGAGATGTCGTTTGATCTTCTTTTCACATCCATTGTTAGGGCAAGGTAGAGGATAGTCTGGACATTCTTTATCATTATGATCACCATTAATGATCTGATACTCATCTTGTTTGTGACAATAGACACAACTAACTATTCTTTTTCGACATGTGTTGTGTAGATGGATGTCTAATTCATGTCGTTTAAGTCCAAAACCACACCCATTAGAACACTTCACCATCTCATGAGGACATACAGTTCTGTGTTCATTTATTAAATGTCGCTTGACTTTTATTCTACAGTCATTATTAGGACACAACAAAGGATAATCTGGACATTGTGTAAGATGGATACTAATACTCCTATATTGTGTTGTTATCTTACAGCAGGGACATTGAACTATTCTGTTTGGACATTTAACAAGATGGCTCTTTAAATTACTTCGTTTTAGTTGTGTACCACACTTATTACTACATTCTATTATTTGGAAAGGACATGTAGAAAGATGTTTTTCGATATCTTGAAGTGATCCTTTCCAAAGACATTTTTTATTATTACAGTAGATATGAAGATTACGAATCTTTCTATTCATATTTGAATCCTTGAAGCAGTTGTTAGTAAGATCTGTACGACAATTAGGACATGTGTAGTTAGTAGATGTTCTTTTCAGTTCATCTAGACAACTCTTACAAAACATTTTCCCACAACAACTAACCTGATGTACATCTCTAGGTACTAGTGTACATATAGGACATTGGAATTCATCAGGTAGATTAGTATCCACAAACCCATAATCATATCCTCCTGATTGAGTTATACTGGAAGCCATTTTGTTTAGTTCTAGTAGGTCATGTGATTATTGTATATACTATATATTAACCACATTATACTATTTTGTGTTTGGTTATGTATTGTGGCTATGTACTGTATATACATTATTGATTATGTATGATATGTATAGATCACATAGCAACCATTGCCAAGGTGTATCACCATGTAGACCAATCAAATTATATAATTAAATTTGCTGTATTGGATATGTGCACATATTGGTTACATGAGTTAACAATAATACCTAATAATTAACTTATTTTATATATAGTTATTAATATTATACAGTGTATGTCAATAGAAATTCACTATACAGTACAGTAATTTATCAATAGTTTCATTAACTCACTACAGTAGTTCAATAATAGTTTTGGTAATAATTTGTGTACTTGTCAATTGAACATCACAGTAGTGAGACAGTAATTACTGGCTGTACTTTTAATAAAACCATTATAATAAATCAATGACAACTCTGACAAAATTATTATAGAATCCCAGGGAAAATAATCCCGGGAGGTTTGATATGAGATTTATTAACCTCATTTTGACCAATTTCATTGGTCAATTAACTACAAGCATAGCGTATTTTTCTGTAACAGTTGAAATTTCTGGCCATGTATTTCCTGATTAACTACTCTAGAGTCATTCTGTATGACGAAAACTACAGCAATTTCAGCACACAGTTTAGCATTGCACCATTTAACGCTTAGACTATACAGATATAACATGAAAGAGATCAAAATCAGTAATCATTAATGATTTTGCTTCAAACAATCTCACATGTAATACAATGTAACATGTAGTATTTACTTTTACATCACACTCATGAAAGTCTAGGGGGGGCTACCAAAAGGGACTTATAATTTATTTATACTTAAACACATTATTGGTTGTAAACTATGATTAATGCTTCTACTATCAACTCAACAATAATAACTGATTATAACTTGTTTTATTATATTAATATAATTATTAATTATGTTTAAAATACATATGTTTAGAATGGTGTTCATTGTATTTCTGTGTTCAAATAACTCCAGCTAGCCATGGTTTAGTCTTAGAGTGTACATTAACACTCACTCTAAAATAAAGTGTATCATTCATAAGATACTGGGTATTAGTAGAGGAGTTGAGACCAAGATCAGTATGAGGAATAAACTGAGGAAGACCCAATGCTTTATAGTCTTCTTCCTCTTTTCTATTCTTGCATTCATCTGGTGTTTCATCATTGAAAAGGGTAACATGCTTATAATGATTCTTATCTTCCAGTTGGTTTAGTAACTCTACAATGACCACTCCCTGGAATGGCCACTCCAGTGTGTCATCATATTCTCCTGGCATGAGGTTAATGTAACAAGAGACATGAGTACATTTACCACTATTACTACCATTGGCATAAATTCCAATACGAAGTTTGTATCCACCAAGATGTGTGTAAAAGCCAGGACTATGCCAAATGCAATTGCTGTCTTTTAGAGCCTCAAATTCAACCATTTTTATTTTTGTCACCGTGTGATCTTGTTGCTGTTGAAGTTGTTTAATATTATGATTTGCTGCTCGCAACTGTTCTTTAAGCTTCACAATTGTATGAACTGCTGAACCTAAGTGTACTTCCATATTTTCCTTGTTATGTTGAGGTAAATCTTCTCTCTTCATTTTCTCACAACAACCAACCTTAAAATACTCGCAGTCAACCTCTTCTTTAGGACAAGTATCTCTGTGCTCTGTCATGAGATGTCTTTTGATCTTGTTTTCACATCCGTTATTAGGACAAGGTAGAGGATAGTTTGTACATTCATCATTATGATCACCATTAATGATCTGATACTCATCTTCTTTGTGACAATAGACACAATTAACTATTCTCTTTGGACATGTGTTGTGTAGATGGAAGTCTAATTCATGTCGTTTAGGTTCAAAGTTACACCCATTTGAACACATCACCATCTCATGAGGATAAACAGTTCTGTGTTGTGTCATGAGATGTCGTTTGGTAGTTTCCCCACATCCATTGTTAGAACAAGGTAGAGGATAGTTTGGACATTCATCATTATGATCACCATTAATGATCTGATACTCATCTTCTTTGTGACAATAGACACAACTAACTATTCTTTTTGGACATGTGGTGTGTAGATGGAAGTCTACTTCATGTCGTTTAAGTCCAAAACCACACCCATTAGAACACTTCACCATCTCATGAGGACATACAGCTCTGTGTTCATTTATTAAATGTCGCTTGACTTTTATTCTACAGTCATTATTAGGACACAACAAAGGATAATCTGGACAATGTGTAAGATGGATACTAATACTCCTATATTGTCTTGTTATCTTACAGTAGGGACATTGAACTATTCTGTTGGAACATTTATTAACAAGATGGTTCTCTAAATTACTTCGTTTTAGTTGTGTACCACACTTATTACTACATCCTACTATTTGGAAAGCACATTTAGTAAGATGTTTGTCAATATCTTGAAGTGATCCATGCCATAGACATTTTCTGTTAGTACAATAAATGTGAAGATGACGAATCTTTCTATTCGTATTTGAATCCTTGAAGCAGTTGTTAGTAAGATCTTCACGACAATTAGGACATGTGTAGTTAGTAGATGTTCTTTTCAGTTCATCTAGACAACTCTTACAAAACATTTTCCCACAACAACTAGCCTGATGTACATCTCTAGGTACTAGTGTACATATAGGACATTGGAATTCATCAGGTAGATTAGTATCCACAAACTCATAATCATATCCTCCTGTTTGAGTTATACTGGAAGCCATTTTGTTTAGTGTTTGTAAGTCATGTGATTACTATGTATACTATATATTAACTACATTATATTATCTTGTGTTATTGTTATGTATTGTGGTTATGTACTGTATATACATTATTGATTATGTATGATGTGTATATATCACATAGCAACCATTACCAAGGTGTATCACCATATGTAGACCAATCAAATTATATAATTAAATTTGTGTTTAGATTATTATATTTCTGCTCATCTATTATGATGTCATTCTATGTAGGATGATATCCACCAAAAGGGACTTATAACTTATATATACTTAAACACATTAATCTCAATAGTATTTATTATAATTATTTATGTGTTCAAATAACTCCAGCTAGCCATGGTTTAGTCTTAGAGTGTACATTAACACTCACTCTAAAATAAAGTGTATCATTCATAAGATACTGGGTATTAGTAGAGGAATTGAGACCAAGATCAGTATGAGGAATAAACTGAGGCTGACCCCATCCGTTAGTGTTTTCTTTTTTCATTTTGTTTTTGGTTTTGTCTGGTGTGTTATCGTTGAAAAAAATAACTCGCTTATAATGATTCTCATCTTCCACTTGGTTTAGTAACTCCACAATGACCACTCCCTGGAATGGCCAATCCAGTATGTCATCATATTCTCCTGGCATGAGGTTGATGTAACAAGAGACATGAGGACATTTACTTCTAGTACTACCATTGGGTATAATTACAACACGAAGTTTGTATCCACCTAGATGTGTGTGAAAGCCAGGACTATACCAAGTTCTATTGCTATATCTAAGAGCCTCAAATTCAACGATTTTTATTTTTGTCACTGTGTGATCTTTTTGCTGTTCAAGTTGTTTAATCGTATGTTTCAACTTCTCTATATTATGATTTCCTTCACGTAACTGTTCTTCCATACTTTGATGCTGTTGTTTAAGCTTCACAATCGTATGAACTGCTGAACACAAGTGTGCCTCTATATTTTCCTTGTTATGTTGAGGTAAATTTTCTCTCTTCATCTTCTCATAACACCCAACCTTAAAATACTGGCAATCAACCTCTTCTTTAGGACAAGTATCTTTGTGTTCTGTCATGAGATGTCTTTTGATCTTGTTTTCACATCCGTTATTAGGACAAGGTAGAGGATAGTCTGTACATACGTCATTATGATCACCATTAATGATCTGATACTCATCTTCTTTGTGACAATAGACACAACTAACTATTCTCTTTGGACATTTATAAACAAGATGGTTCTCTAAATTACTTTGTTTCAATTGTGTACCACACTTATTACTACATTCTACTATTTGGAAAGCACACGTGGAAAGATGTTTTTCGATATCTTGAAGTGATCCTTTCCAAATACATTTTTTATTAGTGCAATGGATGAGAAGATTACGAATCTTTCTATTCGTATTTAAATCTTTGAAGAAATGGTTGTTAGTAAGATCTTCACGACAATTAGGACATGTGTAGTTAGTGGTAGATTTTGTTTTCCACTCATCTAGACAACTCTTACAAAACATTTTCCCACAACAACTAGCCTGATGTACATCTCTAGGTACTAGTGTACATATAGGACATTGGAATTCATCAGGTAGATTAGTATCCACAAACTCATAATCATATCCTCCTGATTGAGTTACACTGGAAGCCATTTTATTAAATGTTCACCTGTAGAACAAGAGTAGTAACTAGTACAATAGTATTTTATTATGATGTTAGCTATATTATGTGTATTCATTATAATTACACACCTTTTAGTTCAATTGAAAAAAAGCAAAGGCTCTTCTCTGTTAGCACCTGATACTTTGAAATGCCATGTGGTTTGTGGGATTGTCAAGAGGGCGGTACCAATTTATAAATTAATTAATAAATATTAAAGTAATTCTAATTGCACTCCTCCTGATTTTACTTGGTATACATAATACATATATTATCACAGGTATAGTAACCAAGGGCATGCCCACCAATATTAGCAAAGACTGTATGGATATTATAAATATTAGAGATAATAAATTAATAATTATAATTTAAAATAATAATTATAATTATATTAATTATTATATTTTTATGAGATATATATATATATAGTTTATACAGTATGCACCAAAGTTGACATTGTTATGTGATTTATATATCGAAGGCTATATGCATGAGATGTATAGATCACACAGCAACCATTACCAAGGTGTATCACCATATGTAGACCAATCAAATTATATAATTAAATTTGCTGTATTGGATATGTGCACATATTGGTTACATGAGTTAACGATAATACCTAATAATTAACTTATTTTATATATAATTATTAATATTATTAATAATAATAAAAATGTTAAACAAGTTTAAAACACGTGTATTCAGAATAGTATTCATTGTATTCAAATAGCTCCAGCTAGCCATGGTTTAGTCTTAGAGTGTACATTAACACTCACTCTAAAATAAAGTGTATCATTCATAAGATACTGGGTATTAGTAGAGGAGTTGAGACCAAGATGAGTATAAGGAATGAACTGAGGAATACCCCATGCATTATAGTCTTCTTCCTCTTTTCTGTCCTTACAATCATCTGGTGTTTCATCATTGAAATGAATAACTCTCTTATGATGATTTCTATCTTCCAGCTGGTTTAGTAACTCCACAGTGACCTCTCCCTGGAATGGCCACTCCAGTGTGTCATCATATTCTCCTGGTATGATCTTAATGTAACAAGAGACATGACTACCTTCACCATCACTATTGCCATTGGCATAAACTATCAAACGAAGTTTGTATCTACCAAAATGAGAGTAAAAGTCAGGACTTTTCCAAGTTGTTTTGCTTTCTTTTACAGCCTCAAATCCAGCCATTTTTATATTTGTCACTGTGTGATCTAGTTGCTGTTCAAGTTGTTTAATTGTGTGTTTCAACTTCTCTATATTATCAACTGCTGAACCAAAGTGTTCCTCCATTTTATCCTTGTTATGTTGAGGTAAATCTTCTCTCTTCATTTTCTTGTGACACCCAATCTTAGAGTAATGGCAGTCAACCTCTTCTTTAGGACAAGTATCTCTGTGTTTTCTCATGAGACGCCGTTTGATCTTCTCTTCACATCCATAGTTAGGACAAGGTAGAGGATAGCCTGGACATTCTTTCTGATGATGATTACTATTAATGATCTGATACTCATTTTGTTTGTGACAATAGACACAACTAACTATTCTCTTTGGACAATTCTTAAGATGGTTCTCTAAATTACATCGGTCTACCTGTTTACCACACTTATTACTACATTCTACTATTTGGAAAGGACATGTGGAAAGATGATTGTCAATATCTTGAAGTGATCCTTCCCAACGACATTTTTTGTTACTACAGTGGATGTGAAGAATACGAATCTTTCTATTCGTATTTGCATCCTTGAAGCAGTTGTTAGTAAGATCTTCACGACAATTAGGACATGTGTAGTTAGTAGATGTTCTTTTCAGTTCATCTAGACAACTCTTACAAAACATTTTCCCACAACAACTAGCCTGATATACATCTCTAGGTACTAGTGTACATATAGGACACTGGAATTCATCAGGTAGGTTAGTATCCACAAACTCATAATCATATCCTCCTGATTGAGTTATTCTAGAAGCCATTTTATAGATTGTTAACCTATGGAACACAGAGTAACAACTAATACACATAACTATAATTTAGTTATTAGAATGTTTAATTAAGTTACATTACACACCTTTTATTTCAGAGGTTGTCTTTGCTTGGTATGATATTCCTATATAATGTCATGTGATTTATTACATTGTGTGTATGTATTATATATTGTATATAATAGTAAGTCTACTTCTTCTAATCTTATATTAACAATATTATTATGTTAAATATACTTTATAGTAACTTTACTAACCGTGCATTTTCAGAGTAAAGGTCATTCATGTTCACCTTGACCTCAGTTGGAATGACTATGTATTGCTCTTGAAACCCAACTCCATTCTTGTTGTATGAGTACCATACCTGTAATGTTACTGTCATCACTCTCATTCTCATTCTTAATTAACCTCCATTGAAAGCAATCATATTGATGGCCATAAATTTATAAGATAGATCATATACTGGTACATCGGTAGACCAGACTAGACTTGTACAGTGTTGTTACTCTGTATAGATAGGTTATATGTATCTAATACTGTATTTTAAATAATTATATTTTAGAATTATTTACAAACCAAAAACATGTTATATGTAATAGTAATAGTATTACATTGTGTGTATATTAGTATTACAAGTATATTTCAAATAGCTCCAACTAGCCATGGTTTAATTTCTAAATGTATTTCAATAGTCACTCGAAAGTAAAGCATATCATCTTTGAGATACTGGATAGGATCTGTTAGAAAATCAAAAACATTTGTAGCCCACAAATGATCTTGATTCTCTAACAGCTCAGAGTGACTGATAAACGTGGCATAGCCTAATCCGGATTTGTCTTCTTTGAATTTTCTCTTACCATCTTCTTGATCAAATGTCATAAATTCCTTATGATGATTCTTATCTTCTAGTTGGTTTAGTAACTCCACAGTGACCTCTCCCTGGAATGGCCACTCCAGTATGTCATCATATTCTCCTGGTATTAGCCTAATATAACAGACGTGAGTCCCTTCACCATCATTATTGCCATATGGATGAACTATTAAACAAAACTTATATCCTGTATATGTATATACTCCAGGACTTGACCAACTCGTGTTGCTTTCTTTCAACGTCTTAAATCCTCTCATTTTGATGAGAAACGTTCCACCATTGGCTTGCTGTGGCACCTTAAACTGTTGAATTGTACAGTTCAGTGTTTCAATCATGCAAACAGCCTTCTTTAAATGTATTTCCATTTTATCCTTGTTATGTTGAAGTATATCTTCTCTCTTCATCTTCTCATGACACCCAACCTTACAATACTGGCAAACAACCTCTTCTTTAGGACAAGTATCTCTGTGTTTTCTCATGAGACGTCGTTTGATCTTCTCTTCACATTCATTGTTAGGACAAGGTAGAGGATAGTCTGGACATTCTGTATAATGATGATCACTATTAATGATCTGATACTCATCTTCTTTGTGACAATAGACACAACTAACTATTCTCTTTGGACATTTCTCAAGATGGTTTTCTAAATTACATCGGTCTACCTGTGTACCACACCCATTACTACATTCTATTGTTTGGAATTGACATGTGGAAAGATGATTGTCTAAATCTTGAAGTGATCCTTCCCAAAGACATTTTTTGTTAATACAATAGATGTGAAGATTATGAATCTTTCTATTCATATTTACATCCTTGAAGAAGTGGTTGTTAGTAAAATCTTCACGACAATTAGGACATGTGTAGTTAGTAGATATTCTTTTCAGTTCATCTAGACAACTTTTACAAAACATTTTCCCACAACAACTAGCCTGATGTACATCTCTAGGTACTAGTGTACATATAGGACACTGGAATTCATCAGGTAGATTAGTATCCACAAACTCATAATCATATCCTCCTGGTTGAGTTATACTGGAAGCCATTTTGTTTAATCTTTGTAAGTCATGTGACTATTGTGTATACTATATATTAACCACATTATATGATTATGTATTGTGGTTATGTATTGTGGTTATGTATTGTGGTTATGTATTGTGTATACATTATTATGTATTGTGATGCTACGTAGTGTTAGTTAATTAGTGTGTATGTATTGTATACTAATTTAGGATAGTAGTAATAGAATAGTAATGATGTACTTATGACTAATATATTCTATGATTAAAACTTGTGTAAGTTATAAGAGGTATAATTAGGACAGGTACTATTAACAAGATATATATAAGAAAAAGATATATACAGAAAAAAGTATCCCTATGATTGCTTTGTTGTGTCCAGCATTCAGTAATCATGGCTGACTTTATCATGCCTGAACACAACAGCCTATTATAGTTATTATTTTGATTATCTACTCTCCTTACATTTTAAAGGGTCTTGTAGAACTTTAGGAATATATTTCAGGTATAATAGATAGCTATTAGTTCCAGTTTCTATGTAAGGTTGCTTTCTTTCTTTCTTCCTGCTGATTTGTAAGCTCACGCCCCCTGAATGATGCAACTTCCTTAACTACATATACAACGCATACTCGCGTAAGTGACACAAGAATATAAATTAATTATATATATATATATATATATAGTTCAAACTCCTGGGAAAGCAATCATAGAGATGGCCCTATGGGCGTAACCCTATGAATGCTTCCACTCATAATCATTGCTGATGACTTTATTATGTCTGAAACTCTTTAATATAATATACATGTAGTTACTTGTTTTTCCTTTTTACGTACTTCTTAATAGTTATTGTATAAATTTTGCAATGTATTTTGTAGCTACAATAGTAGTAATTACAGTTTCCACAAGCTGAATTCTTGAGCAAGGGTTTTTTCATGTACCACGCCCATTAATTCATCGAGCCCTCTGGAATGATGCAACTTCCTTAAAAGGTTATACGACAAATATATATATATATATATATATATATATACATCCCTGTGAAAATAATTATGGGGATTCCCCTGTGGATCATACGTAATAAAAACTTAACTTTCTGACTTATAGACTAATGTATTCATTTTTGTTTAGAGTATTAATATGTTTGCACCGAGTAATAATAATAGAGTGCTTTACTGAAATACTCTGTACTTGTACTCTTTTGTAAATCCTCGTATCACTCACCACTATATAATTGGATAAACAGACCTGAAGAAATTATAACTAACCACTTATTTATATTGTCTTCCACTCCTCTTATTTATTTGTGTATTGTAAGCTATGAATAATGTTTGAATCAGTTCAGTGATATTTTAAGCAACAAATTATATTTTTAAATGTTTCCGTGTGTTCAAATATGTATACATTATACGTCTGTGTTCAAAACATGTAGCATGCTATTTCATTAATTCACAAATGTATTTGTTAAATTCAAAAAAACTAAAAGTACACATGTATAAGATAATAAATTTTTATTAATAATAAATGTGTAATGGAAAGTTGTGTGTATAGATATAAGTACTGTCCACTTTTATATAGCTCCAGCTAGCCACGGTTTAGTCTTAGAGTGTACATTAACACGCACTCTAAAATAAAGTGTATCATTCATAAGATACTGGGTATTAGTAGAGGAGTGGAGACCAAGATCAGTATGAGGAATGAACTTAGGATAACCCAATGCCAAAGTGTTGTCTTCTTTCTTCTTTCTGTTTTTACATTTGTCTGGTGTTTCATTATTGAAAGGAATAACTTGCTTATAATGATTCTTATCTCCCGATTGGTTTAGTATCTCTACAGTGACCACTCCCTGGAATGGCCACTCCAGAGTGTCATCATATTCTCCTGGTGTGAGGTTGACATAACAAGAGACATGAGTACCTTTACCATCACCACAACCACTGGCATAAACTTGCAAATGAAGCTTGTATCCACCAAGATGAGTATAAAAGTCAGGACTATACCATGTTCTATTGGTTTCTTTCAGAGCCTCAAATTCACTCATTTTTATTTTTGTCACTGTGTAATCTTGTAGCTGCTCAAGTTGTTTAATTGTGTGTTTCAACTTCTCTATATTATGATTTGATGTACTCAACTGTTTTTCCATATTTTGATGCTGTTTCTCAATTGCCTGAACTGCTGATTGCAAGTGTTTCTCCATTTTGTCCTTGTTATGTTGAGATATATCTTCTCTCTTCATCTTCTCGTGACACCCAACCTTAGAGTATTGGCAAACAACCTCTTCTTTAGGACAAGTATCTCTGTGTTGTGTTATGTGACATCGTTTGATCTTCTTTTCACATCCATTGTTAGGACAAGGTAGAGGATAGCCTGGACATTTTATATAATGACCACCGGTAACGATCTGATATTCATCTCTGTAGCGACAGTAGACACAAGTAACTATTCTTTTTTGACATTTATTAACAAGATGGTTCTCTAAATTGCTTAGTTTTAATTGTGTACCACACCCATTACTACATTCTACTAGTTGTAAATCACATGTGGAAAGATGTTTGTCGATATCTTGAAGTGATCCTTTCCATAGACATCTTTTATTAGTACAGTGGATGCGAAGATTACGAATCTTTCTATTCGTATTTACATCTTTGAAGAAGTGGTTGTTAGTAAGAGGTTCACGACAATTAGGACATGTGTAGTTAGTAGATGTTCTTTTCAGTTCATCTAGACAACTCTTACAAAACATTTTCCCACAACAACTAACCTGATGTACATCTCTAGGTACTAGTGTACATATAGGACATTGGAATTCATCAGGTAGATTAGTATATACAAACTCATAATCATATCCTCCTGATTGAGTTATACTGGAAGCCATTTTGTTTAGGCCATGTGACTATTATGTATACTATTATATTAACCACATTATATTATCTTATTGGTTATGTATTGTGGTTATGTATTGTGTATACATTATTATGTATTATGATACTACATAGTGTTAGTTAATTAGTGTGTATGTATTGTATACTAATTTAGGATAGTAGTGATATAACCAAAAGAATAATAATTGATGTACTTATGACTAATATATTCTATGATTATTATTATTATTATAAAACTTATAAGAGGAATATAAATATAGTCAGGATGGCTATATGAATTATCGATAGAGCATCTGACTGTTAATCAGAAGGTCCTGTGTTCAAGGATTTTCACTGGACATGTGTCCATCTTTTTATTTATAAACTATGAATAATTAAGTTTTTGTACAATAATGTAGCTCTTACACTTGTGAATAACTTTATCTATAATTAGTATTTAAAACTTGTTTGTTCGTAATAATTATATATTCATTGTGTGCATTTAAATAGCTCCAGCTAGCCATGGTTTAGTCTTAGAGTGTACATTAACACTCACTCTAAAATAAAGTGTATCATTCATAAGATAGTGGGTATTAGTAGAGGAGTTGAGACCAAGATCAGTATGAGGAATAAACTTTGGGTTACCCCATCCTGTAGTGCCTACTGTGTTCTTACATTCATCTGGTGTTTTATAATTGAAATGAATAACTCTCTTATGATGATTCTTATCTTCCAGTTGGTTTAGTAACTCCACAGTTGGTTTAGTAACTCCACAGTGACCTCTCCCTGAAATGGCCACTCCAGTATGTCATCATATTCTCCTGGCATGAGGTTAATAAAACAAGAGACATGAGTATTCTCATCATCATCGCTATCCTCACCATTATCGCTATCCTCATTATCAACACCATTGGGATTAACTTCCAAACAAAGCTTGTATCCACCTAGATGAGAGTAAAAGTCAGGACTATACCAAGTTGTATTGGTTTCTTTAAGATCCTCAAATCCAGCCATTTTCAATTTTGTCACTTGTTGCTGTTCAAGTTGTTTAATTGTGTGTTTCAACTTCTCTATATTATCAACTGCTGAACCTAAGTGCTCCTCCATTTTATCCTTGTTATGTTGAGGTAAATCTTCTCTCTTCATCTTCTTATGACACCCAACTTTAGAATAATGACATTCAACCTCTTCTTTAGGACAGGTATCTCTGTGTTCTGTCATGAGACGTCGTTTGATCTGCTCTTCGTATCCATTGTTAGGACAAGGTAGAGGATAGCCTGGACATTCTTTCTGATAATGATCACCATTAATGATCTGATACTCATCTTGTTTGTGACAATAGACACAAGTAACTGTTCTCTTTGGACATTTCTCAAGATGGTTTTCTAAATTACATCGGTCTACCTGTGTACCACACCCATTACTACATTCTATTGTTTGGAATTGACATGTGGAAAGATGATTGTCTAAATCTTGAAGTGATCCTTCCCAAAGACATTTTCTGTTAATACAATAGATGTGAAGATTGCGAATCTTTCTATTCATATTTACATCTTTGAAGAAGTGGTTGTTAGTAAAATCTTCACGACAATTAGGACATGTGTAGTTAGTAGATGTTCTTTTCAGTTCATCTAGACAACTCTTACAAAACATTTTCCCACAACAACTAGCCTGATGTACATCTCTAGGTACTAGTGTACATATAGGACATTGGTATTCATCAGGTAGATTAGTATCCACAAACTCATAATCATATCCTCCTCCTCTTTGAATTATACTGGAAGCCATTTTGTTTAGTCATGTGATACTATAATATATATTAACCACATTATATTATCTTATTGATTATGTATTGTGGTTATGTATTGTGGTTATGTATTGTGGTTATATACTGTGTATACATTATTATGCATTGTGATGCTACGTAGTGTTGGTTAATTAGTGTGTATGTATTGTATACTGATTTAGGATAGTAGTAATATAAACAGTAGAATAATAATTGATGTACTTATGACTAATTCCATGATTATAAAACTTGTGTAAGATACAAGAGGTATATAGTTTTAATTAGGATGGCATTGAAATACTTTAATTTATTGATACAGCATCTGACTGGTAATCAGAAGGTCCCGTGTTCAAACCCCAGCTGGTCCAGATTTTCTCTGGACATGTGTGTCTCTCTTTATGAATAATTTAGAATTTTTTGTACAATAATGTAGCTATTACACTTGAGAATAACTTGTATTTAAAACTTGTTTGTTCAAAATAATAATATAATAAGAATTGAGCGATATTCTGACTTGTGTAGACTGTGAAGATGTTCCTAGTGAAGCCATTGTCAAAGTAGTAGGAAGCCTTCACAGCAATCACTTCAATGACAGAAGGCAATGATGTCAAACACTCTTGAATAGGACTAAACAGTTATTTCACAACTTCCCCAAAGCATGCTCTCACTTTCCTGGTATTAGGTGACTCCATTCCTGGGCTCCTGATTAATATTATTATAACATTATGCTAGTGTTTCCATGATGATAAACGAGAATCATTAATTACACTATAATTGGTTAGTAGTAGCAGTAATATATTAATGTAATGAACATTATATTTTTAACTGTACTTACTCTGTCGTTATGTTCAACAAAACTAAAAGTATAAGATAATACATCTTTATTAATATTTGAAGTATAATAGAATGGCTACTAAAGTAAAGTATATCATTAATAAGATAGTGGGTATCTGTAGACTCAATAGTAAGACAGTTACCAACATCAGTGTGACAACTAAAGTTATTCTACGTAATAATGTTATTTTATTCTTGTAGTGTTCTATTATATCTGGATGTGTGTCTTCTTTATTTATTTTCTGTTTACACTCATAAAGCATGTATGAATACTGGCAATCAACCTCTTCTTTAGGACAAGTATATCTGTGTTGTGTCACGAGACATCGTTTAATCTTTCTTTCACATCCATTGTTAGGACAATGTAGAGGAAAGTCTGGACATTCTTTATAATGATCACCATTAATGATCTGATACTCATCTTCTTTGTGACAGTAGACACAACTAACTATTCCTTTTGGACATGTGTTATGTAGATGCTTGTATAATTTGTTTCGTTTACCTTTAAAGCCACACCCATTCCAACACATCACTATCTCATGAGGACATACAGTTCTGTGTTGTGTCATTAGACGTTGTTTGAGCTTCTCTTCACATCCATTGTTAGGACAACGTAGAAAATAGTTTGGACATTCATCATAATGATCACCATTAATGATCTGATACTCATCTTGTTTGTGACAGTAAACACAAGTAACTATTCTTTTCAAGCAATTATTAACAAAATGGTTCTCTAAATTGTGTCTTTCTAACTGTGTACCACACTTGTTACTACATTCTACCATTTGGAAAGGACATGTGGAAAGATGATTGTTGATGTCTCTAAGTGATCCTTTCCAAAGACATTTCTTATCTTTGTTAGTACAATAGATGTGAAGATTACGAATCTTTCTATTCGTATTTACATCCGGGAAGAAGTGGTTGTTAGTAAGATTTGTACGACAGTTAGGACATGTGTGCCTGGTAGATGTTCTTTTCAATTCATCTAGACAACTCTTACAAAACATTTTTCCACAACAACTAGCCTGATATACATCTCTAGGTACTAGTATACATATAAGACATTGGAATTCATCAGGTAGATTAGTATCCACAAACTCATAATCATATCCTCCTGATTGAGTTATACTGGAAGCCATTTTATTTAGTATTCACCTGTAGAACAAGAGTAGTAACTAGTACAATAGTATTTTATTATGATGTTACCTATATTATGTGTATTTATTATAATTACACACCTTTTAGTTCAATTGAGAAAGGGTCTTCTCAGTTAGCACACGGTACCTTGACATGCCATGTGGTTTGTAGGATTATCAAGAGGGCAGTGCTAATAATTATAGATAATTATATACACTCCTCCTGATGTTACTGGTATAGCATAACATGTTATACACATGTAAATACATATATCACAGGTGTAGCAACCAAGGGGCACGCCCCCCATATTGAACTTAGTTACACCCATTCCTGTATACAGAGTAACTCGGTTTCCCCTCGTTCTCTTTCATCTTTCTTATTTTTATGTATAATATATATATAATTATAATTATATATTATATAATTATAATATAATTGTAATATATACTTATAGGTTATACATCAAGGTCGAGGTTGTTATGTGATTTATACACACTGAGGGCTATAGGCACAATGTGTATAAATCACATAGCAAGCAATACCAAGGTGTAGGAATGACTTTTTACCATGTCGACCAATCAAATTGCATAATCAAATTAGTTATATAGGATATGTGTGCATCATGGTTACATAAATTAACAACAATACTTTTAACTAACATTAATTTGTTCTATTATATTATTAATATATTTAATAATTTTGTTTAAAATGCATGTGTTCAGAATAGTATTCATTATATTTCTGTGTTCAAATAGCTCCAGTTAGCCATGGTTTAGTCCTACATTGTACATTAACACTCACTCTAAAATAAAGTGTATCATTCATAAGATACTGGGTATTAATAGAGGAGTTGAGATCAAGATCAGTATGAGGAATAAAGTGATCTGTACCCCATGCTACAGTGTCTTCTTTCCTTTTTCTTTTCTTGTGTTCATGTGGTGTTTCGTCATTAAATGGAATAGTTGACTTATGATGATTCTTATCTACTAGTTGGTTTAGTAACTGGACAGTGACCTCTCCTTGGATTGGCCACTCCAGTGTGTCATCGTATTTTCCTCGCATGAGGTTGATAAAACATCCGAGATGAGTGCCTTTGCCCCTATTGCAACCATTGGCAAAAACTACCAAACGAAGCTTGTATCCACCGTGATGAGAGTAAAAGTAAGGACTATACCAACTTACATCGTTTCTTTTTAGAGCCATTACTCCAGCCATTTTTATTTTTGTCACTGTGTGATCTTTTTGCTGTTCAAGTTGTTTAATTGTATGTTTCAACTTCTCTATATTATGATTTCCTTCACGTAGTTGATCTTCCATATCCTGATGCTGTTGTTTAAGCTTCACAATCGTATGAACTGCTGAACCTAAGTGTTCCTCCATTTTATCCTTGTTATGTTGAGGTAAATCTTCTCTCTTCATTTCGTCTTGACATCCAACCTTAGAGTACTGGCAACTGACCTTTTCTTTAGGACAAGTACGTCTATGTTGTTTTATGTGATGTCGTTTGATATTCTCTTCACATCCATTGTTGGGACAACATAGAGGATAGTCTGGACATTCTGTGTCTTGATGATCACCATTAATGATCTGATACTCATCTTCTTTGTGACAATAGTCACAACTAACTATTCTTTTCGAGCAATTATTAACTAGATGGTTCTCTAAATTGTGTCTTTCTAACTGTGTACCACACCCATTACTACGTTCTACTATTTGGGAAGGACATGTGGAAATATGTTTGTCAATATCTTGAAGTGATCCATTCCATAGACATTTCTTATCTTTGTTAGTACAGTAAATGTGAAGATTGCGAATCCTTCTATTCCTATTTACATCCAGGAAGAAGTGGTTGTTGGTAGGATCTTCACGACAATTAGGACATGTGTAGTTAGTAGATGTTCTTTTCAGTTCATCTAGACAACTCTTACAAAACATTTTCCCACAACAACTAGCCTGATGTACATCTCTAGGTACTAGTGTACATATAAGACACTGGAATTCATCAGGTAGATTAGTATCCACAAACTCATAATCATATCCTCCTGATTGAGTTATTCTAGAAGCCATTTTATAGATTGTTAACCTGTGGAACACAGAGTAACAAATAATACACAGAACTATAATTTAGTTAGAATGTTTAATTAAGTTACACACCTTTTAGTTCACTTGAATAAAGAGGTTCTCTTTGCACGATATGATTATGTTAAATATACTTTATAGTAACTTTACTAACTGTGAATGTTCTGTATATTATAGAGTAAAGGTCATTTATGTTCACCTTTACTTCAGAGAAATGAACTACTATTACTGGCTTTCACAAACCCAACTGGTATAAAATGCAGGACTTAACCAAGGTTGTTTACAGCTCTATAATCTGTCGTTTTAATTAATCCTTGACCACTGGTTTGTTGTGTTCTTGTAATCTCTTGATTGGCATTTCTTAGCTGAGAAATAGTATCTACTGCTAATTCTAAGTGTGGTTTCACATTCTCCTCATCGTTTTGAGTGGCACTGAAAAAATGGCTGCCCATACATTTCGATTGGAAGTGATGACCTGAAATTTCTGGTAATATATACAGATAGGTTTTAATACACACTTATATATGTATATGAATAGATGTCAAAATTATTGTTATATTCAATAAAACTAAAAGTATAAGATTATTAATAAAGTAAAGTATATCATTAGTAAGATAGTGGATATCTGTGGACTCAATAGTAAGACAGCTACCAACACCAGTATGACAACTAAAGCTATTCTACTTAAAAATGTTATTTCATTTTTGTAGTGTTCTATCATATGTGGGTGTATATCTTCTCTATTTATTTTCTGTTTACACTCATAAAGCATATATGAATACATGTACTGGCAAACAACCTCTTCTTAAGGACAAGTATATCCACTCCTCCTATTTATTTGTGTATTGTAAGCTATGAATAATGTTTGAATAGTTCAGTGAAATTTTTAAACAACTAACAAATTATTTGTTTAAATGTTTTCGTGTGTTCAAATAAATAAATACATGTAGCATGCTAGTTTCAGATAACACATGAACTAAAATGTATTCATAATTATTGTTATATTCAACAAAACTAAAAGTATAAGATAATAACTCGTAATAATATAATAGAATAGCTAGTAAAGTAAAGTATATCATTAATAAGATAGTGGGTATCTGTAGACTCAATAGTAAGACAGCTACCAACACCAGTATGACAACTAAAGTTATTCCACGGGATAATGTTATTTCATTCTTGTAGTGTTCTATCATATGTGGGTGTATGTGTTCTCTATATATTTTCTGTTTACACTCATAAAGCATGTACATGTATGAATACTGGCAATTAACTACTTCTTTAGGACAAGTATATCTGTGTTGTGTCATGAGACATCGTTTAATCTTTCTTTCACATCCATTATTAGGGCAAGGTACAGTACATCGTGTAAGATGGATACCAGTAATGCTTCTATACTCACCTCTACGCTGACAGTGAGGACAATAAACTATTCTCTTTGGACAATCGAGTAGATGTGTAGGCAATTGATGTCGTTTAAGTTCAAAGCCACACCCATTTGAACACATCACCATCTCATGAGGACATACAGTTCTGTGTTGTGTCGTGAGACATCGTTTAATCTTTCCTTTACATCCATTGTTAGCACAAGGTATAGGATAGTCTGGGCATTGTGTAAGATGGATACCAGTAATAGTTTTGTGCTCACCTCTACGCTGACAGTGAGGACAATAAACTATTCTCTTTGGACAATCGAGTAGATGTGTAAGCAATTGATATCGTTTAAATTGAAAGCCACACCCATTTGAACACATCACCATCTCTTGAAGACATACAGTTCTGTGTTGTGTCATAAGACATCGCTTGATCTTCTCTTCACAGCCATTGTTAGGACAATATAGAGGAATATCTGTACATATATCGTAATGATCACCATTAATGATCTGATACTCATCTTCTTTGTGACAATAGACACAACTAACTATTCTCTTTGGACATTTCTTAAGATGGTTCTCTAAATTGTGTCTTTCTAACTGTGTACCACACTTATTACTACATTCTACTATTTGGAAAGGACATGTAGAAAGATGTTTGTCGATATCTTGAAGTGATCCTTTCCATAGACATTTCTTATCTTTGTTAGTACAGTAAATGTGAAGATTACGAATCTTTCTATTCGTATTTACATCCGGGAAGAAGTGGTTGTTAGTAAGATTTGTACGACAGTTAGGACATGTGTGCCTGGTAGATGTTCTTAGCATCTCAATTAAACAACTCTTACAAAACATTTTCCCACAACAACTAACCTGATGTACATCTCTAGGTACTAGTGTACATATAGGACATTGGAATTCATCAGGTAGATTAGTATCCACAAACTCATAATCATATCCTCCTATTTCACTGATATTAGAAGCCATTATATTGTAGTAGATCTATAGAGTAGATAGATTAGAAGACATTTATAAACACAATTATTATAGCAACATTATTGTGTGATTTTACTTTACCTTTATTTCAATGGATGTTAGAAAAGACAGATTTGTTCATCTTGGGTGTGTCACATAATATTCTGTTGTTTAATACTAGTGTTTCTATGACAATAAGCATATTCATTATCTTTTTGTCTGAGTTTTGTATGAGCTAGATGAGTAGGTAATTTAACCATTTGCAATAGACCAGTTAGTAACCAGTAAAATTTGACCATTTCCATATAACCCTACACCAATAGTATATAGCTATAATATTATGTATGTATGTATAAGTTTATGTGGAAGTGATAAAATGATTTTGTTAGTTAGGGTGTGTCACATAATATTGTTGTAACATTATGCTAGTGTTTCCATGGCAATAAACGATATTCATCACAACGGTAATGTATTAATGTAATGAACATTTTACTACTTTACTCTGTTACATAGCTGATTGTATGTGTGTGTATTCAGTCACAGTTTGTACACATTGTCATGTGATTATCATGTGACCGTCAAGTGTGTAATCTATTATAAGCCCCTATTGTTATATTCTATTTAATGTGGGAACCTTATACTTGTAAATTATTATTTAGCTAAACTCTCATTAATTTATTTCATATATTTAATGTTTCTATTCTCTTTTTATAATCATTTTACACTATTATAATTAATCATCATAATTTTACAGTGTAAACTTATATATAAATAGAACAGTGTCAATATTATTGTTATATTCAACAAAACTAAAAGTATAAGATGATAAGTCTTTATTAATAATTGAAGAATAATAGAATAACTACTAAAGTAAAGTATATCATTAATAAGATAGTGGGTATCTGTAGACTCAATAGTAAGACAGTTACCAACGCAACTAAATTTATTCTACGTAATACTGTTATTTCATTCTTGTAGTGTTCTATCATATGTGGGTGTATGTGTTTTCTATATATTTTCTGTTTACACTCATAAAGCATGTATGAATACATGTACTGGCAAACAACCTCTTCTTTAGGACAAGTATATCTGTGTTGTGTCACGAAATGTCGTTTAATCTTTCTTTCACATCCATTGTTAGGACAAGGTAGAGGATAGTCTGGACATTGTGTAAGATGGATACCAGTAATACTTTTGTGCTCACCTCTAAGGTGACAGTAAGGACAATAACCTATTCTATTTGGACAATGGAGTAGATGTGTAGGCAATTGATGTCGTTTAAATTTAAATCCACACCCATTTGAACACATCACCATCTCATGAAGACATACAGTTCTGTGTTGTGTCATGAGACATCGCTTAATATTCTCTTTACATCCATTGTTAGGACAAGGTATAGGATAGTCTGGGCATTGTGTAAGATGGACACCAGTAATACTTCTGTGCTCACCTTTACTCTGACAGAGAGGACAAGAAACTATTCTCTTTGGACATGTGTTGTGTAAATGCTCACATATTTCATTTCGTTTACATTCAAAGCCACACCCATTTGAACACATCACCATCTCATGAAGACATACAGTTCTGTGTTGTGTCATGAGACATCGTTTGATCTTCTGTTTGCATCCACTGTTAGGACATGGTAGAGGATAGTCTGGACATTCTTTATTTTTGTGATCACTATTAATGACCTGATATTCGTCTTTTTTGTGACAATAGACACAACTAACTATTCTCTTTGGACATGTGTTGTGTATATGGCTATTTAAAACTATTCGAATTAACTGTTCACCACACTTATTACTACATTCTACTATTTGGAAATCACACGTGGAAAGATGTTTGTCGATATCTTGAAGTGATCCTTTCCATAGACATCTTTTATTAGTACAATGGATGAGAAGATTACAAATCTTTCTATTCGTATTTACATCTTTGAAGAAGTGGTTGTTAGTAAGAGGTTCACGACAATTAGGGCATGTGTAGTTAGTAGATGTTCTTCTCAGCTCATCAAGACAACTCTTACAAAACATTTTCCCACAACATCTAGCCCGATGTACATCTCTAGGTACTAGTATACATATAGGACATTGGAATTCATCGGGTAGATTAGTATCCACAAACTCATAATCATATCCTCCTATTTGAGTTGTACTGGAAGCCATTATTAACCTGTGTATCATAGAGTAACAAATATAATACACAGATACTATTGAATAATATTTCAAACACCTTTTAGTTCACTTGAGTAGAGAGGTTCTCTTTGCTTGGTATGATATTCCTTTATAATGTCATGTGATGTATTACATTGTGTGTATGTATCATATATTGTATATAATAGTAAGTCTACTCCTCCTCATCTTATATTAACAATCATTATTATGTTAAATTTACTTTATAGTAACTTTACTAACCGTGAACTTTCTGTATATTATAGAGTAAAGGTCATTTATGTTCACCTTGACCTCAGATAAATGTTCATATAGCTTTAGTTTCAAATGACTATTACTGGCTTTCTCAAACTATCTTCAATCTTGTTGTATATCCATTGATGTATCATTACACATGAACTATGAAGTAATGATTGTGTTTATGTTAGATTTGAATCATAAATATATACTATAAAATTATCTAACATAAATTATTACGACATATATAATTTATAGTAACTTTAATAAATGTGATGTAATAATGAATATATTATATAAGTATATTATATTGTATATATGTGTATGAGAGTTGTAATTGTACTGAATATAATATATATATTCTATATGTAATGTAATGTGTAGTTTAATGTCATAAGGGTAATACATGATTATACTGTAACTCAATAACTTATATGTAATATAGTGTATATTTTAATGTCATAAGGGTATTACATGATTATACTGTAACTCAATAATGATAAGTAATGGATTGAAATTTGTTTCACATACATAAATAAGAGTATGAAAGATAATTGTTTGAAAATGGGGAAGATAAAATGATCGTTAGTCATTCCAAACTAAAGCTATAAATGTTTTTTTTATTGTGAACGTAAACAGTTTTCAAAATGTCTCATATATTTTGTCAAAACTAAAAGTATAAGATAATAAATCTTTATTAATAATAAATGTTTAATGGAAAGTTGTGTGTATAGATATAAATATTGTCCACTTTTATATAGCCAGCCATAGTTTAGTCTTAGAGTGTACATTAACACTCACTCTAAAATAAAGTGTATCATTCATAAGATACTGGATATTAGTAGAGGAGTTGAGACCAAGATCAGTATGAGGAATAAAGTGAGGCTCGCCCCATCCTTTATTTTCTTCTTTCTTCTTTCTATTTTTGCATTCATCTGGTGTTTGATCATTGAAAGGAGTAGCATCTTTACGATGATTTCTATCTTGCAGTTGGTTTAGCAACTCCACAGTGACCTCTCTTTGGAATGGCCACTCCAGTGTGTCATCATATTCTCCTGGCATGAGGTTAATAAAACAAGAGACGTGAGTACCTTCACCATCTACAATACTGTTGGCAAACACTAACAGTTGGAGTTTGTATCCACCAAAACTGGTATAAAATGCAGGACTTAACCAATGTTTATTATTTTGTTTTAAAGCGTCATAATCTGTCATCTTAATTACAGCGTGACCACTGGTTTGTTGTGTTATTTTAATCTCTTGAGTGCCACTTCTTAACTGAGCAATAGTATCTACTGCTAATTGTAAGTGTTGTTTCATATTCTCCTCATTGTGTTGAGACGAACATTCTCTTATTTATTTTTGTTCACAGCCGACATGATGAAATTTACAGTCAACTACTTCTTTGATACATATATTCCTGTGTTGTTTCAAGAGACAACGTTTAATCATTTTTATACATCCATCATTTGGACACTGCAAACATAAATCTGTACAATCTTGTATATGTATTCCTGTAATAATGTGATGCTCATCTTCATTCTGGCAATGAGTACAGGTAACCTTTCTCTTTGGACATTCATTTGAGATGTGGTTTTCTAGTGTATATCGTTTTAGCATTATACCACAATTATTAGAACATGGTATCATTTCATGAGGACATTTGGTGATATGGTTATCAAAATCTTGTATTGTACCAACCCATTCACAACCAGTCTTTTTATTTTTACAGTAAATATGGAGATTGCGTATTTTTCGGTTGTTATTTGCATCTTTGAAGCAGTGCTTTTCAAGATCTTCATGACAAGTAGGACATGCGTAGTTAGTAGATTTCCTTTTCAGCTCATCTAGACAACTCTTACAAAACATTTTCCCGCAACAACTAGCCTGATGTACATCTCTAGGTACTAGTGTACATATAGGACACTGGAATTCATCAGGTAGATTAGTATCTACAAACTCATAATCATATCCTCTTATTTCATTGATATTAGAAGCCATTATATTGTAGTAAACCTATGGAGTAGATTTAAAAGTCACTCGTACGTAGATATTATTATTGTAGTTGAGTTTTGGATTTTATTCTCTGTATATCTGTTCTAGCTAACATAGTATTATTCACACCTTTATTATATTAAGTGTTAGTTTGGGTGTGTCACATAACATTACTGTAATAGTGTTTCCATGGCAATAAATAATATTTATTAATTATAGTTAGTAGTAACAATAATGTATTAATATAGTGAACATTATATTCTTAACTTTTTTAAGTAGCTGATTGTATGTATGTGTATTCATTCACAGTTTGTATAGATTGTCATGTGGTTATCATGTGATATGTCATCATGTGTATATTATATAAATTAATAGATAATCTATTGTATGCCCCCCTATTGTTACATCCTGTTTAATGTTGGAACTTCCAATTATTGTGTTTAATAATCATCATAATTTTACAGTGTATATATATATATATCAATAGAACAGTGTCAATGTTATTGCTAAAAAAACTAAAAATATGAGATAATAAATTTTTATTAATAATAATAATAAATGTATAATAAAATAGCTACTAAATTAAAGCATATCATTAATAAGATAGTGTGTATCTGTAGATTCAATAATATGACAGCTACCCACAGTGTGAAAGCTAAAGTTATTCCACAGGATAATGTTATTTTATTCTTGTCGTGTTCTATCATATGGGAATGTATATCTTCTCTATTCATTTTCTGTTTACACTTATAAAGCATGTACGAATACTGGCAATCAACCTCTTCTTTAGGACAAGTATATCTGTGTAGTGTCATGAGCCATCGTTTAATCTTTCTTTCACATCCATTGTTAGGACAAGGTATAGGATAGTCTGGACATTGTGTAAGATGGAAACCAGTAATACTTCTGTGTTCACCTCTACGCTGACAGTGAGGACAAGAAACGATTCTTTTTGGACATGTGTTGTGTAGATGGATTTCTAATTTATGTCGTTTAAGTTCAAAGCCACACCCATTTGAACACATCACCATCTCATGAGGACATACATCTCTGTGTTGTGTTACAAGACATCGTTTGATGTTCTTTTCACATCCATCGTTAGGACAAGGTATAGGATAGCCTGGACACTGTGTAAGATGGAGGAAACCAGTAATACTTCTGTGTTCACCTCTACGCTGACAGTGAGGACAAGAAACTATTCTCTTTGGACATGTGTTGTGTAGATGGATTTCTAATTTATGTCGTTTAAGTTCAAAGCCACACCCATTTGAACACATCACCATCTCATGAGGACATGCAGTTCTATGTGTAGGCAATTGATGTCGTTTGATATTCTTTTCACATCCATCATTAGGACAAGATATAGGATAGCCTGGACACTTTGTATAATGATCTTCACTACATATAATCTGATATTCATCTATTTGATGGCAGTGGTAACATCTACGTATTCTTTTTGGACACGTCTTTTGTAGATGGTCATATAATTCATGTCGTTTAAGTTTAAAGCCACACCCATTTGAACATGTTGTCATCTCATGAAGACATACAGCTCTGTGTTGTGTCACGAGACATCGTTTGATCTTCTTTTCACATCCGTTATTAGGACAAGGTATAGGATAGTCTGGACATTGTGTAAGATGGACACCAGTAATACTTCTATGCTCACCTTTATGCTGACAGTGAGGACAAGAAACTATTCTCATTGGACAATCGAGTAGATGTGTAGGCAATTTATGTCGTTTAAGTCCAAAACCACACCCATTTGAACATATCACCATCTCGTGAAGACATATGGTTCTGTGTTGTGTCATGAGACATCGTTTGATCTTCTTTTCACATCCATCGTTAGGACAAGGTATAGGATAGCCTGGACACTGTGTAAGATGGAGGAAACCAGTAATACTTCTGTGTTCACCTCCACGCTGACAGTGAGGACAAGAAACTATTCTCTTTGGACAAGTATTGTGTAGATGGATTTCTAATTTATGTCGTTTAAGTTCAAAGCCACACCCATTTGAACACATCACCATCTCATGAAGACATACAGTGCTATGTGTAGGCAATTGATATCGCTTAAGTTTAAAGCCACACCCATTTGAACACATCACCATCTCATGAAGACACTCATCTCTATGTTGTGTCATGAGACGTCGTTTGATCTTCTTTTCACATCTGTTATTAGGACAAAATATAGGATAGTCTGGACATTGTGTAAGATGGTTACCAGTAATACTCCTGTGCTCACCTCTATGCTGACAGTGAGGACAAGAAACTATTCTCTTTGGACATGTCTTGTGTAGATGGACTTCTAATTCATGTCGTTTAAGTTTAAAGCCACACCCACTTGAACACGTCATCATTTCATGAGGACATACAGTTCTGTGTTGTGTCACGAGACATCGTTTGATCTTCTTTTCACATCCATTGTTAGGACAAGGTAAAGGATAGTCTGGACATTTTGTAAGATGGTTACCAGTAATACTCCTGTGCTCACCTCTACGCTGACAGTGAGGACAAGAAACTATTCTCTTTGGACACGTGTTGTGTAGATGGATTTCTAGTTTATGTCGTTTAAGTTCAAAGCCACACCCATTTGAACACGTCACCATCTCATGAAGACATGCAGTTCTATGTGTAGGCAATTGATATCGTTTAAGTTCAAAGCCACACCCATTTGAACACATCATCATCTCATGAAGACATACAGCTCTGTGTTGTGTCACGAGACATCGTTTGATCTTCTTTTCACATCCGTTATTAGGACAAAATATAGGATAGTCTGGACATTGTGTAAGATGGTTACCAGTAATACTCCTGTGCTCACCTCTATGCTGACAGTGAGGACAAGAAACTATTCTCTTTGGACATGTCTTGTGTAGATGGACTTCTAATTCATGTCGTTTAAGTTCAAAGCCACACCCATTTGAACACGTCATCATTTCATGAAGACATGCAGTTCTGTGTTGTGTCACGAGACATCGTTTGATCTTCTTTTCACATCCATTGTTAGAACAAGGTAAAGGATAGTCTGGACATATATCGTAATGATCACCATTAATGATCTGATACTCATCTTCTTTGTGACAATAGACACAAGAGACTATTCTTTTTGGACATGTCTTGTGTAGATGGACTTCTAATTCATGTCGTTTAAAAACAATGCCACACCCATTTGAACACATCACCATCTCATGAGGACACTCATCTCTATGTTGTGTCATGAGACGTCGTTTGATATTCTCTTCACATCCATTGTTAAGACAAGGTATAGGATAGTCTGGACATTGTGTAAGATGGACACCAGTAATACTTCTGTGCTCATCTTTATGCTGACAGTGAGGACAAGAAACTATTCTCATTGGACAATCGAGTAGATGTGTAGGCAATTGATATCGTTTACATTTAAAGCCACACCCATTTGAACACATCACCATCTCTTGAGGACACTCATCTCTATGTTGTGTCATGAGATGTCGTTTGATCTTCTTGTTGCATCCATTGTTAGGACAATACACTGAAATATTTGGACATTGTTTAAGATGGATACTAATAATATGTTGGTGCTCATCTCTATGCTGACAGTAAGAACAAGAAAACATTCTCTTTGGACATTGCGTAGTGAGATGTATATTTAAATTACATTGCATTAGCTGTTGACCACACCCATTACTACATTCTACTATTTGGGAAAGGTGATTGTCAATATCTTGAAGTGATCCTTCCCAACGACATTTTTTGTTAGTACAGTAAATGTGAAGATTACGAATCTTTCTATTCATATTTGAATCCTTGAAGCAGTTGTTAGTAAGATCTTCACGACAGTTAGGACATGTGTAGTTAGTGGATTTTGTTTTCCACTCATCTAGACAACTCTTACAAAACATTTTCCCACAACAACTAGCCTGACGTACATCTCTAGGTACTAGTTTACATATAAGACATTGGAATTCATCAGGTAGATTAGTATCCACAAACTCATAATCGTATCCTCCTGATTGAGTTATACTGGAAGCCATTTTGAGATGCTAACTTGTGGAATATAAAAAAATATGACATTAAATACACCAGAAAGTATAATTTGTTTGTAAATAATTATAGTTACACACCTTTTAGAAAAGAAAGGCTCTTTTTGTCTAGTCTCTAGTACTGCTGTAGCACATGGCATAGCACATGGTATGGTACCGTATTATTTGTAATCTGAAGGAGGAAGTACTATTATCACCAGCTGTTTATATAATGATAATTATGCTCCTCCCAGTGTATTAGTGATTAATAACTTCATTATGTATTAATGGAACTGTTATTATTTATAATAGGGATACACTTGTATAATCAATCCTCACTCACTGAAGCACTATTGCCTGTAAGGTAATGCCCTATCTTACATAACATTTATGGTTTTAAGTCAGAGCTCAGAGAAAGAAAGGTGACAATATATCAAAAGCAGCATGACTACATGTACATCAAAGGCCTATTTGAATTCCTATGACCACATCAAAGGAATTTAGATGAGGAAGGGAAGGTAGGTCGCCCCCTTTGCCCCTTTGGCTAAAACCCTGACATTGTATAATAGATTATAGTTATTACCCCACACAGAGGTTAAGCGATTGATTCTGTTTGTCTGTCTGTCTGTCTGTCTGTTTGTGATAAAAAAAAAATATTAGAAAAGAACTTTCTAATAGTTTATACATCTTCTAAACATATCAAAAAGCTTGAAATTAGTCATAGAATAATGATTGGATACCTTTGAGTGGTCAATGCAGTCCACTGTATCCACAACTGCTCTGCTTTCTTATTATCTGTTTAGAATAGTCCACCATTTTTCAGTCAGTCCCACCCTTCATAATAATTATTTATAGTATCATGTTGTTTGAAACACGGAGAGTCTATTCAAGTAACTGAATATATTCTCCTGTTCTGTCAATGACTAAGCTGATATTATGCAATTTGCACAGGTTATGTGTTCTAGGAACATCTAGTTTATACATGTAGTTAGTTCCTAAATGGCTTAGAAGATACTAATATTTGTGCTAGTTTTGTTATCTGGATAATTATATACATATCACTGATGTTTCTCTGTTAGTAAGAATTAGATTTGATTAGTAATACCCGGTAGAATTTTAATACCTGTATGTTTGTGACTTCTGTTTCTAGACTATTGACTGAGCCCTGGAATGATGTAACTTCTTTAACTACATATACAATGTGTACGTGATACAAGCATACACCAAGACAACAGATTCCCCTCGTCACAGCAGATCAATATTAATTTTATAATACTGTGTACTATTCCACTTAATTGCCTGTGAGTTTCATTGTGCCTACACCATAAAGAAAATGTTGAACTGTGTCATATGTAATTAAGGTGTATACTTACTAGTGATGTGTGATTATATATCATATAGATATTTAATCTATTATAAGGCCCTATTGTTATATCCTGTTTAATATGGAAACCTTGTACATTATTATTAGCTAAACTTTCATTAAGTTATTACTATTATTTCACATATATGTATTTATTTTATTCTTTTATCATAATCAGAAAAAAATTATATTTTAATAACAATTAATCATCATAATTATTTGTACAGTGTATATATATATGTGTGTGTGTGTGTATAATGGAACAGTGCATGTTTTATTAGTTTCAGATAACACATGAACTAAATGTATTTATAATTATTGTTATATTTAACAAAACTAAAAGTATAAGATAATAAATCTTGTGTAATAATAAATGTGTTATGGAAAGTTGTGCAAATAGTTATTAAATATTGTTGATTTTAATATCCCTACACGGTCAATTTTTAATTATTTTTGTGTATCTCCTCTACATTTAGCTAATATAACTATCAAAGCAAGGTATATCACTAATAATATAATGGGTATTCGTAGATGGGTTGAGGCCAAGATTAGTACGACAAAAAAACTTATACAAACCAATGGTATTGAATAGTGTTCTATCATATTTTCCACATGGGTTCATCTTCTTTTTGTGGTCATTGTTATGACAAGGTAGAGGATAGCCTGGACATTTTGTAAGATGGATACCAGTAATACTTTTATGCTCACCTTTATGCTGACAGTGAGGACAAGAAACTATTCTCTTTGGACATGTGTTGTGTAGATGCTTGCATAATTTGTTTCGTTTATGTTTAAAACCACACCCATTTGAACATATCACCATCTCATGAAGACATACAGTTCTGTGTTGTGTCATGAGACATTGTTTGATCTTCTTTTCACATCCATTGTTAGGACAAGGTAGAGACATATCTGTACATATATCATAATGATCACCATTAATGATCTGATACTCATCTTCTTTGTGACAGTAGACACAAGTAACTATTCTTTTTGGACATGTGTTGTGTATATGGAAATGTAATTCATGTCGCTTAAATCTAAAACCACACCCATTTGAACACATCACCATCTCTTGAGGACATACAGTTCTGTGTTGTGTCATGAGCCATCGTTTGATCTTCTTGTTATAGATAAACTTGTGTATTTCATAATCATTGTTATATTCAACGAGTACATGTATGAGATATTAAATTTTTATTCATAATATAAATTTGTGTGAATGGTGACCACTCTCCAGTTAGCCATGGTTTAGTCTTAGAGTGTACATTAACACTCACTTTACTTTTGTAAGTTAAGGGATGTAACTGAGATCAAGATTAGTATGAGGAAGGAAATTATCACAATTAGTGGTATCATAATTAAACAACAGTGTTCTTCCAGGTTTTTCTTATAATGTTGAGTCACATCTTCTCTCTTTATCATCTTTTGACATCCAAACTTTCTATAAGAATACCAACACTCAACCTCTTCTTTAGGACAAGTATTTCTGTGTTGTGTCACGAGACATCGTTTGATCTTCTTTTCACATCCATTGTTAGGACAAGGTAGAGAAATATCTGGACATATATCGTAATGATCACCACCAATGATCTGATACTCATCTTTTGTGTGACAATAAACACAACTAACTATTCTTTTTGGACATGTGTAGTGTAGATGGAATTCTAATTCATGTCGTTTAAGTTCAAGACCACACCAATTTGAACATTTCACCACCTGATGAGGACAACTATCTCTGTGTTGTGTCATAAAACGTCGTTTAATATTCTCTTCACATTCATTATTAGGACAAGGTAGAAGATAGTCTGGACATTGTGTAAGATGGATACCAGTAATACTTCTATGCTCACCTTTATGCTGACAGTGAGGACAAGAAACTATTCTTTTTGGACAATCGAGTAGATGTGTAAGTAGTTGATGTCGTTTAAGTTCAAAGCCACACCCATTTGAACACATCACCATCTCATGAGGGCATACAGCTCTATGTTGTGACATGAGACGTCGTTTAATCTTTTCTTCACATCTCTTATTAGGACAAGGTAGAAGGTAGTCTGGACATTGTGTAAGATGGACACCAGTAATGCTTCTATGTTCACCTCTATGCTGACAGTGAGGACAAGAAACTATTCTCATTGGACAATTGAGTAGATGTGTAGGCAATTGATATCGTTTACATTTAAAGCCACACCCATTTGAACACATCACTATATCATGAGGACACTCATCTCTATGTTGTGTCATGAGATGTCGTTTGATCTTCTTGTTGCATCCATTGTTAGGACAATACAGAGGAATATTTGGACATTGTTTAAGATGAATACTAATAATATGTTGGTGCTCATCTCTATGCTGACAGTGTGGACAAGAAAACATTCTCTTTGGACATTTCGTAGTGAGATGTATATTTAAATTACATTGCATTAGCTGTTGACCACACCCATTACTACATTCTACTATTCGGAAAGGACATGTAGAAAGATGATTGTCGATATCTTGAAGGTATCCTTTCCAACGACATTTTTTATCTTTGTTAGTACAATAGATGTAAAGATAACGAATTTTACGATTCATATTTGCATCTTTGAAGCAATACTTTTCAAGATCTTTACGACAATTAGGACATACGTAGTTAGTAGATGTTCTTTTCAGTTCATCTAGACAACTCTTACAAAACATTTTCCCACAACAACTAGCCTGATGTACATCTCTAGGTACTAGTGTACATATAGGACACTCAAATTCATCAGGTAGGTTAGTATTCACAAACTCATAATCATATCCTCCTGATTGAGTTATACTGGAAGCCATTTTTAGATGCTAACTATAAAAAAATTGACATTAAATACACCAGAAAGTATAGTTTGTTTGTATATAATTATAGTTACACACCTTTTAGAAAAAAAAGGTTCTTTTTGTCTAGTCTCTAGTACTGCTGTAGCACATGGTATGGTACCGTATTATTTGTAATCTGAATTAAGGAGGAAGTACTATTATAACCAGCTGTTTATATAATGATAATTATGCTCCTCCCAATGTCATAGTGATAACTATGTGATTAATAACTTCATAATGTATTAATAAAACCAATCAAAGCTGTTATTATTTATATTAGGGATACGTTTGTGTAATCAATCCTCACTCACTGAAGCACTATTGCCTGTAAGGTAATGCCCTATCTTACATAACATTCAGGGTTTTAGTCAGAGCTCAGAGAAAGAAAGGTGACATTATATCAAAAGCAGCATGACTACATATAAGGCCTATGTGAATTCCTATGACCATATCAAAGGAATTGAAATGAGGAAGAGAAGGTAGGCCATCCCCTTTGCCCCTTTGGCTAAAACCCCGACATTATATAATAGATTATAGTTATTACCCCACACAGAGGTTTGGAGTGATTTGTTCTGTCTGTCTGTCTGTTTGTCTGTTTATCGGAAAATGACTTTCTAATAGTTTATACATCTTCTAAACATATCAAAAAGCTTGAAATTAGTCGTTGAAGAATGATTGCATACCTTTGAGTGGTCAATGCAGTCCACTGTATCCACAACTCCTCTGCTTTCTTATTATCTGTTGAGAATAGTCCACCATTTTTCAGTCAGTCCCACCCTTCGTAATAATTATTTATAGTATCATGTTGTTTGAAACACGGAGAGTCTATTCAAGTAACTGAATATATTCTCCTGTTCTGTCAATGACTAAGCTGATATTATGCAATATTGCACAGGTTATGTGTTCTAGGAACATCTAGTTTATACATGTAGTTAGTTCCTAAATGGCTTAGAAGATACTAATATTTGTGCTAGTTTTGTTATCTGGATAATTATATACATATCACTGATGTTTCTCTGTTAGTAAGAATTAGATTTGATTAGTAATACCCGGTAGAATTTTAATACCTGTATGTTTGTGACTTCTGTTTCTAGACTATTGACTGAGCCCTGGAATGATGTAACTACTTTAACTACATATACAATGTGTACGTGATACAAGCATACACCAAGACAACAGATTCCCCTCGTCACAGCAGATCTATATTAATTTTATAATACTGTGTACTAGTCTACTTACTTGCCTGTGAGTTTCATTGTGCCTACACCATAAAGAAAATGTTGAACTGTGTCCTATGTAATTAAGGTGTATACTTACTAGTGATGTGTGATTATATATCATACAAATATATAATCCATTATAAGCCCCTATTGTTATATCCTGTTTAATATGGAAACCTTGTACATTATTATCAGCTACACTTTGATGAATTTATTTCGTATATTTCTTCTATTCTTTTATTATAATCAGTATGATTATTATTATTTTAATAACAATTAATCATCATATTTATTTTCACAGTGTATATATATGTGTGTGTAGAAATAGAACAGTGTTTTATTAGTTTAAGATAGCACATGAACTAAAATGTATTCATAATTATTGTTATATTCAACAAAACTAAAAGTATAAGATAATAAATCTTTATTAATAATAAATGTGTAATGGAAAGTAGTGTGTATACATGTAGTTATTTAAATATTGTCCACTTTTTTCAATTTTAATATCACCACACGTTCTTTCATTGTTTTGCACATTTTAAAATTATTCTTGTGTTTCTCCAAATTTTGTTACTAAAGTAAGTTATATCATTAATAATTCGTAGATGGTCGAGGCCAAGATTAGTACGACAAATATACTTATAAAACCCAATGGTATTATAATATTTGAATAGTGTTCCTTCATATTTTCCTTGTTATGTTGAGGTGTGTCTTCTCTCTTCATCTTCTTATTACATTTATAAGACATGAACGAATACTGGCAAGCAACCTCTTCTTTAGGACAAGTATCTCTGTGTTGTGTCATGAGACGTCGTTTGATTTTCTTTTCACATTCATTGTTAGGACAATGTAGAGGATAGCCTGGACATTCATCATAATGATCACCATTAATGATCTGATACTCATCTTCTTTGTGACAATAGACACAACTAACTATTCTTTTTGGACATTTCTCCTTAAGATGGTTTTCTAAATTACATCGATCTAACTGTGTACCACACCCATTACTACATTCTACTATTTAGAAAAGACATTTAGAAAGATGATTGTGGATATCTTGAAGAGATCCTTTCCAAAAACATACTTTGTTACTACAACAGATCTGAAGATTGCGAATCTTTCGATTCATATTTATATCTTTGAAGAAATAGTTGTTAGTAAGAGGTTTACGACAATTAGGACATGTGTAGTTAGTAGATGTTCTTTTCAGTTCATCTAGACAACTCTTACAAAACATTTTCCCACAACAACTAGCCTGATGTACATCTCTAGGTACTAGTGTACATATAGGACATTGGAATTCATCAGGTAGATTAGTATCCACAGACTCATAATCATATCCTCCTATTTGAGTTGTACTGCAAGCCATTATTAACCTGTGTATCATAGAGTAACAAATATAATACACAAATACTAATGAATAATATTTCAAACACCTTTTAGTTCACTTGAATAGAGAGGTTCTCTTTGCTTGGTATGATATTCCTTTATATCGTCATGTGATTTATTACTACGTTTGTATGTATCATATATTATGTGTAATAGTAAGTCTACTCCTACCTAATTTAATGATCTTATATAAACAATCATTATTATACTTTATATATGTATATGTAACATGTAATAGTACATATACTATAGTACATATCCTATAGTAGAGTAGTGACTAGTTTACTACTGAAGATAGGTAACACTGAGCAGGAACATTAATATTATTGAACTGTTTAATGTTGCAAGAGTACTGGGTCCAGCTCTATCTCTAAAATTGGCCTATATGCATATATCGTATACCTCAGTGTATTTTTTTGGTCATCACTAAAGACCAGCTTTGCTGATGTGATATCCCTGACTAAAGAACTTTCAATATATATATATATATATATATATATATATATATATATATCAGGAGCCCATGAAAAAACCACAGGAATATATATATATATATATAATATTTGTATATATGTGACCGAATTTGCGAAAATCAGGCTTATGGGATAAAATTTCAAAATTGATTTTTTGTATTACCTGAATAGAGTATTTAATTAGCTCCAGAATGATATATAATACAACCCAATCACGCAAAATACAAAGCTACAGCGGGGGATTAAACCATTGTGGTAACAAATCCTTCACAATTAAATCAATTATTTAATCATTAAATGTAATGACTAAAAACTTTTTTAGGAGTGGCTAGCGAAGCACAGAGATGTTCCCAAACCTCTCTGAAGGCATGATTGAATAGGTAAGATGTTAATGAAGCTTTTTATGTAGTAAAATTGTCATCGCCCAAGTAATCCATAACTGTCTATTTTCACTCGTATCTCAAAATTAATAATTATCCCATAAGACTGATTTTCGCAAATTCGGTCACATATATATTATTTGCTATACAGATGCAATAGTACAAAATGCATATCTACAATACAAATTATAATGTTCTGTGATGTATGATTTAATGATAGAAAGCGAATCTCGAAGATAATTAAAATTTTGCAGCTTAACCCATATTAGTAGAGATCAGTGGAGTATGTTAAAACACGTGTTTCCATAGCGATGAGAATAGTCAATCGGATTGTTGTGTAATCTATATAAAGCTATAATAATACAGTGTTGGAAATAACTTTCACAGACTAATGGTCAAATGACCAATAGGTTCAAAATTCACTGGTCATATTTTTAATTTCACTGGCCATAGTACAACTTACATAAATTGTGTATAGTATAAACGGCAGTTTTTCTATGGCCACAAACCTTTCTCTATCTTCATTGTCTATTCTGTTAAGTGATCTTGCTATGGCAGAATACGATGACGAGCCTTTTTCCAGAAGTTGTTGCTTGTTCCTTTTTAAGAAGATTCATTGCTTTTGAGTGCAGTGTTGTTCGCTGTGGGCGTGGTCTCGAACGTTGCTTGTCGATGTCTTTCTAGACTGGGCACCGTCGATCCACTACACTGTAAAAATAAACCAGTTATTTTAACCCTTATTTGGTTACTGGAGTTTTAATGCTGTATTGATAATAAATATTGTCCTTATGAGATATAAATTATTGTAAATTGTCATTCAATTATCTGTGGAGAACAAAGTTATTTGTTGACAAATTTCACAACTTTGTACTTATAATAACAAATCAGATAACAAATTAAAACATTTGATATATATAATATATATATTACATAAATAATTTATATATATATATATATATATATAATTATATATATATATATATACATAAATGTTTTTAAAAATCTATTTGTTATATTATAAGTACAAAGTTGTGAAATTTGTCAACAAATAACTTTACTTGCACCCTGTAAGCTTAACTACATACCTAATACACTGTTTACATTTCAGTTTAGTCACCGTCTTTTTACCATTGACTGTGATCGTTTCACAATCTAGCCAAGTTACGTTTTTTGACAATCCTTGTCAAGATCACGCTTCCACTTGGTGGAGGTATCCTAGGTTACTCTTCATTTGGAGTGGTCCCCCTCCATTATATTAATCTAGTTTGCAGGGGACTGGACGAAGCAGACAAGGGAAAACAAGGAAACGAATCGAGGAATAAATTACTGGCCAAATGGCCAATGATTGAAAATGCGATCGGTCGTTCTATTAAAACGTTCGGAATATGACCGATGACCGTTCGTTATTTCCAACACTGATAATAGATGTACATAATTATATACCATTTTATTTTACTTCAAAATGTGCATGAATAATTATTTACATGTAACTGTGTATATTAGTACAATGAACTAGTCTCTAATTTCAAATAGCTCCTACTAGCCATGGTTTAGTTTCTGAATGTACGTCAACAGTCACTCGAAAGTACAGCATGTCATCTTTGAGATACTGAATATATATACTTTTAGGCTGAGTAGAATCGAGGAAGATTTTACTGTGAAGCTCATGATGATGGATAAAGTTTGAATAGCCTATTACGCACTCTTGGAAATTTCTTTCGCCATCTTCTTGATCAAAATACATGAATGTTTTGTGATGTTGTTTATCTTCTAGTTGGTTAAGTAACTCCACAGTGACCTCTCCCTGGAATGGCCACTCCAGTGCATCATCATATTCTCCTGGTATGATCTTAATGTAACAAGAGACATGAGTACCTTCACAATCTTTACAGCCATTTGGATGAACTGTTAAACAAAACTTATATCCTGGATGTGTGTAAAACTCAGGACTTGACCAGCTCGTATTTGTCTCTTTCAATGCCTCAAATCCTTTCATTTTGGTCAGAAATGTTCCACCATCACTGTGTTGTGGCACCTTCAATTGTTGAGTTGTACATTTTAACTCTGTAATCATGCTAACAGCCTTACTTAGGTGTTCCTCTATATGTTCTTGATTGTGGTAAGGTGTATCTTCTCTCTTCATCATCTCATGACACCCAACTTGAGAATACTGACAAACAACCTCTTCTTTAGGACAAGTATCTCTGTGTTCTGTCATGAGACGTCGTTTAATCTTGTTTTCACATCCATTGTTAGGGCAAGGTAGAGGATAGTCTGGACATTCTTTATCATAGTGATCACCATTAATGATCTGATACTCATCTTCTTTTTCACAGTAGATACAACTAACTATTCTTTTTGGGCATGTGTTGTGTAGATGGATGTCTAATTCATGTCGCTTAAGGAGAAAGTCACACCTATTTGAACACATCACCATCTCATGAGGACATACAGCTCTGTGTTGTGTCATGAGACATCGTTTGATCTTCTGTTTGCATCCATTGTTAGGACAATGCAGAGGAATGTTTGGACATTGTGTAAGATGGATACCAGCAATAATTCTGTGCTGACTTTTATACTTGCAGTGACGGCAAAGAACTATTCTTTTTGGACATTTTTTTGTGAGATGGTCTCTTAAATAGCATCGATTTAGCTGTTCACCACACTTATTACTACATTCTACTATTTGGTAAAGACATTTAGAAAGATGGTTGTTAATATCTTGAAGTGACCCGTTCCAATAACATCCATTGTATTTGTTAGTACAATGGATGTGAAGATTACGAATCTTTCTGTTCATATTTATATCCTTGAAGAAGTGGTTGTTAGTAAGATCTTCACGACAATTAGGACATGTATAGTTAGTAGATATTCTTTTCAGTTCATCTAGACAACTCTTACAAAACATTTTCCCACAACAACTAACCTGATGTACATCTCTAGGTACTAGTATACATATAGGACATTGGAATTCATCAGGTAGATTAGTATCCACAAACTCATAATCATATCCTCCTGATTGAGTTATACTGGAAGCCATTGTAATTATTGAGTCAATCTATAGGAAAAAAAATTAGCGACATATTCTCTGTATATCTGGTCTATTAGCTAACATAGTATTATTCTCACCTTTGTGGGTGTGTCACATAATATTGTTGTAACATTATACTAGTGTTTCCATGACAATAAGTGAATTCACTAATTACACTATAATTGGTTAGTAGCAACAGTAAGGTATTAATATGATTAATGTAATTAATTTTAAGTAGCTGCATGATTGTATGCATGTGCATTCATTCACAGTTTGTATACATTTCATATAATTATCATGTGATCATCTTGTGTATATTAAGGTAAATATATAATCTATTATATGTCCCTATTGTTATATCCTGTTTAATGTGAGAACAGTGTTTCAGATAACACATGAACTAAAATGTATTCATAATTATTGTTATATTTAACAAAACTGAAAGTATAAGATAATAAACTCTTTATTAATAATAAATGTGTAATGGAAAGCTGTGTGTATACATGTAGTTATTTAAATATTGTCCACTTTTTTCGATTTTAATATTCCTTTTCCCTTTTTAAAAATTATTCTTGTGTTTCTCCAAATTTTGTTAGTATAACTACCAAAGCAAGGTATATCATTAGAAGGATAATGGGTATCCGTAGATGGGTTGAGGCCAAGATTAGTACGACAAATAAACCTATAAAACCCAATGGTATTATAATATTTGAATAGTGTTCTATCATATTTTCTTTGTTATGTTGAGGTATGTCTTCTCTCTTCATCTTCTTATTACATTTATAAGACATGAAAGAATACCAACACTCAACCTCTTCTTTAGGACAAGTATCTCTGTGTTGTGCCATGAGACGTCGTTTAAGCTTCTTTTCACATCCATTGTTAGGACAATGTAGAGGATAGCCTGGACATTCATCATTATGATTACCATTAATGAGCTGATACTCATCTTCTTTGTGACAATAGACACAGCTAATTATTCTTTTTGGACATATATTATGTAGATGGATATGTAATTCATGTTGTTTAAGTTCAAAGCCACACCCATTTGAACACATCACTATCTCAAGAGGGCATACAGCTCTATGTTGTGTCATGAGACGTCGTTTAATCTTTTCTTCACATCTTTTATTAGGACAAGGTAGAAGATAGTCTGGACATTGTGTAAGATGGACACCAGTAATACTTCTGTGCTCACCTTTATGCTGACAGTGAGGACAAGAAACTATTCTTTTTGGACAATCGAGTAGATGTATAGGTAGTTGATTTCGTTTAAGTTCAAAGCCACACCCATTTGAACACATCACCATCTCTTGAGGACATACAGTTCTGTGTTGTGTCATGAGATGTCGTTTGATCTTCTGTTGGCATCCATTGTTAGGACAATACAGAGGAATATTTGGACATTGTTTAAGATGGATGCCAGTAATGATCTGATACTCACCTTCCTTCTCACAATAGATACAACTAACTATTCGTTTTGGACATTTAACAAGATGGTTCTCTAAATTAATTCGTTTTAATTGTGTACCACACTTATTACTACATTCTACGGTTTCGAAAACACATTTAGAAAGATGATTGTAAATATCTTGAAGTGATCCTTCCCAACGACATTTTCTGTTAGTACAGTAGATGTGAAGATGGCGAATCTTTCTATTCGTATTTGAATCCTTGAAGCAGTTGTTAGTAAGATCTTTACGACAATTAGGACAAGTGTACTTAGGAGATGTTCTTTTTAGTTTGTGGAGACAACTCTTACAAAACATTTTCCCACAACAACTAGCCTGATATACATCTCTAGGTACTAGTCTACATATAAGACATTGGAATTCATCAGGTAGATTAGTATCCACAAACTCATAATCATATCCTCCTGATTGGGTTTTAGTGGAAGCCATTTTGTAGAGTATTAAGCTCAGAGAGTTATATTAATCTCTAGAGTTCTTGATGTTACCTTTTAGGTTACTTGGTCACTGTGGAATATCATGTGATCATTAGTGTGTATATATTGCGTATGTATTGTGTATTATAACAGGTTATATTGTTATATAACATACTGATATTATTATATAACACCCACTATAATATTGCCAAGTGATCTCAGATTTAAAATGCATTTGTAAACAAAATCACAGTAGCAACATTATACAAGGTAGGTTGTGGGATTATAACTCGAAAACTTCATACCATGTCTATTACCTAGTAATAATTATATATCAGGCTTTCATTTGTCAAGTGGGGTGGACAGAACTCTAGTGTTCACCCCTATAAATTGAAACCCTGTAATATATATGTATATATGTATATATATATATAATTATACTATGATTGATGACATCACCCTTTGAAATTGCAGGTAGTATATTCACCGAAGTAAACAGTAAACCTCAGGAGGTGTATATATGATCCCAGGTGTACATGTATGTGGAACCATGAATATATATATATATATATAATAAATCTCGTGTTTGTTGTAATGTGTACAAATTACGGCAGGGATCATTTTGTTAGTTTTGTTTTTTCATTGCCGAAAATGATTATGTATTGTAAAGGTACAAAGTACAAAGTACAGAGTTGTAATTCTTTACCCCACCTCATGATAGGTGAATTATATTTATCATGATAAGGAAACAACATTAATCATACTCCATCAAAATTGATCATTTTCTAAGCTATTATTATATTAACTTCATAGTAATGTTTATTAGTAAGTCTTACCTTTGTGTTGTAATGACTTGTTGTGTCTGGGTTAGCAGGGACAGATATCTTCTTGTCTGCTGTTTCACAATATCTTGTAAGACTATTAATAACTTATAGTATGATATCCCTTATTAGCTTATAGTATGCTATGCTTCATTAATTTATAATTGTTTTATGGTATAAAGTGCTATATATAGTACATTAATATCTATTTTTAGTCTATAGCAATTAGATATGATAGATACAACTACTACTAGTATTATCATATATTAGGTATAGCATGTACTTACATGTATAATTAATACATATAATACATATACTATATATAATTATATTACATATTGTACTCACTATACTAGTATTATCATGTATTAAGTACAGTATAAACTCATGTACTTACATGTTATGTAAATTATGTTATTTTAAGGGGGAGGATGGGGGATTGTTCAGTTGATTAACAGGTGTGATGTGTAATTTATTGAATGTATGCTTGAGCTATAGACCAGCTGCAATACATCTAAATGTGTCAAAAAGAGTATAATAATTGTCGGTTACCATTAGACTCAAGGTTGAATACATAAGATTTATGTAAGGTGATATTATGAAATGCAGGCATGAGAGAATTAGATATAAAGGAAACAGGAATCCAAATTCATGTATACATGTTATTGTTATGTATTACTGAATTTACTGTATATGTCAGTTATAGACCAGTTTATACAACGTAACTTCCCAGTTTCCTGGCATTTTTGGCAGATGCTGTAGCTATGGTAATAGTATCACACATGTGCAATACACAAGCTATGAATGAATCACTTGTAGAATGCTCACATAGTCTATTTTACTGAAATATAGTCTCGGACTATACATTATATAGTAATTGTAATAAATACAGCACTTTGTATTTTGCTTTATAGCAGTGTAGGTACTTATGTATGTAGGGTTATATGGAAGTGGTTTATTTAATTTTGGGTCCTACGATAATCTTCTGTGTTAGTACCATCCCAACCATTGTCATTATATTTTTGTCGCTTGTATCTTCTATCATTTTTATTGAAAATGTGTTCATTATAATTATAATAATAGTTGTATATATAATTATTATATAATTTGTGTTCATTATAGTCTAGTATAGTTAAACCAGCCATGGTTGTTTAGGTTCAGTAGTTTCAATACTTACTCTAAAGTAAATGGTATCATTAGAAGTATAGTCAGGACTAAGATGAAAATCAACACCACCCGACCATTCACCATTTACTTTTGGAGGTACTACTCTATTCTTATATTTATCAGGTGTGTATTTATTAAAGCTAAAAGCTATTTTTCTGTGATCTTTATCTTCTTTCTGATTCAGTAACTCCACGGTAACCTTTCCCTGGAATGGCCACTCCAGTGTGTCATCATATTCTCCTGGTAGTAGTGCCAAGTAGAAGTTAGAACCTGTAACTTTTAAAGCCATTTTGTAGCCATAAGGTGACGAATAGAAGCCCGGACTGATGTTATTCTGTGAAACATTTTGTATTTTTATGACTGGAATTTTGTTTGCTGTAAATGAACGCTGAGCTCTGAGCTCATGTATCTCCTTTACAGCAAGATCAAGATCATGTTTGAGCTCATGTATCTTCTCTACAGCAAGATCAAGATGAGATGACACACATTCCTGATGATGTGATAGTAACTCCTCTCTTTTAATCGTAGTTTTACAACCTATTGATGAATGATAACAAGGAACTATTTCTTTTGGGCATTCGTTACGATGTTTAGCAATCCGGGATCTCTTGATTCTCTTGTCACAACCTGTGTTAGGACATTCTAAGATGTAGTCTGGACATGTTGTAATATGATCTCCAGTTATGTTTATGTATTCACCCAATTCTAGGCACAATGGACAGACAAATTGACGTCTCGGACACTCCACAAGATGTCTGTCTAACTCCTGACGCTGTAGAGTCACACCACACTCATTACTACATTCAATAATTTGGTAAGGACATTTTGAAATATGACCTTCTTCAAAATCTTTCAAAAGACCTTCCCACTGGCAGCCTTTATCTTTGTTGTCACAATAAATAGCAAAATGACGAATCTTGGTAATCATATTTTTGTCCGGATAATACTTGTTCTTACGCTGAAGACTACTACGACAGTTTGGACATTTGAAGTTGAAAACGGAAGTTTTACTCTTCAGCTCATCCAAACAACTTTTACAATATATTTTACCACAACAAATCACCTGATGAGCTTCTCTTTGAACTAGAGTACATATAGAACAGGTACATTCATCAGGAAGCTTCTCCTTGTCAACGAACTGATAATCATATCCTCCAATTTCCACCTTTTTGAAAGATGAATGTGGTGGTAGTGGCCTCATTGCTGGTGGTGGTATCGATACAAGTGGTAGCCCCCTTCGAGGTGGTATTAATGGTAATCTCGATTGATTCCTTCTATTCATTGTGATATATTATTAGAAGATTATTCCTACATGTACAAAATTAAACTAAATCATAATTATATTGTGTATATAATATGTATAGGTTATACATTGATTTCACAAGTGCGTAATTTATTGAACATGCATTGATACCTTTTCTTGTGTATATATGAGATACTTATAAATGTGAACAGGGAACTCTCTTAATACTGTGTTAGTAAATAATTATATATCTCATTCGTTATAGTGTGTTCAAGATAATTTTGTTTTATTAGTTAATTCATTTGTTTTCTTTCAATACCAAAAACAATTAAGTAACACAACTATAGATAGTATAGGGTTATAATTCTTCAAAACCTCATTAGTAAAGTACATGTAGTTGTTATTGCCCTTTTTATCTGGTAAAGAAGTAACATATTCAGCCCCATCAAATTTGAATCATTTTCTAAATTATTATTAACTTCATAGTATATATTTACTGGTAAGTCTCACCTTTGTGTTGTAATGACTTGTTTTGTCTGGTTTGACAGTGATAAATATCTTCTTGTCGACTGAGCTGCGGTTTGACAATATCTTGTAAATGACTATGGAATGATTTTTTTATGGTTAAAAAGCTATATATAGCACATTAAATATTTATTTTTAATTATTTTTTTCTATTTATGTTAGTAGTACATTAATTGTAATTAGATAGGTATATAGTAATTATTATAATTTTGGTATAAACAATCACATGATGAGGTAATAAACATAGTGTATGTCATGTGACATGATTATAATATGAGGTAATAATAATGTATGAAATTAAACATGGCTGCCAGAATATATCACTCATTAGATAAATAGGGATTGAACCCAGGACATTTGTTATGTAATATTGGAAGTTGTAAACTGGTTATAACTTCTCCGTTTCCTGGGATATTGGCAGATACTGTAACTATGGTAATAGTATCACACATGTGCAATTAATGATATAAATCACTTGTAGAATGTATTTTACTGAAATATAATCCTGCTCAATCCAACATGCATATATATTTCAGCAATAGACCATATGTGCATTCTATAACTATAATTATCATAAAGCTTATTGAATTTTATACTATACTACATAACTCAATACTATACGTTATATAGTAATTATAATAAGTACAGCTCTTTGTCTATTGATTTATAGTATACTATACTACATAACTCAGTACTATACATTATATAGTAATTATAATAAGTACAGCTCTTTGTCTATTGATTTATAGTATACTATACTACATAACTCAGTACTATACATTATATAGTAATTGTAATAAGTACAGCTCTTTGTCTATTGATTTATAGTATACTATACTACATAACTCAGTACTATACATTATATAGTAATTATAATAAGTACACCTCTTTGTCTATTGATTTATAGCAGTGTAGGTACTTACGTTAAGGTTATGTGGAAGTGGTTTATTTAATTTTGGGTCCTACGTTAACCTCTTATGTTAGTACCGTCCCAACCAATATCATTATATTTTTGTCCCTTGCATCTTCTATCATTTTATTAAAATGTGTTTATTATAATTATTATAATAGTTGTATGTATAATTAGTATAGAATTTGTGTTCAGTTTTGTATAGTTAAACCAGCCATGGTTTATTATGTTTAGTAGTTTCAATACTTACTCTAAAGTAAGCAGTATCATTTAGACTATGATGAGTTAAAATCCAAAAATGAAAATTGCCCCACCATTCACCATTTACATTCGGAGGTACTACTCTATTCTTATATTTATCAGGTGTGTCTTTATTAAAGGGAATAATCATCTTAATGTGATCTTTATCTTCTAACTGATTCAGTAACTCCACAGTGACCTCTCCCTGGAATGGCCACTCCAGTATGTCATCATATTCTCCTGGTAGCAGTGCCAAGCAGCAGTTAATACCAATACTCCTTGTAATTTTTAAAGCCATTTTGTAGCCACTAAGTGACGAATAGAAGCCTGGACTGATGTTATTCTGTGAAACGTTTTGTATTTTTATGACTGGAATTTTGTTTGCTGTAAATGGACGCTGAGCTCTGAGCTCATGTATCTCCTTTACAGCAAGATCAAGATCACATCTGAGCTCACGTATTGTAAGATCATGACGATGTTTGAGCTCATGTATCTTCTTTACAGCAAGATCAAGATGAGATGACATACATTCTTTATCATGTGAGGGTAACTCCTCCCTTGTACTTCTTGTATTACAACCTATTGATGAATGATGACAAGGAACTATCTCTTTTGAGCATTCGTTACGATGTTTAACAATCTGGGATCTTTTGATTCTCTCGTCACAACCTGTGTTAGGACATTCTAAGATGTAGTCTGGACATGTTGTAATATGGTCTCCAGTTATATGTCTATGTTCACCACATGTTTTACAGAATGGACAGGTAAATTGACGTCTTGGACATTCTTGTATAAGATGCCAGTCTAAGTGCTGATGTTGTAGGTTCGCACGACAATTATTACAACATCCAATAATTTGGTAAGGACATATTTGAAGGTGGCCTTCTTCAAAATCTTTCAAAAGCCCTTCCCACTGGCAGCCTTTGTCTTTGTTGTTGCAATAAATAGCAAAATGGCGGATCTTGCTAATCATATTTTTGTCAGGTAAATACTTGTGCTCTCCCTCAAGACTACTACGACAGTTTGGACAATTGAAGTTATCATCTTTACTCTTCAGCTCATCCAAACAACTTTTACAATATATTTTACCACAACAAATCACCTGATGAGCTTCTCTTTGAACTAGAGTACATATAGGACAGGTACATTCATCAGGAAGCTTCTTCTTATCAACAAACTGATAATCATATCCTCCATTTTTATCCATTTTTGCAGACATGAGTTTATAACTATATATTATAAAAGATTCAATTATATCACATATTGTGTAGTTTCTACATTGCAAATGTAAAAGTACATAATGACATTAATACAGTATATGTAAGTATATATCTCTCACCTTTGTTATAGTGTGTTTTACAATGTCACAATATCTTGTATCATTTTGTATCTTGTGGTTAAAATGCATATTAAATATCTATTTTTAGATTGTGACAAGTAATGCAATAATGAAATAACAGTTGTGATAAGTTGTATTGTGGTTAGAGTAACATGTTGAGTTACTAAATTAAACATGGACGCCAGACTTTATAATTATTGTTAATAATGATTTGTTTTGTTATATCTTTACACAATGACAATTTTAATTAAGATAAGCCATTTGGTGGAAAAAATAACAATATACCAAACTCAATTAATAATGATGAACAGAACAGATGATTATAGTACGTAATTTATTTTTTGCTCATTCGTACTTAAACAAGTTATGGAGTACATATAATGAGGTCAGAGGTAGCATACGACAGTTACTACATGCATAGATTCATATGTTCACACTATTACCTACAAACATCACATTATTCTTATGATTATTAGGGAACATTTTCATGTTAGAAACCCAACATCCTTAGTTATTTGTGCTTCCATTTTATTTTTTGAAATGTTCTGATATACCGAGAATGAAGATCTATGTATACTGTATACAAACATATGTCACAAGCAAATATACATATATAATGTATAATATATAATATTTATATATCATCATGATATTCATAGCCGGTACAGTTCAATTGAGCATGGAAGTTTATATTTTAACAATTAAACCTGGGAGCAAGTTGATATATGGAAATATAAACCTGACATAGAATGATCACTGTTTGCTCAATGTTGCTATCCTGTTATGTACTATTTGTAAACTAATCATCAGATATGAATCTCTTAATAAAATATATTATTTATAACATGTTTCAGAGGTCTATATACCTGTTAACTTAGAACTGTTGGAAGTAATATCATTCTCGGACCTGTAGACCTTGGGCAATATCATTCCTCGTAGCAAGTTTATTTTAACCTTAAAATACGCTGTGTGGGTGTGACCAAAAGCTGGTGTTGTATTTTCCACAGTGTACTATGCGCAGTGGTGTATCAGTTTTCATACAGCACAATCATGTCGTGTATGAAAACTGATACAGCACTGCATAGTTAAATGCATTCTGATACTCTATTTTGGACACCTTCAGAAACTCTTCTGATGTAAAAGCAGTAGAAATCTATCACTAGCAGGTACCTTGACATGGCAACAAACATACAGTGACGACAAATGTGCTGGATATTCTGATTCATGGATTACAGCAAAAACAAGCAGATACCTCCAGCAAAGGAATTAACTGCATTTCATACCTGAAAATCAAAGCAATACATCTTCAGAAACTGTTTTCACTCATTGAGTGCCTTTCAATTCATCAACATAAATCAGTTAAAACACCCACTTACTCTACAGAAATTACATCACTCGAGGTATTGTCTTGACAAGTGTACAAAACTTGCTTCACTCAAGCTGTATGCTTGTCTCAACTTCACTTCTTGTGCTATAATTTCTGTATTGCGTGCTTTAACCATTACATATAGACCTTGTGACTGATTATTAACGTTATCCTTTTATGGTTGATTCAATTATATCATATACTGTGTAGTTTCTACATTTCAAATGTAAAGTAAATAATAGTAGTGTAATTTTTGCTAAAAATAATGAAATATAAACAACAAAATATTCAGTACTATAATATTTCTATTTATATATGAGATTGTTTTCATAATTACTGTAGTGTAAATATAATTAAACCAGCCATGATTTAATAGTATTAGTGTTTATCTTGACGCTTATTCTAAAATAAAGAGTATCATTATCACTAAGGTATGGATCAAGATAATTTGTAGCTATAATGTCTTGTTTACCCCACCATTCACAAGTTTCTCTTCTTGAGACTACTCTTCTTGACCATACTACTCTTTGCTTGTACTGTTCAGGTGTGTCTTTATTGAAGTAAATTATTTTGTTCACATGGTTTTTATCCTCTTTCTGATTCAGTAACTCCACGGTGACCTCTCCCTGGAATGGCCACTCCAGCATGTCATCATATTCTCCTTGTAGTAATGCCAAACAACAGGAAAGATATTCTGATTTCCACCATATATATGTTGAGATTTTTAAAGCCATTTTGTAACTATCTGTAGACACATAAAAACCCGGACTAATCCATAATCTTTTATTTTGAGAATAGTTTTGCATTTTTATGACTGGAATTTTGAATGTTTGAGTTTTGAGCTTACATATCTCCTGATTTGCATGTTCTTTATCACATTTGAGCTCATGTATCTCCTGTTTTACAAGATCGAGATTATATGAAGTATGTTCTTTATCACGTCTGAGCTCATGTATCTCCTTTATTGCAAGATCAAGATGAGATGACATACATTCTTGATCGTGTGATAGTAACTCCTCCCTTTTAATCATAGTGTTACAACCTATTGATGAATGATGACAAGGAACTATCTCTTTTGGGCATTTACTACAATGTTGAGTCATTTGGCACCTCTTGACTCTCTTGTCACAACCTGTGTTAGGACATTCTAAGATGTAGTCTGGACATGTTGTAATATGATCTCCAGTTATAGTTGTATATTCTCCCCATTTTTTGCACAATGGACAGGTAAATTGACGTCTTGGACACTCCTCAAGATGTATGTCTAACTCCTGACGCTGTAGAGTCACACCACACTCATTACTACATTCAATAATTTGGTAAGAACATTTTGGAAGATGACCTTCTTCAAAGTCTTTCAAAAGCCCTTCCCACTGGCAGCCTTTATCTTTGTTGTTGCAATAAATAGCAAAATGGCGGATCTTGCTAATTGTATTTATATCAGGAAAATACTTGTGCTCTCCCTCAAGACTTCTACGACAGTTTGGACATTTGAAGTTATCACTTTTACTTTTCAGCTCATCCAAACAACGTTTACAATATATTTTACCACAACACATCACCTGATGAGCTTCTCTTTGGACCAGACGACATATAGGACAGGTACATTCCTCAGGAATCTTCTCCTCGTCAACAAAGTGATAGTTATATCCACCATTTTCCATCTTATTTGGATAAATTTTGGAATGTGGTGGTTGTAGTACTGTTACAGGCATTCGTACTGGTGAATGTGGCCTTCTTGCACGTAGTTGTGGTGGTGGCCTTCTTGCATGTAGTTTTGATCGTGGCACCTTATTCTTCATATCCATTGTGATATATCATTAGAAATCTACATGTACAAAATTAAACTAAATTATAATTATATCCTGTATATATATATATATATATATATATATATATATATATAGCATGCTACCATGGCAACCGTTTGATGTGGTTAGGTCTTATATTTTTGTATATAGACCTGTGAATCTTTAATCTATCAGCATACAATATATTGTATATAGTACACTTACAGTTCTTATATAAAACAATATAAAACCTTGGTTTAGTGTCCTCGGATGTGATATAGCCCTCGCAGGCTCGGGCTATATCACATCCTTGGACACTAAACCTCGGGTCTATATTTTTGTATATAAGACCTGTAAGTGTACTATATATATTACATATATATATATATATATATATATATAATAATTATATGCATATATATATATACATTGTACATTCATTTCACAAATGCAAACATTGTAATTAAGGCTGTGAAGTACATGAGATACTTATAGTAAACAGGGAACGTTTTAATAATTATTGTGTTAATAATAAATAATTACAATATCTCATTTGTTGTAGTCTGTTCAAGATATGGTAGTGATAATTTTGTTTTGTTAGTATATCCATTCAATACCAAAAACGATCATAGATAGATATTAAAGTATAAAGTTATAATTCTTTATGACCTGATTAGTAAAGTGGTTGTTATTGCCCTTTTTATCTGGTAAAGAAGTAGCATATTCAGCCCCATCAAATTTGAATCACTTTCTAAGTTATTATATTAGTAATGTTTATTAGTAAGTCTCACCTTTGTGTTCTGTGTCTAATTTGGTAGGATAGATGTCTTCCTCTTGTCTGCTGTTTCACAATATCTTATAACTGCTAATTAACTTATGGAATATTATTGTTAAAAAGCTATATATACTTATATATATATATTATACACTGTATATATACATGTATAACAGTAGTTAGATGTTATTATAATTTTGGTATAAACAGTCACATGATGAGGTAATAAACATGCTGTATGTTATATGACATGATTATAATATATCCGTGTATGTCACATTACATGATTATAATGCAATATCACAAAGGTTATAATGTAGTGGTATATGTCATGTGATATTATTATGATGTAATGGTATATGTCACATGACGGGATTATAATGCAATGTCACCAAGCTTATAATGTAGTGGTATATGTCATGTGATATGATTATAATGTATTGGTATATGTCACATGATGTGATTATAATGCAAAGTCATCCATGGTAGTGGTATACATTGTATGTCATGTGACATGATTATAATATGAGGTAATAATAATGTATATAAATGGCTGCCAGAATATATCACTCATTCGGATGTATAAGTTAATAAACTTCTATAGGATTTTACCTGATAATCTACTGATAGCCAATATCTATATTGATTTTAGATATCTATTGTTATATCTACCTTCTAGGATCTGATTCTTACACACTATTAATGACATTATTAATACACTACTATATATATCACTAAAACCTTTAGTATTGTTCTTACCGTACCATCCCAACCTTTGTCATTATACGTTTTGGATTTTGACAACCCTTGCATCTTATTTTATTTTTATTGAGCAGGTTTTTATGGCCCGGTCATTCCTATAATTGCTTTCTACGAGGTTGAATCTATAGCAAATAGATTTTTAAAACATTTGTGTGTGTATATATATATATATATATATATATATATATATATCTATATACGCCAATGTTTAAATTTGTTATCTGTTATTTTACAAAGTTGTGGAATTTGTGAACAAAATAACTTTGTTCTCCACAGATAATTGAATGACAATTTACAATAATTTATTATACCTCACAAGCACAATATTTATTAAATTATTATGGCTCGTAGGGCCATCCCTATGATTGCTTTTCCATGGGTTCGAACTATATAGTTATATATAATAGTAATTATATAAAATATAATAAACAAGTGTATATAGAGAAAAAAACATCCCTATATTTGCTTTGTGATGACTATGTATTAAGCATTGCTGATGGCACTAGTGTCTCTACCTTTCTGTGTACTCCTGGGGCCTGAAGACGTAAGTGTAAGCCTAATTGCAGTCTAAATACACAGATGTCTGATGAACTGACTGAGGTACTCCTTCAAGGTTCTAAATGATGACTTCCTCGTGTCTGAAACTCAACAACTTATCATACTTCCTTGTTAAAGATTCTTGCATAATATCTATACTGTTTCTCTGCTATATACAACAGTTATTAGCAGTTTTACATCCTTTCTGAATCTTCCTGGCTGGTCTGTAGCTCAAACGCACGTTCTTTTACGCGCCACGCCCATTAATTGACCGAGCCCCCGAGAATCACGCAACTTCTTTAACTACGTATACAACGCATAGTCGCGCAAGTGACACAAGAATATATATATATATATATATATATATATATACACATTAAACCCCGTGGAAAGCAATTATAGGGATGGCCCTACGGGCCATAATAATTATATTATTTATATTTTTGTGTCACTTGTGCAACTATGCGTTTTATACAGTAGTGTGATAATGAGTAATTACTGTACTTTATAGCACTTTGACGCCTAACATCAAAGGTACCGACTGTTCCATGTAGCACACTTTTTTTACCACATCCTGTTCTATATTTTCCGGATGTTGTTTATAACACTAGAAAACAACGCGCTTACCTCGGGTTTAGTGCAAGAACACTAATTACTTCATTTATCTTCTCCATTGCATCAATCCAAAGAACTATAAACCAGTTAAAGCACCGGGTTTGCTCGTGTTGTCTTGGAAAATATAGCACTGGGGGTGGGGTCTTGAAGCCTCATAAAGTACTCGGCTACGCCTCGTGCTTTATGAGCTTCTTGACCCCACCTCTTGTGCTATATTTTCCATACAACACTCACACCGGTGCTTTAACTAATACGTATGACGACTTTTTATTGATATATATATACTGTAGTTAGGTATCTACTGATTTCACTGAAGAAGATTGCTGTAAAGTAATCAAAACGTTTGGTACTTTATTTCTTATTTCAATAACAATTTATTTTTGATTATTAATAAATCAAACTACATTCTATTATGTTAATATTAATAATATAACTGTAATATGAAGTAGATAACAGTGTTATATTATATTCTACAGTAATTATTAATGTATTTATAATGACATATTAGTAATGGTAGTTGTATAATTATATTTCAAAGAGTTTTGAAAATCGTACATTACAACATACCATAATGATATAACAAGTAGCTTGTGTGTGTGATATTTTAAACTATAATATTTATAATTATATTTAAAAATTATATATGTAACAATTGTTTTGTTTAAACTAGCCATGGTTTAGTAGTCTTTGAGTGTATCGTAACACTTATTCTAAAGTAAATAGTATCATTACATGCATAAGGACTGATATAAAATTTATTATTACGTAATGGTGCGACCAAATCATCACCCCACCATTCGCCATTTACTTTTGGAGGTACTACTCTATTCTTATATTCATTAGGTGTGTCTTTATTGAAGAAAATAGTAATCTTCTTGTGATCATTATCTTCTCTCTGATTCAGTAACTCCACAGTTACCTCTCCCTGGAATGGCCACTCCAGTATGTCATCATATTCTCCTGGTAGTAATGCTAATTTACAGGAAATATTATGTTCTGAAGAACAAAAAAAAAAGCCCCCTTGTCTACTTTCATATCCTGAGATTTTTAAAGCCATTTTATAACTACCTGTAGACACATAAAAACCTGGACTAACCCACCCGTCACGTACATGTTGGAAATAGTTTTGTATTTTTATAACTGGAATTTTGTTTACTGTAAATGGACGCTGAGCTCTGAGCTCATGTATCTCCTTTACAGCAAGATCAAGATGTGAAGACACACGTTCTTTATCACGTTTGAGCTCATGTATCTCCTTCACGGCTAGATTAAGATGAGATGACATACACTCTTGATCATGTGATAGTAACTCCTCCCTTTTAAACGTAGTTTTACAACCTATTGATGAATGATGACAAGGAACTATCTCTTTTGGGCATTCGTTACGATGATGACGCTTTATGCACCTCTTGATTCTCTTGTCACAACCTGTGTTAGGACATTCTAAGATGTAGTCTGGACATGTTGTAATATGATCTCCAGTTATATTTCTATGTTCACCACGTCTTTTACAGAATGGACAGGTAAACCAACGTCTTGGACACTCCTCTTCAAGATGCCTTTTTAACTCCTGACGTTGTAGATTCTTTCCACAATTATTACTACATCCAATAATTTGGTAAGGACATTCTGGAAAATGGCCTACTTCAAAATCTTTCAAAAGCCCTTCCCACTGGCAGCCTTTATCTTTGTTGTCGCAATAAATAGCAAAATGACGAATTTTGCTAATCATATTTTTGTCAGGAAAATACTTGTGCTCTCCCTCGAGACTATTACGACAGTTTGGACAATCGAAGTTATCACCTTTACGCTTCAGCTCATCCAAACAACTTTTACAATATATTTTACCACAACAAATCACCTGATGAGCGTCTCTTTGAACTAGAGTACATATAGGACAGGTACATTCATCAGGAAGCTTCTTCTCGTCAACAAACTGATAATCATAACCTCCATGTTTTTCCATTTTTGCAGACATGAGTGTATTCCTACATACAAAAGATTCAATTATATTATATATTGTATAATTTCTACATTGCAAATGGAAAAGTACATAATGAACATTAATACAGCATATGTAAGTATATAAATCTTACCTTTGTTGTAGTGTATTCAGGATATGGTAGTGATAGTTTTATTTAGTTTTTCTTGGGTGTGTCACATATACTCTTCTCTGAGGTGTATCAATTCTGTTTTGGGCGTGTCACTGTTTATTAATATTATACTTGTATTTCCATGACAACAAATGATATTCATTAGTCATTACAATAGTTTCTGAATTTTGTTAGTTGATTGAACTCATGTATAAGTTCACACACAATCTAACGGGTTAAATAGACCTTGTGTTGAATGCAAATGAAAATATTAAAATAGGAATTAATTAGAAATATTATTACTTAAGCAAAAAATGAATAGACTAGTGTTGTACCTGATTCATATCCACTTCATGATAACTGATGGTTTTACAATATACTACATCTTAACTCTTTAAACTAGTTATTAACTAACCAACTAACATCACAATTTGTATATTTATATTATCATGTGATTATCATGTGATTGCCTTGTGATTTTAACTACTTATTAACCATTGCCACATAGGCCAAGAGGGTTGCTTGCAGTACTTTGTTTTATTACAGTAAATGGACCTTCTTGTGTTCAGCAATGCAAATTGTCCGTCATACATGTAAAAGGGCATTAAGTGAAAGTTACTGTTAAATACATGTATTATAAAAAATGAGTAGATTAGCGTTGTATGGATGTACTGGTATTCAATTCAAAATAGAGTAGAGAAAAGTGGAGTAAGTAACTAATGTGAAATATTTTAAACTGTAATATCTATGATTATTTCCACAATTAACATACATAATATAAATTGTGTTTAGATCAGCCATGGTTTAGTCTTAGAGTTTATCATAACACTTATTCTAAAGTAAAGAGTATTATTATCATTGAGATAGTAAGGAAGTGAACCTTCATCGATTAAACTGATATACCACCATTCACCATTTACATTTGGAGGTACTACTCTATTCTTACATTTATCATGTGTGTCTTTATTAAAGGAAAAATCATCTTCTTATGATCTTTATCTTCTTTCTGATTTAGTAACTCCACAGTGACCTCTCCCTGGAATGGCCACTCCAGTGTGTCATCATATTCTCCTGGTAGTAATGCCAAGTGACCGGCAAGATAACGTATATCAGTAGTTGTGCTTGTGTATGTTGAGATTTTTAAAGCCAATTTATAACTGCCTGTAGACACATAAAAACCCGGACTAATTCATTCGTCTTTATTTTGTGAATAGTTTTGCATTTTTAGAACTGGAATTTTGTTTTCTGGAAGTGTACACCAAGCTGTGATTTCATTTATCTTCTTGATTGCAAGATCAAGATGAGATGACATACGATCTTGATGATGTAATGGTAACTCCTCTCTTTTAATCATAGTCTTACAACCTATTGATGAATGACAACAAGGAACTATCTCTTTTGGGCATTCGGTACGATGATGAGGCATTAGGCACCTCTTGATTCTCTTGTCACAACCTGTGTTAGGACATTCTAAGATGTAGTCTGGACATGTTGTAATATGATCTCCAGTTATATTTCTATGTTCACCACGTCTTTTACAGAATGGACAGGTAAACCAACGTCTTGGACACTCCTCTTCAAGATGCCTTTTTAACTCCTGACGTTGTAGATTCTTTCCACAATTATTACTACATCCAATAATTTGGTAAGGACATTCTGGAAAATGGCCTACTTCAAAATCTTTCAAAAGCCCTTCCCACTGGCAGCCTTTATCTTTGTTGTCGCAATAAATAGCAAAATGACAAATTTTGCTAATCATATTTTTGTCAGGAAAATACTTGTGCTCTCCCTCGAGACTATTACGACAGTTTGGACAATCGAAGTTATCACCTTTACGCTTCAGCTCATCCAAACAACTTTTACAATATATTTTACCACAACAAATCACCTGATGAGCTTCTCTTTGAACTAGAGTACATATAGGACAGGTACATTCATCAGGAAGCTTCTTCTCGTCAACAAACTGATAATCATATCCTCCATTTTTATTCATTTTTGCAGACATGAGTGTATTCCTACATATAAAAGATTCAATTATATCACATATTGTGTAGTTTCTACATTGCAAATGTAAAAGTACATAATGACATTAATACAGTATATGTAAGTATATATCTCTCACCTTTGTTATAGTGTGTTTTACAATGTCACAATATCTTGTATCATTTTGTATCTTGTGGTTAAAATGCACATTAAATATCTATTTTTAGATTGTGACAAGTAATGCAATAATGAAATAACAGTTGTGATAAGTTGTATTGTGGTTAGAGTAACATGTTGAGTTACTAAATTAAACATGGACGCCAGACTTTATAATTATTGTTAATAATGATTTGTTTTGTTATATCTTTACACAATGACAATTTTAATTAAAATAAGCCATTTGGTGGAAAAGATAACATTATACCAAACTCAATTAATGATGAACAGAACAGATGATTATAGTACGTAATTTATTTTTTGCTCATTCGTACTTAAACAAGTTATGGAGTACATATAATGAGGTCAGAGGTAGCATATGACAGTTACTACATGCGTAGATTCATATGTTCACACTATTACCTACAAACATCACATTATTCTTATGATTATTAGGGAACATTCTCATGTTAGAAACCCAACACACTTTAGTTATTTAATATAGTGCTTCCATTTTATTTTTTGAAATGTTCTGATATACCGAGAATGAAGATCTATGTATACTGTATACAAACATATGTCACAAGCAAATATACATATATAATGTATAATATATAATATTTATATATCATCATGATATTCATAGCCGGTACAATTCAATTGAGCATGGAAGTTTATATTTTAACAATTAAACCTGGGAGCAAGTTGATATAAGGAAATATAAACCTGACATAGAATGATAACTGTTTGCTCAATGTTGGTATCCTGTTATGTACTATTTGTAAATTCTAATTATCGGATTTGAATCTCTTAATAAAATAATTATATTATTTATAACATGTTTCAGAGGTCTATATACCTGCCAACTTAGAACTGTTGGAGGTAATATCATCCTCGGACCTGTAGACCTCGGGCAATATCATTCCTCATGCCCAGATTTATTCAAACCTTAAAATATGCTGTGTGGGTGTGATCAAAGGTGAGTGTTGTATTTTCCACAGTGTACTATGCACAGTGCTGTATCAGTTTTCATATTCTGTTATTTCTGTATTGCATGCTTTAACCATTACATTTAGACCTCGTGACTGATTATTAACGTTATACTTTTATGGTTGATTCAATTATATCATATACTGTGTAGTTTCTACATTTCAAATGTAAAGTAAATAAAACGTAGTAGTGTAATTTTAGCTAAAAACAAGTGTATATATATAGAGAAAAAAACATCCCTATATTTGCTTTGTGATGACTATGTATTAAGCATTGCTGATGGCACTAGTGTCTCTACCTTTCTGTGTACTCTTGGGGCCGGAAGACGTAAGTGTAAGCCTAATTGCAGTCTAAATGCACAGATGTCTGATGAACTGACTGAGGTACTCCTTCAAGGTTCTAAATGATGACTTCCTCGTGTCTGAAACTCAACAACTTACCATACTTACTTGTTAAAGATTTTTGCATAATATCTATACTGTTTCTCTGCTATATACAACAGTTATTAGCAGTTTTACATCCTTTCTGAATCTTCCTGGCTGGTCTGTAGCTCAAAGTCTCAAACGCGCGTTCTTTTACGTGCCACGCCCATTAATTGACCAAGCCCCCCAGGAATGACGCAACTTCCTTAACTACGTACACAACGCATAGTCGCGCAAGTGACACAAGAATATATATATTAGAGGTGGGCGATACCAGATATTTCATTTCGATACCGATACCGAGTAGTTTTTGGATTGGTATCGACGGTATCGAGTACTTTAACGAGTACTGTCCAAGTGCGCATGCGTAGCAACGTTAATCGACTATAAAGTTAATAAAAATTTATAATTATCAATATCTTGATTATCTTCCATCTTGAAATGGTCCCAGCAGGGCCTCCTTGGTCTTGATGCAGCTGAATAAAGTGGTCAAGTGTATGCAGCAGCTGAATAATGTTAATAATTGGTTACTAATTTCGATTAATTAATACTTATTAAATATTAAAAGGGGCGTGACTGTCAAATATGACGTCATTTGGAGGTGTGGTTTCAATACTCGATGCCTGGATTTGGTATCGATACCCAGTATCGCTCGTGTAGTATTGACTATTTGAGTAGTTTGGTATCGTATCGCCCACCCCTAATATATATATAATTATATATATATACATTAAACCCCTGGGGAAAGCAATTATAGGGATGGCCCTACGGGCCATAATAATGAAATATAAACAAAAAACATTTCAGTACTATAATATTTCTATAAATAATATAATTATATATGAAATTGTTTTAATAATTACTAAATGTATAGTGTATATATAATTAAACCAGCCACGATTTATTAGTATTTGTGTTTATCTTTACGCTTATTCTAAAATAAAGAGTATCATTATCACTAAGATATGGATCAAGAGAATTTGTATCAATAACAGCTTTTTCACCCACCATATAACAGTAAGTCTTGCTGCTACTCTTCTTGAACGTGCTACTTTATTCTTACATTCTTCAGGCGTGTCTTTATTAAAGTGAATTGTTTTCTTACTGTGACCTCTATCTTCTAGTTGGTTTAGTAACTCCACAGTGACCTCTCCCTGGAATGGCCACTCCAACGTGTCATCATATTCTCCTGGTAGTAATGCCAAATAACAATAAATATATTCCTTAAAAAGCCATTTAGATGTTGTGACTTTTAAAGCCATTTTGTAACTATCTGTAGACACATAAAAATCCGGACTAGTCCAATTTTTTTTCTTTCGTGAGTAGTTTGGCATTTTTATGACTGGAATTTTGAATGTTTGAGCTTTGAGCTTACATATCTCCTGTTTTAGATCAATTGACATATGTTCTTTATCACGTCTGAGCTCGTGTATCTCCTGTTTTGCACTTTCTAGATCACATTTGAGCCTGTGTATATCCTCTACAGCACGTTGAAGACAAAATGACATACACTCTTGATCATGTGATAGTAACTCTTCTCTTTTAATCATAATATTACAACCAATTGATGAATGATGACAAGGAACTATCTCTTTTGGACATTCGTTACGATGTTGAACCATTTGGCACCTCTTGATTCTCTCGTCACAACCTGCGTTAGGACATTCTAAGATGTAGTCTGGACATGTTGTAATATGATCTCCAGTTATATTTCTATGTTCACCACATGTTTTGCAGAATGGACAGGTAAATTGACGTCTTGGACACACCTGTTTAAGATGTCGGTCTAACTCCCGACGTTGTAGATTCTCACCACAATTATTACTACATCCAAAAGTTTGGTAAGAACATTTTGGAAGATGGTTTTTTTCAAAATCTTTTAAATGTCCTTTCCAGTGGCAACCTTTATCATTGTTGTTACAATAAATAGCAAAGTTGTCAATCATTTTAATCATTTTATTGTCAGGAAAATACTTGTTCTCACCATAAAGACTACTACGACAGTTTGGACAATTTTTACGTTTACGCTTCAGGTCATCCAAGCAGCTTTTACAATATATTTTACCACAACATTTCACACGATGAGCTTCTCTTTGGACCAGACGACATTTAGGACAGGTGCATTTATCAAGAAGCCTCTTCTTGTCAGCAAAGTAATAATTATATCCTCCAATTTGCACCTTTTTTCGTGGTGCTGGTAGTGGTGGAGCCATTCCTACTGAGGATGGTGGGGTTCTTGCATGTAGTCGTGGTTGTGGCGATGCCCCCCCCCCCCTGAGCCATTGTGATAAATTATTAGAAGATTATTCCTACATGTACAAAATTAATAATTTTATTGTATAATATATACATTATACATTGATTTCACAAATGCAAACATTGTAATAAATGCTGTGTTTAATATATTGAACATGCATGGATACAATTTTTGCATGCTCTCAATTTTGCAGACTACATGAATTAATATCATTCTATGTGCATGAGTTACCTATGAATGTAAACTGGGAACTTTCTTAATATTGTGTTAATAAATAATTACAATATCTCATTTATTGTAGTGTGTTCAAGATATGGTAGTGATAATTTTGTTTTGTTAGTTAATTCATTCAATACCAAATGGATTATGTAACACAACTGTAGATAAGGTATTTCAGTTATAATTCTTTACGACCTCATGAGTAAAGTGGTTGTTATTGCCCTTTTTATCTGGTAAGGAAGTAACATATTCAGCCCCTGAATCACTTTCTAAGTTATTATTAACTTCATAGTAATGTTTATTAGTAAACCTCACCTTTGTGTGGTAATGACTTGTTTTGTCTGGTTTGGTAGGATAAATATCTTCTTGTCTGCTGTTTCACAATATCTTGTAACTGATTATTATTCCTTTTATGGTTAATACAAAAGATTTAATTATATCATATATTGTATAGTTTGTACATTGTAAATGTAAAGTAATGAACATTAATACAGTATATGTAAGTATATATATCTCACTTTTGTTGTAGTGTGTTTTATAATACCACAATGTTGTAGTGTATTCAAGATATGGTAGTGATAGTTTCGTTTTGTGTTTTTGGGGTGTGTCACATATACTCTTCTCTGGGGTGTATCAATCTGTTTTGGGTGTGTCATTGTTTATTGTAATATTATACTTGTATTTCCATGACAACAAATGATATTCATTACAATAGTTTTCTGAAATTTGATAGTTGATTGAACCCATGTATTAGTTCACACACACAATCTAGTTAAGTAAATAGACCTTGGGTTGAATGCAAATTGTTGTACATGAAGATATATTTGAGCTTTTCATATAAATACATTATTATCACTAGACTAGTGTTGTGTTGATGCACTTGTGTCCAATTCATGATTTCACCTGAACTTTGAATGCAAAGTGGAGCAGGTGAATCCAGAACTTATACGTATACTCATGTAGTCTATATATAATTGTGGTGAGAATCTACAATTATTACTACATTCTCACCACAATTATTACTACATCTCTTTGAACTAGAGTACATATAGGACAGGTACACTCGTCAGGAAGCTTCTTCTCGTCAACAAACTGGTAATCATATCCTCCATGTTTTTCCGTTTTTACAGACATGACTATATATTATAAGAGATTCAATTATATCATATATTGTATAGTTTCTACATTGCAAATGTAAAGTACATAATGACATTAATACAGTATATGTAAGTATATATATCTCACTTTTGTTGTAGTGTGTTTTATAATACCACAATGTCTTGTATCTGTTATGATCTCTTTCAGTGTATCTTGTGGTTTAATTGCTATATATAGCACATTAAATATCTATTTTTAACATTTGTAGTTGTGACTGTAGTACAATAATTTAATAGTAGTTATGATAAGTTTTATTGTGGTTAGAGTAACCAACTATCACATGTTGAGTTACTAAATTAAACATGGACGCCAGACTTTATAATTATTGTTAATAATGATTTGTTTTGTTATATCTTTACAAAATCACTGTTAAATACAATTTTAATTATAATAAGGCATTTGATGGAAAAGGTACAGAAAAGATAACAATATACCAAACTCAATTAATAATGATGAACAGAACAGATGATTATAGTAAGTAATTTATTTTTTGCTCATTCGTACTTAAACAAGTTATGGAGTACATATAATGAGGTCAGAGGTAGCATATGACAGTTACTACATGCGTAGATTCATATGTTCACACTATTACCTACAAACATCACATTATTCTTATGATTATTAGGGAACATTCTCATGTTAGAAACCCAACATCCTTAGTTATTTGTGCTTCCATTTTATTTTTTAAATATTCTGGCATACCGAGAATGAAGATCTATGTATACTGTATACAAATATATGTCACAAGCAAATATATATATATATATATTATTTATATATCATAATGAGATTCATAGCCCGTACATTTCAATTGGGCACGGAAGTTTATATTTTATCAATTAAACCTGGGAGCAAGTTGATATAAGGAAATATAAACGTGACATAGAATGATCACTGTTTGCTCAATGTTTGGTATCTTGTTATGTACTATTTGTAAATTCTAATCGTCAGATATGAATCTCTTAATAAAATATATTATTTATAACATGTTTCAGAGGTCTACATGTATATACCTGTTAACTTAGAACTGTTGGAAGTAATATCATTCTCGGACCTGTAGACCTTGGGCAATATCATTCCTCGTAGCAAGTTTATTTTAACCTTAAAATACGCTGTGTGGGTGTGATTGAAAACTGGTGTTGTATTTTCCACAGTGTACTATGCGGATCAGTTTTCATACAGCACAATCATGTCGTGTATGAAAACTGATACAACACTGCATAGTTAGATGCATTCTGATACTCTATTTTGGACACCTTCAGAAACTCTTCTGATGTAAAAGCAGTAGAAATCTATCACTAGCAGGTACCTTGACACGGCAACAAACACACAGCAACGACGAATGTACTGGCTATTCTGATTCATGGATTACAGCAAAAACAAGCAGATATCTTCAGCAAAGGAATGAACTGCATTTCATACCTGAAAATCAAAGCAATACATCTTCTAGCAACTGTTTTCACCCATTGAGTACCTTTCAATTCATCAATATATCACTTTAAAACACCTGCTTACTCTCATGCATTACAGATATTACATCACACGAGGTATGATCTTGACAAGTGTACAAAACTTGCTTCACTCAAGCTGTATGCTTGTCACAACTTCACTTCTTGTGGTGTAATTTCCATATTGCATGTTACATATAGACCTCTGAATCATGATATACATGTATATATATATATATATAGGAGGGTAAGAGAACAGTACTGTAGGGTGTAATTTTTGCTAAAAATAATGAAATATAAACAACAAAACTTATCAGTACAATACATTGTACAATATTTCTACGAATAATATAGTTATATATGAAATTGTTTTAATAATATTATAGTCTATATATAATTAAAGCAGCCACGATTTATTAGCACTTATTCTAAAATAAAGAGTATCGTTATCACTAAGATATGGACGAAGGAAATTTGTATCAATAACAGCTTGTTCACCCCACCATCTAACAGTTTGTCTTCCTGCTACTCTTTTCTTACATACCTCAGGCGTGTCTTTATTAAAGTGAATAGTTTTCTTCTTGTGACCTCTATCCTCTTTCTGATTCAGTAACTCCACAGTGACCTCTCCCTGGAATGGCCACTCCAACGTGTCATCATATTCTCCTGGTAGTAATGCCAAATAGCAATAAATATATTCTATAAGAAACCATTTAGATGTTGTGACTTTTAAAGCCATTTTGTAACTACCTGTAGACACATAAAAACCCGGACTAATCCATTCTTCTTTATTTCGTGAATAGTTTGGCATTTTTATGACTGGAATTTGGAATGTTTGAGCTTTGAGCTTACATATCTCCTGATTTGCATGTTCTTTATCACATTTGAGCTCGTGTATCTCCTGATTTGCATGTTCTTTATCACATTTGAGCTCGTGTATCTCCTGCTTTGCATGTTCTAGATCACATTTGAGCTCGTGTATCTCCTGTTGAAGAGGTGAAAACGCACGTTCTTGACAACATCTGAGCTCATGTATCTTCTGTTCAAGATGTGAAAACACACGTTCTTGATAACATCTGAGCTTATGTATCATCTCCTGTTCAAGATGTATCTCCTTCACGGCTAGATCAAGATGAGATGACATACACTCTTGATCATGTGATAGTAACTCCTCTCTTTTAATCGTAGTTTTACAACCTATTGATGAATGATGACAAGGAACTATCTCTTTTGGGCATTCGGTATGATGATGAGGCATTAGGCGCCTCTTGATTCTCTTGTCACAACCTGTGTTAGGACATTCTGAGATGTAGTCTGGACATGTTGTAATATGATCTCCAGTTATTTGTCTATGTTCACCACATGTTTTGCAGAATGGACAGGTAAATTGACGTCTTGGACACTTTATAAGATGCCTATCTAACTTCCGACGTTGTAGATTCTCACCACAATTGTTACTACAACTAATAATATGGTAAGGACATTTTGGAAGATGACCTTGTTCAAGATCTTTCAAAAGCCCTTCCCACCGACAGCCTTTATCTTTGTTGTCGCAATAAATAGCAAAATGACGAATATTGCTAATCATATTTTTGTCCGGAAAATACTTGTGCTCTCCCTCAAGACTATTACGACAGTTTGGACAATTGAAGTTGACACTTATACTCTTCAGCTCATCCAAACAACTTTTACAATATACTTTACCACAACAAGTCACCTGATGGGCTTCTCTTTGGACCAAACGACATATAGGACAGACAAATTTATTAGGAAGCTTCTTCTCATTAACAAACTGATAATCATATCCTCCACTTTTTGCCATTTTTGCAGACATTAGTGTATTCCTACATATTATAAAAGATTCAATTATATCATATATTGTATAGTTTCTACATTTCAAATGTAAAGTACATAATGAACATTAATACAGTATATGTAAGTATATATATCTTACTTTTCTTGTAGTGTATTCAGGATATGGTAGTGATAGTAGTTTTTGCTGAGTGTGTCACATATACTCTTCTCTTGGGTGTATCAATTCTTTTTGGGTGTGTCATTGTTTATTGTAATATTATACTTGTATTTCCATGACAACAAATGATATTCATTACAATAGTTTTCTGAAATTTGATAGTTGATTGAACCCATGTATTAGTTCACACACACATAATCTAGTTAAGTAAATAGACCTTGGGTTGAATGCAAATTGTTGTACATGAAGATATATTTGAGCTTTTCATATAAATACATTATTATCACTAGACTAGTGTTGTGTTGATGCACTTGTGTCCAATTCATGATTTCACCTGAACTTTGAATGCAAAGTGGAGCAGGTGAATCCAGAACATATACGTATACTCATGTAGTCTATATATAATGTATATATAATTATTTTAGTATCATAATTCATATCACTGAGGCTTTAAGTACATCCTTTGTTTTTGGATTGTTTTGTTTTGCTGAAAAATATACCTACAGCTCTCTATATACAGTATAAGTCAATAACATGCCACCATACAGTAACAGTAATTATCTTAGTTCTACTGTCAGTACATTCAATAATTACTGTCTCACTACTTTGGTGTTCAATAGACAAGTACACCAATTACTGTCAAAACTACTGTTGAACTACAGTAGTGTGATAATGAGTAATTACTGTACTGTATAGTGACTTTTTAATTGATATATATATACTGTAGTTAGTTATCTACTGATTATATGTATTTCACTGAAGAAGATTGCTGTATAGTAATGAAAACGTTTGGTACTTTATTTCTTATTTCAATAACAATTTATTTTTGATAATTAATAAATCAAACTACATTCTATTATGTTAATATTAATAATATAACTGTAATATGAAGTAGATAACATGTTATATTACATTCTGCAGTAATTATTAATGTATTTATAATGACATACTAGTAATAGTAGTTGTATAATTATATTTCAAAGAGTTTTGAAAATCGTACATTACAACATACAATAATGATATAACAAGTAGCTTGTGTGTGTGATATTTTAAACTATAATATTTATAATTATATTTAAAAATTATATATGTAACAATCGTTTTGTTTAAACTAGCCATGGTTTAGAAGGCTTTGAGTATATCGTAACACTTATTCTAAAGTATATAGTATCATTACATGTATAAGGACTGCTATAAAATATATTATTACGTAATTTTGCGACCAAATCATCACCTAACCATTCGCCATTTACTTTTGGAGGTACTACTCTATTCTTATATTTATTAGGTGTGTCTTTATTGAAGAAAATAGTAATCTTCTTGTGATCATTATCTTCTCTCTGATTCAGTAACTCCACAGTTACCTCTCCCTGGAATGGCCACTCCAGTATGTCATCATATTCTCCTGGTAGTAATGCTAATTTACAGGAAAGATTATGTTCTGTAAGACAAAGCATGCCCCCGAGTTTGCTTTCACATCCTGAGATTTTTAAAGCCATTTTGTAACTACCTGTAGACACATAAAAACCTGGACTAACCCACCCGTCACTTACATGTTGGAAACAGTTTTGTATTTTTATGACTGGAATTTTGTTTGCCTGAGCTCTGAGCTTATGTATCTCCTTTATTGCAAGATCAAGATGAGATGACATACATTTTTGATTGTGTGATGGTAACTCTTCTCTTTTAATCATAGTGTTACAACCTATTGATGAATGACAACAAGGAACTATCTCTTTTGGGCATTCGGTACGATGATGAGGCATTAGGCACCTCTTGATTCTCTTGTCACAACCTGTGTTAGGACATTCTAAGATGTAGTCTGGACATGTTGTAATATGATCTCCAGTTATATTTCTATGTTCACCACGTGTTTTACAGAATGGACAGGTAAACCAACGTCTTGGACACTCCTCTTCAAGATGCCTTTTTAACTCCTGACGTTGTAGATTCTTTCCACAATTATTACTACATCCAATAATTTGGTAAGGACATTCTGGAAAATGGCCTACTTCAAAATCTTTCAAAAGCCCTTCCCACTGGCAGCCTTTATCTTTGTTGTCGCAATAAATAGCAAAATGACGAATTTTGCTAATCATATTTTTGTCAGGAAAATACTTGTGCTCTCCCTCGAGACTATTACGACAGTTTGGACAATCGAAGTTATCACCTTTACGCTTCAGCTCATCCAAACAACTTTTACAATATATTTTACCACAACAAATCACCTGATGAGCTTCTTTTTGAACTAGAGTACATATAGGACAGGTACATTCATCAGGAAGCTTCTTCTCGTCAACAAACTGATAATCATAACCTCCATGTTTTTCCATTTTTGCAGACATGAGTGTATTCCTACACACAAAAGATTCAATTATATTATATATTGTATAATTTCTACATTGCAAATGGAAAAGTACATAATGAACATTAATACAGCATATGTAAGTATATAAATCTTACCTTTGTTGTAGTGTATTCAGGATATGGTAGTGATAGTTTTATTTAGTTTTTCTTGGGTGTGTCACATATACTCTTCTCTGAGGTGTATCAATTCTGTTTTGGGCGTGTCACTGTTTATTAATATTATACTTGTATTTCCATGACAACAAATGATATTCATTAGTCATTACAATAGTTTCTGAATTTTGTTAGTTGATTGAACTCATGTATAAGTTCACACACACAATCTAACGGGTTAAATAGACCTTGTGTTGAATGCAAATGAAAATATTAAAATAGGAATTAATTAGAAATATTATTACTTAAGCAAAAAATGAATAGACTAGTGTTGTACCTGATTCATATTCACTTCATGTTAACTGATGGTTTTACAATATACTAAATCTTAACTCTTTAAACTAGTTATTAACTAACCAACTTAACATCACAATTTGTATATTTATATTATCATGTGATTATCATGTGATTGCCTTGTGATTTTAACTACTTATTAACAATTGCCACATAGGCCAAGAGGGTTGCAGTACTTTGTTTTATTACAGTAAATGGACCTTCTTGTGTTCAGCAATGCAAATTGTCCGTCATACATGTAAAAGGGCATTAAGTGAAAGTTACTGTTAAATACATGTATTATAAAAATGAGTAGATTAGCGTTGTATGGATGTACTGGTATTCAATTCAAAATAGAGTAGAGAAAAGTGGAGTAAGAAACTAATGTGAAATATTTTAAACTGTAATATCTATGATTATTTCCACAATTAACATACATAATATAAGTTGTGTTTAGACCAGCCATGGTTTAGTCTTAGAGTTTATCATAACACTTATTCTAAAGTAAAGAGTATTATTATCATGGAAATAGTAAGGAAGTGAATCTTCATTGATTAAACCGATAAACCACCATTCACCATTTACTTTTGGAGGTACTACTCTATTATTATATGAATCATTGATGTGGTGAACTATCGTAATGTGATCTCTATCTTCTAGTTGATTCAGTAACTCCACCGTAACCTCTCCCTGGAATGGCCACTCTGGTGTGTCATCATAATCTCCTGGTAGTAATGCCAAATAACAGGAAGTATATTCTATAAAAGACCATTTATATGTTGAGATTTTTAAAGCCATTTTATAACTACCTGTAGACACATAAAAACCTGGACTAATCCATTCTTCTTTATTTTGTGAATAGTTTTGCATTTTTATGACTGGAATTTTGCTTACTGTAAATGGACGGTGAGCTGTGAGCTCATGTATCTTCTCTACAGCAAGATCAAGATGAAATGACACACGTTCTTTGTCATGTGATAGTAACTCCTCCCTTTTAATCATAATGTTACAACCTATTGATGAATGATGACAAGGAACTATCTCTTTTGGACATTCATTACGATGTTGAACCATTTGGGATCTCTTGATTCTCTCCTCACAACCTGTGTTAGGACATTCTAAGATGTAGTCTGGACATGTTCTAATATGATCTCCAGTTATATTTCTATGTTCACCACATGTTTTACAGAATGGACAGGTAAATTGACGTCTTGGACACTCCTCTTCAAGATGTCTGTCTAACTCCTGACGTTGTATCTTGGCTTCACACTCATTACTACATCCAATAATTTGGTAAGGACATTTTGAAAGATGGCGGCCTACTTCAAAATCTTTCAAAAGCCCTTCCCACTGGCAGCCTTTATCTTTGTTGTCGCAATAAATAGCAAAATGACGGATCTTGCTAATTGTATTTTTGTCAGGAAAATACTTGTGCTCTCCTTTAAGACTATTACGACAGTTTGGACAATTGAATTTGTCACTTTTACTCTTCAGCTCATCCAAACAACTTTTACAATATATCACAACAAATCACCTGATGAGCTTCTCTTTGAACTAGAGTACATATAGGACAGGTACATTCATCAGGAAGCTTCTCCTCGTCAACAAACTGATAATCATATCCTCCATCTTGTCTCTTATTCATATGAAGGAATGTGTTTAACAATTGAGTAATCTAAAGGTCATTCACATTCACCAAAATGTTCAACTTTAGTTCATACTGTATACATTATATATTATAATTATAGTATTAATACCAAGAAATAGCAAGTAGTATACGAAGTATCACCATGAGCATGGACAAGTCATATCCAGGGATTTATAGGATCATGATCTGTATGTGTGGTAGATTTACTGTATTTGCATGTGCTAACAAAGAAGCCACAAAGTTTAATGAAACCATTATAAATCTTGTTAAATTATTAAGTAAAATTATTAAGTAAATTTGTATGTATAATTGTGTATTGTGTTACATATAATTATTGACATAGTATTAACATCAAGTTAACATAAAAAAGTGTTTTGCTTGTGTTTTCTCAAGGAATTCAATAATTTAATAATCAGTATCAACTACTAGCCATGCTTTAGTTTGTGAATGTTCAAAAACATTCACTCTAATGTATAATGTTCTATTGACGAGGAACTGGACCACATTTCGCTGTAGACCAAGGTCATTGTGAGAGATAAATTTCGATATTTCTGCTATTTTTCCATATTGTGCTATTTTTCCATATTTTGTATGTTGATAACGAGCTCTTTGTAGTGTGTGTTGACGAGCTTCATAACCCCATGTTTGTGGATAATTAATTGTGTGTTGAATATGATTGTTATCTTCCAGTTGGTTTAGTAACTCCACAGTAACCTTTCCTCGGAATGACTCCAGTGTGTCATCATATTCTCCTGGCATGAGGTCAATGGAGCAGGAGACCCATCTCGTTCCATATTCTGGAAGACCATTTGGTTTCACAAGAAGGGACATTTTATACCCTCCTTTGGACGTATAGAAAGGCTGACTTCTTACTGGAGTTAATCCATCAAACTTTTCTATCTTCAGCACCAATGGTGCTGTTTGCTGCTGTATTTCAAGCCGCTCAATTTTCTCTACAGCTAGTGAAAGGTCTTTCTCTACATGTTTAACCTTCTCTGTAGCTAGTGAAACATGTTTCTCTACATCTGCAATTTTTTTTACAGCTAGTGAAAGGTCTTTCTCTACATGTAGAACTTTTTTTACAGCTAGTAAAAGATCTTTCTCTACATGTTGAACTTTTTTTACAGCTAGTGAAAGATGTTTCTCTACGTGTTCTTGCTTGTGTTTGGCGATATCTTCATTGTTAAATGTTAATGTACATCCCATATTTACATAAGGACATGGAACGACTCGTTTAGGACATATCTCTTGATGTGTATTTAGGTTTCGTCTCTTAACCTTCTCTCCACATCCTGTATTTGAACATGGGAGAAAGAGATCAGGACATACTTCAAAATGATTCCCATTTATAAACACCCATGTGCCGATTTCTTTACAGTGAATACACTTAGCATTTCTGTTAGGACACTCATTTGTGAGATGGGTTTTCATTAGTCATCGTGGAAGCTTTTTCTTACATTCCTTTTCACATTCAATAATTTGATAAGGACATGTTTTGATATGTTCCTCAACTTTCTGTAGGACATCTTCCCAAAGGCAGCCATCATTATGATTAGTACAGTAGATCTTTAAGCTCTGAATGTCTCTGTTGGTTTTAATATCTTTGAAATGGCTGAAGTTTTGTCGACACATCGGACAATTTATTTGATATCCTGGTTTCTTCAGCTTGTTGATACATACTTCGCAGAAGATCTTTCCACAGCAACTGGATTGATGAGCATTTCGTGCTACAAGACAGCAAATGGCACAAATATAATCATCAGAAGGACCTGGCTTGATAAACTCATAATCATATCCTCCATTTTCTTTCTCCTGTGTATAGAAGATCATCTCGTGCAATTGTCTGTTACTGAAATAAAAATAATTGTACATAATAAATAGGTAGATTACCAATTTTCGATTGAGCGAATTATCAAATGCAAACATTGGTTTCAAACAATTATGACAATTTAATATAATAATTTTAGCAACCTAGTAAATAACAGGTTTTTTAAAAACTCCATAGTCTCAGAAGTCAGAATCTCACTTATTCAAATTTGTATATTTAGTTTAAAGCTTTGTACCTATAGTAATAATGTCTATATCTCACCTTTGTTATAATGGTGTTGTTTTTGAAAATAAATATGGTAGCTAGGGATAATTTCTATTTTCTTTTCTTGGGTGTATCATCTATAATATTTTGGGGTGTACTTTTTTGGGGTGTGTTGCTTATATTGTTTTGGGGTGTGTCACCTATACTCTCGGGAAGTGTGTCACCTGTACTATTTTGGGGTGTGTATTGTTATAGTAATGTTATAATCTGGATATACATGTACAAGTACATATACAAGTGTAGTTACAATATCACGAGACATTGCAAATGTACAATGTGAAAGTACATAATGACATTAATACAGTATATGTAAGTATATAAATCTTACCTTTGTTGTAGTGTATTCAGGATATGGTAGTGATAGTTTCGTTTAGTTTTTTTGGGGTGTGTCACATATACTCTTCTCTAGGGTGTATCAATTCTTTTTTTGTGTGTCACTGTTTGTAATATTTTACTTGTATTTCCATGACAACAAATGATATTCATTACATTAATTTTCTTAGCTGATTGAACCCATGTATTAATTCACACACAATCTAAATAGACCTTGAATTGTCATACATTAATGTGAATTTGAGCTTTTGATATAAATATTATTATAAAATGACTAGTCTAATGTTGTGTTGATGCATTCATATTGAATTCATGATTTCACCCACACATGGACTAGGTGAATCCATTGTGTATATCCTATATCGTATATTTAAAATCATTCGTGTTTCCTCCAAAGGGTGGTAACATGGCGCTCCCCCACCCTTTAATGTTAAAGTTTATACAATAATGATTGAACATTGTTAACCAGACATCATGTACCACATGCACTCCCTCACCCTTAATGTTTATCATGGGGAAACACTGTATAATTATTACTATAATAGATAGCAGTGTAATATTATATAGTTACATTGTATAGTGGGTTTTATTGGGGAAGGAAACATTTTGGCGAATTGGCAAATTTGAAAAATTCACCAAATTAAAGTACAGTTAAATGTTTAGCTACTGCAAACCTGTCACTACTGTTACTTGACTCAGCTACACAAGGTAGAGTATCTTCGACAGCAGTATCCCTATTGTCTGGTAGACATGGTATCCTCTGATAGTGCTTTCTAACCGGCACTCTGGCTCCATTATATAAAGTAGGCATTGTTTTATGTGATTGAAACATCAAATTTAATCTCACCAATATACAAATTTTTACAATTTCGCCAAAATTTCTTGTCGTCAAAAATACCCGCTTTATTGTATATTTTAAATATAAATATAATTATTTATAATAAGAGATAACATACTAATAGTGGTATAATAGTTGTATATGAATTTGTTTAGTCAAACAGATAATAATGATAAAGTAATTCCATAATATAAGTTGTATTTAAACCAGCCATGATTTATTAGTCTTGGTGTTTATCTCAACACTTATTCTAAAGTAAAGAGTATCATTATCAAGATATCCACGAAGAGATGGTTTATCGATAAAGTTTTTATTGCCCCACCATCCACCATTGACTTTTGGAGCTACTACTTTACTCTTACATTGATCTGGGGTGTTTTCATTGAAGCAAATAATTGTCTCATGGTGGTATCTATTTACTTTCTGATTCAGTAACTCCACAGTAACCTCTCCCTGGAATGGCCACTCCAGTGTGTCATCATATTCTCCTGGTAGTAATGCCAATTCACAGGAAAGATAATCTCCACCAAAAAGGCCTGATATTGTATGCACTGAAATTTTTAAAGCCATTTTATAACTACCTGTAGACACATAAAAACCTGGACTAACCCACCCGTCACACACATGTTGTAAATAGTTTTGCATTTTTATGACTGGAATTTTGAATGTTTGAGCTCTGAGCTTATGTATCTCCTTTATTGCAAGATCAAGATGAGATGTCACATGTTCTTGATCATGTGAGGGCAACTCCTCCCTTGTAATTCTTGCGTTACAACCTATTGATGAATGATGACAAGGAACTATCTCTTTTGGACATTCGTTACGATGTTCATCTATTTGAGATCTCTTGATTCCCTCGTCACAATCTGCGTTAGGACATTCTAAGATGTAGTCTGGACATGTTTTAGTATGATCTCCAGTTATATCTTTATATATACCTAATGATTGGCAGAATGGACAGCGAAATGGACGTCTTGGACACTCCTCTTTAAGATGTCTGTCTAACTCCCGACGTTGTAGATTCGCACCACAATTATTACTACATCCAGCAATTTGGTAAGGACATTTTGGAAGATGGCCTTTTTCAAAATCTTTCAAAAGCCCTTCCCACTGGCAGCCTTTATCTTTGTTGTTGCAATAAATAGCAAAATGACGAATCATTCTAATCATATTTTTGTCACGAAAATACTTATTCTCACCACGAAGGCTACGGCGACAGTTTGGACAATTGAAGTTATCACCTTTATGCTTCAACTCATCCAGACATTTTTCACAATATATTTTACCACAACATCTCACCTGATGAGCTTCTCTTTGAACTAGAGTACATACAAGGCAGGTACATGCTTCTGGAAGCTTCTCAACAAATTGATAATCATATCCTTCAATCACTTGTTTCCTATTCATTCTGGCGGTGTACAAATCACAATATTTGGTAACTGACTGTTTTATTAATGTTATAGTTATAAAGTCTATATATAGCAATCTATTTTTAGCTAATATAGGTATAAATTACAGTTATGATAATAGTACAATCCTTAGATGTGATATCACTACTCTAGAGTTATCTTTCTCACAAATATGCCCAGCCTAAATGCCACAAAGTATTACCTGAATTTACCTCTTATTCATATATTGTATTACTACTACTACATGTAGTATTATCATATATTAGATATAGTATGAACACATGTATAATTAATACACATAATACATACAGTATACATACTTATATTATATATTATAAATAGTATTATCATATATTATATATAGCATGTACTTACATGTATAATTAATACATATAATACATATACTATATATAATTATATTACATATTGTATTCACTACTACTAGTATTATCATGTATTACATGTAGGTATAGCATGTGCTCTATTATATCCCACCTGGCAGTACACAGATGAAACAGTAGATGTACATGTACTCATCTTCTCTGTCACTACATCCATTTGCGTCAACATTCAAACATTCTATAACCACCAATTGAAGTACAGAGAACTGTACAAACAAAATGCTTTATGGCCCGCAGGGCCATCCCTATGATTGCTTTCCCACGGGTTTGAACTATATATATATATATATATTATATATATATATATATATATAGTTCAAACCCGTGGGAAAGCAATTAACATAATAAACATAATTATAAATATATATTATATATATATATTATATATATATAATATATATTTATAATTATGTTTGTGTCACTTATGTGAGTATGCGTTGTATACGTAGTTAAGGAAGTTGTGTCATTCCCAGGGGCTCGGTCAATTAATGGGTGTGGTGCGTAAAAGAACGCGCGCTCGAGCTCTACAGACCAGCAGAAAGAAAGCTGCCTGTAGCTAAGTAGCTTACATAGAAACTGGAAATAATAGCTAGCTATTCTGCCTGAAATATATTCTTAAAGTTCTACAAGGTCCTTTGAAAGGTCAGGAGAGTAGATAATCAAAATAATAACTATAATAGGCTGTTGTGTTTCAGGCATGAGAAAGTCAGCCATGATTATTTATTGAATGCTGGACACCACAAAGCAGTCATAGGGATACTTTTATCTTCACTTAAATTTGTAAAGCTATCATAGGGATGTTTTTTTCTCTATATACACTTGTTTGTTTCATAGTAATTAGTGAAATATGTAAGTAAACTTAAACACCATACACATGTGTGCACATACTTACATGTACATACATACAAAAACATTGTACAGTACTTGTATTAATATTATTAAATAACTATCATAATAATTGTGAGGATAGATACATGGTTCTATAATTGTGAGGATAGTTACGTGGTTCTATAATTGTGAGGATACACACATGGTTCTATAATTGTGAGGATAGATACGTGGTTCTACTAAGTTGTGTTTATCATAGTCTTGTATAGTCTTGTATAGTCTTGTATAGTTAAACCAGCCATGGTTTCATAGTCTTTGAGTTTATCTTAACGCTTATTTTAAAATAAAGAGTATCGTTATCACTGAGACATGGATGAAGATGTCTTTCACGGATAAAACATTTATCACCCCACCATCCACCATGTGTTTTTGGAGGTACTACTCTATTACTAATTTCGTCAGGTGTGTCTTCATTAAAGAGAATTATTTTTTTCATGTGATCTTTATCTTCTTTCTGATTCAGTAACTCTACAGTGACCTCTCCCTGGAATGGCCACTCCAATGTGTTATCATATTCTCCTGGTAGAAATGCCAAGTGACAGGAAAGATAATCAAAAAGTGACTCCTCGTTACGCTCATTTGTTGAGACTTTTAAAGCCATTTTGTAACTACCTGTAGACACATAAAAACCTGGACTAATCCATTCTTCTTTATTTTGAGAATAATTTTGCATTTTTATGACTGGAATTTTGTTTGTTGCTAGTGGACACTGAGCTGTGAGCTCGTTTATCTTCTTTATAGCAAGATCAAGATGAAATGACACGTTATCTTTATCATGTGATGGTAACTCTTCTCTTTTAATTTTTGTGCTACAACCAATTGATGAATGAAGACAAGAAACTATCTCTTTTGGACATTCGTTACGATGTTGAACCATTTGAGATCTCTTGATTCTCTCGTCACAACCTGTGTTAGGACATTCTAAGATGTAGTCTGGACATGTTTTAGTATGATCTCCAGTTATGTTTACATATTCATCCCGTTTTAGGCAGAATGGACAGACAAATTGACGTCTTGGACACTCCTCTTCAAGATGTCTGTCTAACTCCTGACGTTGTATCTTGGCTTCACACTCATTACTACATTCAATTATTTGGCATGGACATTTTGGAAGATGGCCTTCTTCAAAATCTTTCAGAAGCCCTTTCCACTTGCAGCCATTATCTTTGTTGTTACAATAAATAGCAAAGTTGTCAATCATTGTAATCATATTTTTGTCAGGAAAATACGTGTGCTCTCCCTCAAGACTACTGCGACAGTTTGGACAATTGAAGTAGTCACTTTTACGCTTCAGCTCATCCAGACAATTTTTGCAATATATTTTACCACAACAAATCACCTGATGAGCTTCTCTTGGTACTAGAGTACATATAAGACAGGTAAATGATTCTGGAAATTTCTCAACAAATCGATAATCAAATCCTCGAATTATTTCTTTCTTGTTCATTCTGTTGTCATAAACTGATCGCTATGTAAGAATTGTAATATCTTATAATTAACTATTTTAGTATTAACTTTTAGTGTGTTCTCCTTTTATAAACAAAAGAAATTCTATTTATGGAACATAAATATCTATTTTTAGATAATGTGGTTCTGTCCTTGTTATGATAGTTTGGAGTATCATAGTAAAGTCTACTATCATCCATTATTCTTAAAACAACACACACATACCAGCTTAATGAAATAATACATTGATTATACAATATTAAATATATAAATTAAATAATATTACATTTATTAAATAATACTTATATTATTTGTCTTATATAAACATAGTTAGGAGGTATATAAATGCCAGATATACTATCTGCTGTGGATATAACACACCACAAACAAAAACTATTATTGATAAGTAACATAATTATAAACTTTATTGGGTACATATTCCATAAATATAATAAGTTGTGTTTAGACCAGCCATGGTTTAGACTTGGAGTTTATCGTAACACTTATTCTAAAGTAAAGAGTATCATTATCATTGAGATATCGATGAAGGTCACTTTCAGTGATTAAACAGTCACCATTCTGCCATTCACCATTTACTTTTGGAGGTACTACTCTATTTTTATATCCATCTAGTGTGTCTTTATTAAAGTAAATAATAATCTTTTTATGATCTCTATCTTTTTTCTGATTCAGTAACTCCACAGTGACCTCTCCCTGGAATGGCCACTCCAGTGTGTCGTCATATTCTCCTGGCAGTAATGCCAATTCACAGCAACTATAATTTGGATTCCAACCGTTTGAAGTTAAAAATCTTAAAGCCATTTTGTAACTACCTGTAGACACATAAAAACCCGGACTAATCCATAATTCTTTATTTTGTGAATAGTTTTGCATTTTTATGACTGGAATTTTGTTTGCCTGAGCTGTGAGCTCGTGTATCTTCTCCACAGCGAGATCAAGATGAAATGACACATGTTCTTCGTCATGGGATAGTACCTTTTCTCTTTTAATCATAGTGTTACAACCTATTGATGAATGATGACAAGGAACTATCTCTTTTGGACATTCGTTACGATGTTGAACCATTTGAGATCTCTTGATTCTCTTGTCACAACCTGTGTTTGGACATTCTAAGATGTAGGCTGGACATGTTCTAATATGTTCTCCAGTTATATTTATGTATTCATCCCATTCTAGGCAGAGTGGACAGACAAATTGACGTCTTGGACACTCCTCTTCAAGATGTCTGTCTAACTCCTGACGTTGTAGATTGGCTTCACCACAATTATTGCTACATCCAATAATTTGGTAAGGACATTTGGGAAGATGGCCTTCTTCAAAATCTTTCAAAAGCCCTTCCCACTTGCAGCCTTTATCTTTGTTGTTACAATAAATAACAAAATGACGAATCTTGCTAATTGTATTTCTGTCTGGAAAATACTTGTTTTCTCCCCGAAGACTATTACGACAGTTTGGACAATCGAAGTTGACACTTTTATGCTTCAGCTCATCCAAACAACTTTTACAATATATTTTACCACAACAAATCACCTGATGAGCTTCTCTTTGAACTAGAGTACATATAGGACAGGTACATTCATCAGGAAGCTTCTCCTCGTCAACAAACTGATAATCATAACCTCCATGTTCTATCTCCTCTTCAATGTTACATGTCATGCTGCTTATGGGTTTCAACATATGTGCCTGTTTTACAGCCATTACCTGTCACTGAAATACAAATAATAATATTATTTTTAAACCATGTGCCCATTAGAATTATTATCCAGTACAACTATAGAATTCCATGATGATATTTGTAATATCTAATTACAACTTCATTACTAAAGTGCTTGTAGTGTATTATGCTAATGAAAGAACATAGGCCTATTCTAGTTAATAAGGTACACCCCATTGAGGAGGCTATAGGCCTATTCCAGTTAATAAGGATACACCCCATTGAGGAGGCTATAGGCCTATTCCAGTTAATAAGGGAACACCCCATTGAGGAGGCTATAATTACATGTACATCTTAAGGGGGGCATATTGGTAAGGTCATCATGTTATTAACTAATCATGTATTGGTGGTTTATTGGCATTTGAATTACTTGTCTTAGGGGTATTTAGCAACCCAATCATACTGTCCTGAGTGATTTGGTAATTCAATTTGTTGTACTGAGGATAATTTAGTAAATTTTACTGGCTGGATTGCTTCTCAATGGGGGGTGTGTCATCATTATTTGGAATACCCCATACATATATCACTTCAATGTTATACACTCAATACATATTTCTATTAGCTAATAATTATCTCATCTGTGTTGTAATTACCGTTGTTGTTCTGTTAAAATTTGGGATAGATAAACAGCTTCTTGTCTAGCTATTTCTCAGAGTCTTGTAACTAACTATTCTATTAGCTTGTGATGTGATACCTCTTATGGTTTAAAGGCTATAATATAGATAACACATTAAATATCTAATGTGTACCTACCTATCTGAGTAAGGACTACAGTAACAGGTAGGTATGTACTACATAGTATCCACTAATTGTTTTCTTATGAACAATCATGTGTGGTAGTGAAAAACAGCTTCTTGTCTTTTCTTCAATATCTTGTGGTAGACTTGGGAGTGATAAACAGCTTCTTGTGGTAGGTTTGGGAGTGATAAACAACTTCTTGTCTTTCTCTCAATATCTTGTAACTAGGTTGTTCTATTGTGGTGTTAAATATCACAAATGTGAACTTTGTCCCTGTTATGGGTGTGGTTAGTGGTATGATAGTACATCCTACCATTATTTATAAGTATGGGAAGTTATTACAATAATTATAATAACATATAATTATAATAATATTACTAATATCATAATTATACATATACACATTATACATAGTATATGTATTGTCATGTATTATAAATAAGCATACTAATATAAATAAATGTATTTGGAACCCATGTGCAATCATACCACTGTTGATAAAGTCAACTTATAGGTTTTATTTAAAGTTAATTATAACAAAACTGAAAAAGATTTCAATACTACTAATAACAGAACAATTATTTTACCAAAATAAAACGAACACACTGGAAATAATTATCAAACAAATTGTAAATCAGTCAATTTTATGGTTTCACAATCAAAAAAAGTACTAAATCTGCTGTATCTTATTAAAACAATACTGATATAAGATCTTAGTGTTTATCAGTTTAGTCTTCTTTTTGCTTTCAACGTTTGAGCTTTTCTTATTTGAACTTTCTTTGATTCTAGCTTTGATTCTAGCTTTGATTCTTGATTTGATTCTAGTGGAACTGTGACAAGCCATAGTTTAGTTTTGGAATATTCTCTAACATTTACTCTCAAGTATAACGTGTTGTTCACAAGAAACCGGATATTTGAGGAAAGGAATCTGGGATCTAGAGGCACATAGCTAAAACAAAGTTCATCATGAGAGATAAATTTTTCTATTTTTCTTTCTTGTGTCCTTTTTGTTTTACAAGCTTCTTCTTCTGTATTTTGATAACGTCCTTTTTCTTGCACTTCCTGTTCAAAACAAACAACATGTTGACGATGATTGTTATCTTCCAGTTGGTTTAGTAACTCCACAGTGAGCTCTCCCTGGAATGGCCAATCAAGCGTGTCATCATATTCTCCTGGCATGATGTTGATGAAGCAGGAGACCCATGTCTTTCTGTATTGTTGAAAACTATTTGGTTTCACAAGAAGTGACATTTTATACCCTCCTTTGGACGTATAGAAAGGCTGACTTCTTACTGGAGTTGATAAATAAAACCTTTCTATCTTCAGTACCAATGGTGCTATTTGTTGCTGTATTTCAAGCTTCTCAATTTTTTCTATGGCTAGTGAAAGATGTTTCTCTACGTGTTCTTGCTTGTGTTTGGCGATATCTTGAGTTTTAAATGTTAATGTGCATCCCACGTTTTTGTAAGGACATGGAACAACTCTCTTAGGACATGTATCTTGATGCGTATCTAAGTTTCGTCTCTTAACTTTTTCCCTACATCCTGTGTTTGAACATGGTAGAAGGAGATCAGGACACACATCAAAATGTTTCTTGGTTATGAATACCCATGTACCAATTTCTTTACAGTGAATGCACATAAAGTTTCGATTAGGACACTCAATTGTGAGATGGGCTTGCATCAGTTGTCGTTGAATCTTTACCTCACATTTCTTTTCACATTGAATAAGTTGATAAGGACATGTTTTGATATGTTCTTCGACTTTCTGTAAGACATCTTCCCAAAGGCAGCCATCCTTATGATTAGTACAGTAGATCTTTAAGCTCTGAATTTCTCTGTTGGTTTTAATATCTTTGAAATATCTGAAGTTTTGTCGACAATTTGGACATTTGAACTTCGAGCTTGATTTCTTCAGCTTGTTGATACATACTTCACAGAAGATCTTTCCACAGCAGCTGGATTGATGAGCATTTCGTGCTACAAGATGGCAAATGGCACAAATACAATCTTCAGAAGGACCGGGCTTGATAAACTCATAATCATATCCTCTATCTTCTTCCTTCACCAACACAGGTGCCGTTATTATTCTGTGTTCTCCAGAGCTATAGCCAAACTTGCTCAGTTCAACACCACGCAATTGAGGGAAGGAGGCCATTACCTATCATTGAAATACAAATAATAATTTGATTGTCCATACTATTAGAATTATTAATCAGAACAGCTATAGATTTCCATGATGAGATTTTAATCAGAGTTATAACAAATACACTACTAGAGAGTTTTTTTTTACTGTACTAGTTGTTATGGTGGGAAAAAAACCATAGTAATCTCTTCTAAGTAATGTTATTGGCTTCATACATATCTATTAGCTAATAATATCTCACCTTTGTTTTATTAACTTTTAGAGTTAGCAGGATAAAATACCTTCTTGTCTAGCTTTTTTCATATATATATAGTTCATTAGTGATTGTAAGTATTATTTAGAATATGGGAAATCACTACTTGCCATCAGCCATTTTGTAGAAGAACCCAACTAAATGTTATATGCAGGAAGAGCACTTATTAGTCTTCATGCATAGCACATTTTATTGGCTCCTGTACAAAAATAACAAGCATTGTTGCATCAGTAATTGAATAATAATAATATTGGTAATAATGATACATACATTTATAGAAAATACATAATATCAGTAAACAAAAAGTTTTATGATAATTATACTAATAGGACTTTCACACAAATTGTTATGATATTTAATATATTAGTCTTCGATATCATCTCAAACTAGCCATAATTTAATTTTTGATCGTAGTTTCACACTCACTCTAAAGTACAAACTATCGTCTTTTAGATACCGGAGGTTGTTTGAGAATCTTCGATCCACCTCAGAATGAGATATGAAGTGTTTACCCCATCCTTTCTTACTTTTATCAGTATTTCGCTTACAGTACTTCTCGGGTGTTATACTGTCAAAAGGGATTGTTCGTTTCCAATGGTACTTGTCTTCCATTTGATTAAGTAGCTCAATTGTGACCTCTCCTTGGAATGGCCACTCTACTATATCATCATACTCACCTGGTAATATACATATGAAACAGGAGATGTACTCACCTTCTCCATCACTACATCCATTTGCATCAACGTTCAAACACATTTTGTAACCACCAACTGAAGTATAGAATGATGAACTATACCAAGACTCTTTCGTTTCTTTGTATTTAATGAATGATGTAAATTTAAAAACCTGAGGAAGTATTTTTGTAGTTTGTTCAGCTGCTGTCTGTTGCTCGTAGCTAGAAGCTTGTAGTGTCTTAATCATTTCTACAGCAAGTGTAAGATGATCATCCATTTTCTCTTGTTTGTGTTGTGTTAGCTCTCCTCTTGTGACCTTTGACCTGCATCCAATATCAGAGTAAGGACAGGAGACGACTCCCATTGGACATACTAATAAATGCGATTCCATGATTTTCTTCGCGATCGATTCATCACATCCTTCGTTTGGACATGGTTGTAAAGAATTGTAACATTTTTTCATATGATCTACTGTTATTTTGTGATATGTACTCATTTCCGAACAATAAGGACATTCATAATCTCTCTCCGGACATTGGCTGTTTAGATGGTCTGTTAAGTGAGATCGCTGTACTTCTTCTCCGCAAAAGTTTGGGCAACTCACAACCTGATGAAGACATATTTGTAAATGGGTTCCTATGGCAATAAGCTGTCCCTTCCACATGCACCCAGAGTTCTTGTTGTTGCAGTAAACTTTCAATTGCTCAATTTCACTGTTAGTTTTCACATCTTTGAAATAGTTGTTCGTAAGACTGTTTTGACACTTGTGGCATTTAAAAGATTTGTGTGATCTAGACAGGTTGTCTTTACAGTATATCTTACCACAGCATGTAACTTGATAAGCTTCTTTGGCAGTGAGTGTACATATAAGACAAATGTACTGGTCAGGCGGGTTTCCATCCACAAAATCATTGGTATAGCCTCCAGGAGATCTGATTAGTTGTTCATAGTGATCCATATCTTCATATATTTCCTCATCATTAGTTGTCATGGTTACTATTACAATCTGAAGGATATATAGAATGGTATTACAATAGATAGCTGTATAACTCTGAAGTATGGCTTACCTTCTTCAACAGCTCTACACAGCACTATTTTCTGAATTGTGGAATTGATATAGTAATGTTATAGTATAGATATACAAGTACATATACAACATTAGTTATAATATTACTATAAATAGTATAATTATAATATGAAATTGTAGAATTGATATAGTAATGTTATAGTATAGATATACAAGTACATGTGTCAGGTCAGGCAGCAATGTCTGCTACCGGTACAATGTAACCCGGTACTATCCTGCCGCAGGTCGGAATGTCGACGACTAAACCGGCAACCCCACTGGCACGCCAGTGAGGAGGGTGAGACTGGACATCCAGCAGAACGAAATACAAGATCTGTTAAAGGTCACATCAGACCATTTCCAGTCGGGTGGTGCGGTATCACCAGAAGTTGCGTACTAACAACTTGTACACTCAACCAGCCGCTGCAACAGGCATTATTGCCAGTCGTCTTGGCTTGTCCTTGCCACTGGTGATCTCTAATGCTCTGCCAAGATAGTGCTGTTGGTAATGCAAAAGCCAGCAGTACTTAAAACCCTTTTTGCAAGCAGTTTCATGAAATGTCTAAGGAATCAAATTATCATACCGGCTCGAACGTCGCCCGGGCTAACAAGGTTCGCGCTGGCCACCTCCCGCTCCGGGAGTCAGTGAAAAGTATGCTAGGAGGCAAAAGATTAAGAAAAGACAAAAGAAAATCTCTGAATCTTGGTGAATGGAATGTACGAACGCTACTAGACCGGACTGGTACGGAAAGACCTGAACGACAGACCGCTCTAGTGGCTTTAGAATTGAATCGCTACAACATAGATATTGCAGCCCTAAGCGAAACTCGTTTTCCAGATTATGACAGTATGGTTGACCATGGATACACCTTCTTCTGGAGTGGGAAATCAAGGCAAGAACGGAGGGAGTCAGGAGTAGGATTTGCTATCAGAAATGAAATAGCCTGCAAACTTGAGCAGGAACCATCAGCTGTGAATGATAGAATTATGACAATGAGACTACCATTACGGAAGAGGACATATGCCACCATCATTAGTATCTATGCTCCAACAATGACAAATCCAGATGATGCAAAGGAATATTTCTACAGCAAACTTGAAGAAGTAGTCAGGAAGGTTCCAGCGGGCGATAAGTTGCTTTTAGTTGGAGATTTCAATGCGCGGGTGGGAGACGATGCTGCAAAATGGCCAAGGGTCATCGAAGGCCATGGTATGGGAAAGTGTAACTCAAACGGTGAATTGTTACTTGCATTCTGCTCAGAAAACGAACTGGTCATCACTAATACCATCTTCAGGCACAAGGAGTCGCATAAGGCTACATGGATGCACCCAAGATCAAAACATTGGCACTTAATAGATTTTGTTATCACCAGGCAGAAGGACAGAAATGATGTAATGGATACCCGTGCCATGAGGGGAGCTGATTGCTCCACAGACCATCTAATGCTTAGAACAAAAATCAAGTTTTCGATTGATAATAAACATAATAAATCTGGAGCAAGACCACCAAAGAAACTGGCCGGTAAGGAACTTAGAAACAACAAGACCAAGGCGGCATTAGTAGAAGAATTGAACAAAGCATTAGAGGGATGGAACAACTCGGATAGAGATAAGAACATAGAAGATTGTTGGTCTGAATTGAAAACGACTGTGTATGACACAGCTGAAAAAGTAATACCAAAACAGAAAAGAAAACATCAGGATTGGTTTGATGAAAATGATGGCAGATTAAAGGTACTGATAGAGACAAGAAATGCTGCTCGTGAACAGCAACTACAACGTAACACCAGAGCGAGTAAGGCAAGATACTTAAAAGCCAGGAATGAACTCCAGAGGTATACGAGCCAAATGAAGTCTGATTGGTGGGAGATGAAAGCTATGGCGCTCCAGCTAGCGGCAGATATGAACAACATGAAGGAATTCTATTCTGGTTTGAGAGAGATCTACGGGCCGCAGCTGAGAGGAAGCACACAGCTGATATCCGCTGATGGTGCCACAGTCCTGCAGGAAAAGGAGGAAATCCTAGACAGATTCGCTGATCATTTTAGTCAATTACTAAATATCCCTGGAGAACTAGATGAGGAGGCCAAAGACAACATCGAACAGAAGGAGATTGTCACCTCATTGGATGATCCCCCTAATCTTGGGGAAATACTGACAGCAATAAGTAATATATCAGAAGGAAAGGCTCCAGGACGAGATGGAATACCAGCTGAAATTTGGAAATATGGTGGAAATCGGCTCACCGAATGTTTACAGAAGCTGGTTGAAATGATATGGGAGACTGGAAAGGTTCCACAGGACTGGAAAGATGCTGACATCATACCGATTTTTAAAAAGGGCGATAAGAGAGACTGTGGAAATTACCGCGGTATATCCCTTCTTTCCATAGTCGGAAAAATTCTGGCTCGTGTACTACTGAACAGACTAAATGAGCACATTGCCCAAAATGTTTTGCCAGAAACGCAGTGTGGATTCAGAAGTGGTAGGGGAACGATAGACATGATATTCTATTTAAGACAAGTGCAAGAAAAGTGCGTGGAGCAGAACATGCCACTATACGTAGTCTTTATCGACTTCAGTAAGGCATTTGACACTGTATCACGTCAAGGTCTATGGTGTGTTCTCAAAAAGTATGCCTGTACAGAGAGATTTATCAACTTGATTGAGGCGCTGCACACAGGAATGCAAGCTAGTGTCTCAATGTGTAACACACGTTCTAAAGAATTTGAAGTAACCAACGGAGTAAAACAAGGATGTGTGCTTGCACCAACTCTGTTTTCCATCTATCTAGCAGCTATGCTCGAAGTGGCCTTCAAAGACTCCACCGAGGGAGTGTATATTCAAACTAGAAAGGATGCAGACCTGTTCAACATCTCCCACTTCAAAGCGAAAACCAAAACTCGTCTCAAGATCGTGCGTGAAATGCTTTTTGCTGATGATAGTGCACTTGTTGCACATAGTGAGGAAGATATTCAACATCTCGTGGATAGGTTTGCTGGTGTGGCTACCCAGTTCAGCTTAAAAATCAACATTAAAAAGACGGAGTGCTTATATCAACCACCGAAGTTTCATTCTGCAGCGATACAACCTGCTGTGATCAGTATTAACAGTGAACCACTTACATCTTGCAAGCACTTCACATATCTAGGAAGCACAGCTTCAGAAAATGCTAGAATAGACCAGGAGATAGCATCTCGTATGGGAAAGACAAGCGCAGCATTTGGAAAACTTCAGAGTAGGCTGTGGAAAAATCGACATGTAACCATCGAGGCAAAGTGTAAAGTGTACAGAGCAGTTGTTTTGTCAACACTTTTATATGGTGCAGAAACCTGGACTGTATACAGGACACATGTGAAGAAACTACACGGATACATGATGCGACAGCTTAGAAATATCATGAACATCTCATGGCAGGATAAGGTTACAAATAAAGACATTCTGAAAAGAGCTGGGCTGCCATCTATGGCAGACCTGTTAATAAAAAAGAACCTGAGATGGTTAGGCCACGTAGAAAGAATGGATCACGAGCGTTTACCAAGGCAGCTGCTTTACTCTCAGTTAAGCGAAGGAGTGAGAAACCAAGGAAGACCTAGGCTTAGATTTAAGGATGTGTGTAAAAGAAATATGAAGTGGAAAGATATAGACCTGAATAATTGGAAGCAGAGTGCAGTTGACCGACAGAAATGGAGGAGTATGATAGGAGACTGAAGCTGAACATGAAACAGTCATAGTTGTATCAACTGACTGCATGATGATACAAGTACATGTACAACATTAGTTATAATATTACTATAAATAGTATAATTATAATATGAAATTGTAGAATTGATATAGTAATGTTATAGTATAGATATACAAGTACATATACAACATTAGTTATAATATTACTATAAATAGTATAATTATAATATGAAATTGTAGAATTGATATAGTAATGTTATAGTATAGATATACAAGTACATATATAGAACATTAGTTATAATATTACTATAAATAATATAATTATAATATGAAATTGTAGAATTGATATAGTAATGTTATAGTATAGATATACAAGTACATATACAACATTAGTTATAATATTACTATAAATAGTATAATTATAATTATAAATTCATGATGACCACACCATTCATCATTTACTTTCGGAAGTATAGTTCTATTATCATGAGTGTCTTCATTAAAGGGAATAATCATATTCACATGATGTTTATCTTCTAACTGATTTAGTAACTCCACAGTGACCTCTCCCTGGAATGGCCACTCCAATGTGTCATCATATTCTCCTGGTAGTAATGCTAAATAACAGGAAGGATCAGTTAATATTCGTCCTAGATACCAATTTTAGTTGATTTTGTGTATAAAATGGCCAAATATGGAGTGTTGGAATATAAGCTGTTTTTCAAAATTATTTTGTGGTTTTACTAAATAAGGTCATGTTGGTAACTATCCATTGAAGTGACATTCAAGCAAGCAACCAAGATCAGAGAGCATTTGTAGATCTAGCTAGGGTGGGGCTCGCTCAGGCCCACCCCAATTATATGAATTCCAGAAAGCATTGCTTCTTGGGATGTATATATAATTGTTTATTTACAGAATATAGAATTTTAACTGAATACCGGTGTACCGCCCACCTCTAATCTACACTATGCAAATTGTATTTGGTTAGTAAACATTGTTACTCATCATATATATCTTATTTAATGTTATTATGAACGTACACACACTGCAAAAATAGAATTGCTATAATAGCAAATGTATTGGTTAGTATAGTTGCAAAGATGCAATTTAGTTGGTCATACAAGGTGTGATTACTCCATGATAACATATTTATACTCAACAGTCATGTCTTATATCCCATATTAGATACACAAAGAAGGTTTGTAAACTACAAATATTTAATTAAAATCTGACCAATTAAATAACAATTTCCACTTATCCTTGTAACTGTACTAACCAATAAATAAGTTATTTTAACTATTTTATTTGTGAAGTGTACCTCATATACTCATGGCTTATATAATAGTATATAATATTATGTATATGTTACAATTAATACATGTACTATATTATATTATGTATTGTATTATATTTGTGTATTATATATAACTTAGTATATGTTACAATTAATACATATACTATATTATATTATGTATTATGTATAACTTAGTATATGTTATAATTAATACATATACTATATTATATTATGTATTATATTATATTTATGTACTATATATATAACTTAGTATATGTTACAATTAATACATATACTATATTATATTATGTATTATGTATAGCTTAGTATACATAATACATACACTATACATTATATAGTTCATTAGTATAGTTGTATAGTTATTATATTATTAAGTATTGTTCAGAACATGTGACTGGCTCTGGAAAATCGTTACTTTTGTTTTTCATTTACAAGGCTATGCCATCTCTTACAATGCTCACTGTTCAGTAGTTTTGTGCAGAAAGACATCAACATGTGTTATACATAAATTACACTTATTACTAATAAGTTATTAGTATCCTTACATAGCAAATTATTGGCTTCCGTGTACAAAATAGCTGAATAACACAAAGAAGAAGGAATTGCGGAAAACAGCAGAAATGGTTGTAATAATGTTATATAGTCTCATATGATATAGGAAGTGTTAGCAGTACTGACATAGTTAGGGTTATATCAGGATGTTTGTGTTCTCACTCAAGTATGAAATTGTTGTATTCTGTGGTTTGTATAAGTATTATATAACCAATTTTGCCAATCCCGCAATTCCGGTGTTCCTCCTTGCCGTGAATAGCCAAGATTTGGAGGAAAAGGTATTCCTATGACTGCTCTGTAGTTCAGTCCAAAGCACGACAGCCTATTATAGTTATTATTTTGATTACTTACTCTCCTTACATTTTAAAGGATCTTGTAGAACTTAGAAATGTATTTCAGGTAAAACAGCTATTAGTTCCCGTTTCTGCATTAGCTACAAGCAGCTTTCTTCCTACTGGTCTGTAGACATGAGTGTGCATTCTAATACGTGCCACACCCATTACTTGACTGAGCCCCCCGGAATGACGCAACTTCTTTAACTACGTATACAACACATAGTCACATGTGAAACAAACATATATTGTCATACATTGAACCCATGGGAAAGCAATTATAGTGATGGCCTTATGGGCCATAACAAGCATTTAAATAGGGGGTGTTGACAAATATATATTATACATAAACATACATTGAACACATGGAAACAATCATAGGGATGGCCTTAAGACCCATACCAAGCGTTTAAATAATGGGTGTTGCATCAGTAATTGAATAGTGATAATACTGGTAATATATAACAATACATACATACATTTATAGAAAGATATATAATATTAGTAAACATAAAGTTTTAAGATAATTATACTAATATGACTTTCACACAAATTGTTATGAAAATAAACAAATATTAAATAAATATATTATTCTTCAATATCATCTTAAACTAGCCATGGTTTAGTTTTTGATCGTAGTTTCACACTCACTCTAAAGTACAAACTATCGTCTTTTAGATACTGGAGGTTGTTTGAGAATCTTCGATCAACCTCAGAATGAGATATGAAATGTTTGCCCCATCCATTCCTACTTTCGTCAGTATTTCGCTTGCAGTACTTCTCAGGTGTTATGCTATCAAAACGGATTACTTGTTTCCAATGGTTCTTGTCTTCCATTTGGTTCAGTAGCTCGATTGTGACCTCTCCTTGGAATGGCCACTCTATTATATCATCATACTCACCCGGTAATATACATATGAAACAGGAGATGTACTCACCTTCTCCATCATTACATCCATTTGCATCAACATTCAAGCACATTTTGTAACCACCAACTGAAGTATAGAAGGATGAACTGTATCGAGACTCTTTCATTTCTTTGTATTTAGTGAAGGATGTAAATTTAAAAACCCGAGGAAGTACCTTTGTAGTTTGTTCAACTGCTGTCAGTCGCTCGTAGGTGTAAGCTTGTAGTGTCTTAATCATTTCTACAGCAAGTGTAAGATGATCATCCATTCTCTTCTGTTTGTGTTGTGTTAGCTCTCCTCTTGTGACCTTTGACCTGCATCCAATATCAGAGTAAGGACAGGAGACCACTCCCATTGGACATACTAATAAATGCGATTCCATGATTTTCTTCGCGATCGATTCATCACATCCTTCGTTTGGACATGGTTGTAAAGAATTGTAACATTTTTTCATATGATCTACTGTTATATTTTGATATGTACCAATTTCCGAACAATAAGGACATTCATAATCTCTCTCCGAACATTGGCTGTTTAGATGGTCTGCTAATTGAGAGCGCAGTACTGCTTCTTTGCACCTGTTTGGGCAACTCACAACCTGTTGAAGACATGTTTGTAAATGGGTTCCTAAGGCAACAAGCTGTCCCTTCCACATGCATCCAGAGTTCTTGTTGTTGCAGTACACTTCCAATTGCTCAATCTCACTGTTAGTTTTGACATCTTTGAAATAGTTGTTCGTAAGACTGTTTTGACAGTTGAGGCATTTAAAAGATTTGTGTGATCTAGACAAGTTGTCTAAACACCCTTTACAGTATATCTTACCACAGCATGTAACTTGATAAGCTTCTTTGGCAGCGAGTGTACATATAAGACACATGTACTGGTCAGGCGGGTTCCCATCCACAAAATCATTGGTATAGCCTCCAGGAGATCTGATTAGTTGTTCATAGTGATCCATATCTTCATATATTTCCTCATCATTAGTTGTCATGGTTACTATTACAGACTGAAGGATATATAGAATGGTATTACTATAGATACCACTTGTATATACTAATGGTTTACCTTCTTCAACAGCTCTACACAGCACTATTTCCTGACACTGGCAGATCAATTTAGTCACATGTTTAGAGTAGCAAAAATGTTTATTAAAAATTATTAATAGATGTACATGTACATGTAATTATAATTACTCTTATAATGGGTGTGGTAATATGATGGGAAAATTAGAATACAAAGAAAAAGCAATCCAGAGTCTAAACTTCTGCTTTATAATCGTATTGATGCATAAATACTCTAGCTAAAGGTCTACATTAGTTCTACAGCATACTCAGCTAATTATTTTTTTTCTTAGTGAGTAATTTACTGATTAAATTGTTTGGAGAGGCAAGATATGTGTTTGATGGCAAAGTCGCCCCTCAAATCCGCCTATGTTTCTTGATAATACCACACTGTTCTAGTGTCATACATTAGACAATGATAATGATATAAAGTTACTGTGTTCATATTTGAAATGGTATGAGTTTATAGGAATGAGTCCATTAGATAATAATTGAATCTTATGAATGAGTCAATGATATGATGAATAGTGTTCATATTTGAATGGTATGAGTTTATAGGAATGAGTCCATTAAACAATGATATCATGAATAGCGTTCATATTTGAATGGTATGAGTTTATAGGAATGAGTCCATTAAACAATGATATCATGAATAGCGTTCATATTTGAATGGTATGAGTTTATAGGAATGAGTCCATTAGACAATGGAATATTGTGAATAATAATCATGTACTACCTAGGATAGTACCATATATACTCCAATTAAAAGGTCTGGGGTACGTGAAGCATTATCCCTACTTGTGTATTGTATACAATGACAATTATTTTACATGATCTTGATTTGTGTGTAATTTAAAAAATATTGAAATTATTATGACTAGCGAACACCCACAAAAATTCTGCAAACTATGCCAGACTAAATTTAAAATATATTTGGTATTGTTTTAGCCTCTTTATTAATTATTTTATCTTTGTAGTTGTATGACTGAATCCAGTGGGTTTCTATGATAGTAGTGATGTATTCAAAGTTCTCTCTTCCTTTTTTCTCATCTTGCTCTGAAAATTGAGGGCATGTGTCCTTTCTTACTCTTATCATCTTAGTTCTCCAATTCTTGTCTTCTTTTCTTGACTTCTCCATTTGAAAAATTGTGGGCGCAGTTTTACCTTGTCACCATGGTTTCGTCAATGTAGCTTGACCTTTGAACTGTGACATACGTTATATATGAATTTAGTGTTTGGAATATCAATTCTATTGAAACAGCATATTTTAATAGATTATACCAGAATAACAGTAACCAAGAGTATAATGAAAGTGATGATACTAAATACTGAATACCAATCAAATATTAACTTATCTGCAGTAATTTGCATTGTATATGAGAAGTATCTTTTTCAGATCAACGAGTTAGATGTTTCCAGCTAGCCATGGTTTAGTCTTTGAGTGTACATTAACACTCACTCTATAATAAAGTGTATCATTCATAAGATACTGGGTATTAGTAGAGGAGTTGAGACCAAGATCGGTATGAGGAATAAAATCATCATAACCCCATCCGTTAGTGTCTTTTTTGTCTTTTCTATTCTTGCATTCATCTGGTGTTTTATCATTGAAACAAATAATTTGCTTACAATGATTTCTATCTTCCAGTTGGTTTAGTAACTCCACAGTGACCTCTCCCTGGAATGGTCACTCCAGTATGTCATCGTATTCTCCTGGCATGAGGTAAACATAACAAGAGACATGAGTACCTTTACCATCGTCATTACCATTTGCATCAATTAAAACATTTAACTTATATCCACCAGCTGAAGTATAAAACCCAGAACTGTACCAATGATCTTTATCTCTGTTGTGTTTTGAGTAGTCACTGAACTTTATCACAGTTTGTTGTTGCTCTCTAATCTTCTCTACTGCATTTTGAAGATGAGCTTGAGTATTGGTGTCCACGTGTTGATCCATCATTTCTCTCTTCATCTCAGTTTTACATCCTATATCGTGATACGGACATTTGATGACTTGGTTAGGACACTCTTTAATGTGTGTATCAATATCCTTTAGATTACCCTGCCAGCTGCAACCTTCACTCTTTGTGGTACAATAGACATTAAGAGAGGAGATCTCACGATTTATTCTTGTATCTTGGAAGTACCTTTTGGTAAGGTGTTTACGACAATTAGGACAATTAAATTCACTAGAGTGATATCTGTGGCTTTGAATACAACCTTTACAGAAGATCTTTCCACAGCAGTTAGCTTGACAAGCTTCTCTAGCCACAAGACGACAGATTAGACACATCTGATCATCAGAAGGAGCTGGATCCAGAAACTCATAATCATATCCTCCAGCCATCAGTTTTCAATTCTGTTTCTAATTCAGTTTTCTAATTCTGTTTTCGATTCTGATAGAGTTGAAGAGTGCCAAGTTCTAGAATATTCTAAAGTACACATGGTCTCCACATGGTCTCCACATGAGCAATTAATAATTAACACATACTTAAAATACTGTGAATTAGATGTGCCTTAAAAATAGGTCACTATTAAGAGGGGAAGCCAATAAAATTTGCATCTAACAGAAGCGTAATGACTTTTATTAGTTTCTTATACTGAAAGTTGGAATATTAATTAACAACAACCGATTAATTTGCAGGAGAAGGTCGATCCAATCAGATTTAGTTTTGCCATGACTTATACTTATGAGTAACCTTTATACACATATGTATGTACATGTACATATGTATGTACATGTACATATAATGTGTTAAAATAATGCTGTGGCTTACTCTTATGAGTAACCTTTATGCACATTATATGTACATGTACATATGCATGTACATGTACATGTACATATGCATGTACATGTACATATAATGTGTATAAAGTAATTTACATGTACATATGCAGGTACATGTACATATGCATGTACATGTACATATGCATGTACATGTACATATAATGTGTATAAAGTAATGTATAAAGTAATGCAAATAATCATAATTATGTTTGTATCATTTGTAATAATGATTTGTTATAATTATGAGCTTATTAGCAGCATAGCTACAAAGGAGAATACAACTATGTAGCTAGTGATACCTTTTGTGGTGGGAGTGTCATAATATACTTGTATGATATTCATTATCAATGATTATGATTGAATTTTGTTATCAAAAAGGGCTTAACTTATATTTAACAACTTTATAGTTTACATTCACTATTTCCTCAGACCCTTTAGTTAGTAATTGCATGAGCCCATGAAACAGTACATTAATAATAATAGTATGCGTTTGTGTTTATGTTATCAAACATTTGTCTGTTCTTTACACATTGCTTCACTAATCTTCTCTAACTGTTATCTGCCATTGATATTTGAAAAAGAAAATGGTAAGTCTCCCACAATTTTAATGTTGTTGTTATTCAGCATTAAAGAATTAAAATAATGAAACAATATTTATTCCAAACTAATAGTATAAGGTAATTTTACAAAATTTGATTTGTCCTATACCTAAATCTTAACAATTATATTAAAACATGTTTGTTAGATTATACCAGCTAGCCATGGTTTAGTCTTAGAGTGTACATTAACACTCACTCTAAAATAAAGACTATCATTCATAAGATACTGGGTATTAGTAGAGGAGTTGAGACCAAGATTAGTATGAGGAATAAACTGAGGAAGGCCCCATACTGTATAATCTTCTTCCTCTTTTCTGTTCTTACAATCATCTAGTGTTTTATCATTGAAAGTAATAACTCGCTTATAATGATTCTCATCTTCCAGTTGGTTTAGTAACTCCACAGTGACCTCTCCCTGGAATGGCCACTCCAGTATGTCATCATATTTTCCTGGCTTGAGGTTGACAAAACAAGAGACGTGAGTACCTTCACCATCACCATCACCATCACCAATGGCATCCAAACAAAGTCGTAACTTATATCCACCAGCTGAAGTATAAAACCCAGAACTATACCATGTGTCTTCATCTCTTTTGTGTTTTGAGTAGTCACTGAACTTTATCACAGTTTGTTGTTGCTCTCTAATCTTCTCTACTGCATTTTGAAGATGAGCTTGGGTATTGGTTTCTATGTGCTCATCCATCATTTCTCTCTTCATCTCAGTTTCACATCCTATATCGTGATATGGACATTTAATCACTTCTTTGGGACATTTTTGCTGATGAGAGCCCATCTCTTGACGCTTAATTTCGACTTCACAGCCTTCGTTAGGACAGGTCAGAACCAGATCTGGACACTCTTCAAGATGAGGGCATTTGTAATCTCTTTGAAGACATTCATCACTGTTGTGAATCTCCAGCTGATGTCGTTGCATATATACATCACATTTATAACATGTCACCTCTTGGTTACGACATGCTTGAATGTGTGTATCGATATCTTGCAGATTACCCTGCCAACTGCAACCTTCATTCTTGTTGGTACAGTAGATTTGAAGATGTAAAATCTCGCGCTCCATTCTTTTATCTTTGAAATACCTCTTACCAAGCATCTTACGGCAAATAGGACATTTGAATTCATCAGAGTACTGCCTGAGTTTCCCAAGACAACCTTTACAGAAGATCTTTCCACAGCAATTAGCTTGACAAGCTTTTCTAGCCACGAGGTGACAGATTGGACACATCTGATCATCAGAAGGACCTGGATCAACAAACGCATAATCATATCCTCCATTTTCATTGTCTGATTCACTGTCTGATTCACTGTCTGATTCTTCTTCTTCCTCTTGGGAGTCTTCATCTTCAAAATCTAAGATGTTAGCCATTGGTTTTCCGTTCTATAAAGTAATAATTACAGAAATGACACATTGTTCAAGTATCTAAATAAAGCCAGTTGAGTATTTTGTTAATGAAATTCGATTAACAACTAGCAATTTATAATTAGAACTTGTTTCTTGTCTGTGGGATTATATATTAACATGCTAATTGACATCTAGGAGGTCTTGTTATTCTAATAAGGTAGTAAGAGTAGATATCCTCTGACTATTTCATATTTGATGACATAGTCTTCTAAACTGTCATTACATACATATTGTAATTAGAATGATATTCTATTTGTTAGTAAATAAGTATATATCTTAGCTTTGTTGTAATGGATGATGTTTCTGGAAAGATATAACAGTGATAAATGTTTTTCTTGGGTGTGTCACATAGATTGTTATTTGTACTTGTATAACCATGACAATAAATGATATTCATTATGATTCATCTTGTCTGAATTCTGTTAGCTAATCAATACAAATCATACATTTTATTAATAGACACATTAAACAATGTACTACATTTTTACATCATATGTTAAACTTTATATAACTAAATTATGTTCTTGAAGGATCTTGTTCACTTGGATGCTAACAATTGCTGCATAATTATTTAGACAGTCACTTAATCATGTTTTCATTATAATTATTATTAACCAATCAGATTTAGTAGCAGTAATAATATGGCATATTCAGTATTTATTACTATACAATATGTATAACGTGTATACAAATAATTAATAATGGATATGAAATCATTTAATATCTTATTTTATCGTAGTAGTTTATTTTTGTCTGTTATATTTTATGATGTTAAAAATATCACTGATAATGTTAATTGATCCCTACATATGCTCTTTCATTTTTTTTTAAATGTTTTTTTATGGCTGCTTACAGAAAATCCAGAAAATTAGACATTGATGTGTACATGTTGACATGACGTAATAAAAGGAGGCATTGATAGTAAACTTGACATTTGTATGTTTTGAGAAGACATGGACGATAATCAAATGGTTATACTCAATATTACATATAATTCTTTGAGTTACAAAGCTACAAATCAAGCAAACAACACAAAATACTTGATTTAATTAAAATTGTTTTACCATAGCATTATTTTATACACATTATATGTACATGTACAATTGCATATGTACATGTACATGCATATGCACATGTTGTAAATATAATATGTATAAAGGTTACTAGTCATGACATTACTAAATCTTATTGGTTAATGATAATTAAGTCACTACTACCTGTTCTATAAATGTCATACAGTTCTATAACACCCCTACACTCTAAAAAAAGATTTATTATTTCAACCGAATGTATTTGTTATAAACGTTTCGTAATAATTTCAGTGTTCAAATTGTTGCTGAATATGAATGGCCAATAAGAGTAAACATGTTGTGGCTACATGCATGATGCTGCTACAACATAATGTGTACCAAGTATTGAAAGGTATAAATTAAATTATGTGCTTGTGGGATCACAAACCCTTCTGATGGCCAGATACAATTACATGTATTTTAGTAGACAGCACCTTTATAACAAAAAAAAAAAAACAAAAAAAAAAAAAAAAAAACAGTTTCTTTTTTTCTTTTTCTTCTTTCTTTTATTTTCTATGTATTGTAATATCTATATGTGTCACGTGTACCATTTAAAAGCAGCTCTTAGCTGATTGGTCCATTAATGAATAAACCTAAACCTAAACCTAAACCTTAAATTATAATACTTCACATTGAGTATAATTAGTACAAAGTATCTGTTGTATATTAACAAACTAATTGTTAAATCCTTGCAACTGAACTAACCAATAAATTAGTTATTTTAACTATTTTGTTTTTGCAGTGTAGTGTTCAATAATTTGGTATTGTAGAATTATTTTGATAATCAAGTGGTGCCAATGAAAAAAAAGCTTCACCTTGTTTTGTATTGACCTCTCAACCACACCCCTCATACAGTGACAATAAATGATATTCATTACCTTACTCTCTGAATTTTGTTAATACGAATTGATTCACTCATTGAGAGTTTCATAAACAATTTGGAGATTTATAAACCTGTGAACTTCTTTTCTATAAATGGTGATACATATCAAACTATAGACCAGTTAATGCACCTACGTAATGGGGGTGGGGTCTTGAAGCCTCATGCAGTAGATTCACTAGATTGTAGGATGGAATATCCACAATCTTTACTATGAGACTAACTCACTATTACTACATGTATTTAAATAATGTGTATAATTTTATTGTGTATACCTACATTAAATATATTTGTTTGCTAATATTCAATCATAGATAATACTCTCTACAGTGTAGTTATTATTAGTTATTAACCCTCACCTGTTGTTGGCAGATAGGTGGGTAACATACCAAAACACAAGTGAGGCATTTTAGAGTATAAGGATATGAATATACGACAATAGGAGATGAGTTAACATTTTATTGCCAGGAAGTTGTTCATTATGTTATATATCAGCACAACTAGAGTGTTAGTGGGCATTATTATATGACTGGTTGTTCTATACTAACTTATCTGACTGATCTTAATATACAGTTATGTCCTCCTGTATGTTAGCTTTGATATTGGGTGTCATTTTAAAGTAAGAAATGTTCAAAATTTGCTTCATTACATAGTTAATGGTATTTTATGTGCCATCCTTGGTAGTTGACTGAGCCCTGGGTAGCTGGCTACACCACATATAGTGAAAGCCCCTCGAGGTCCATAGAGAAGTTTGAATTTTTTTTTATAATTACTTAATAAGATAGAAAATAATCAAATTTTAATAACAATTCTTCCAACTATCTTGTTTGCACACTACATATAGTGAACTATAGCTAAATGTCAGTAAGTTATATAGCTCCAGCTAACCATGGTTTCGACTTTACATTAACGCTCACTCTAAAGTAAAGTGTATCATTCATGAGATACTGGGTATTGTTAGGTTGGTTGAAACCAAGACTATTATGTCGAATGAACCTAGGAAAACCCAACGCTGAAGTTTTGTCTTCTTTCTCTTTCCTGTTCTTGTGTTCATCTGGTCTGTTATCATTAATATTGATTGATTGGCTATGATGAGTATTATTTGTTCGTTGGTTTAGTAACTCCACAGTGACTTTTCCCTGGAATGGCCACTCCAGTGTGTCGTCATATTCTCCTGGCATGAGGTTAATGTAACAAGAAACAGAATTACCTTTACCATTATCATTACCATTGGCATCGATTCTAATATAAAATTTATATCCACCAGCCGAAGTATAAAACCCAGAACTATACCATGGATTGTCGTCTTGTTTGTGTTTTGTGAATTCACTAAACTGTATCACTACGGGACATTTTCTTTCTTGCTCTTCTTTCATCTTCTTTACTGTTTCTTGAAGATGTGTAATCTTCTTCACTGCATTTTGAAGATGAGCTTGAGTATTGGTTTCCATGTGTTTATCCATCACTTCTCTCTTCATCGCAATTTCACATCCTATATCGTGATATGGACATTTGATGACTTGGTTAGGACACTCTTTAATATGTGTATCGATATCCTTTAGATTACCCTGCCAGCGGCAACCTTCATTCTTGTTGGTACAGTAGATTTGAAGATGTAAAATCTCGCGCTCCATTCTTTTATCTTTGAAATACCTCTTACCAAGCATCTTACGGCAAATAAGACATTTGAATTCATCAGAGTACTGCCTGAGTTTCCCAAGACAACCTTTACAGAAGATCTTTCCACAGCAATTAGCTTGACAAGCTTTTCTAGCCACGAGGTGACAGATTGGACACATCTGATCATCAGAAGGACCTGGATCAACAAACGCATAATCATATCCTACATTTTCATCGTCTGATTCACCATCTAATGCTTCTTCCTCCTGTAAGTCTTCATCATCGAAGGTAGCCATCGGTTTAAAATTCTAAAAAGATAGAATTATAGTGATATTTCTAGTTAGATCACTTTGCACAATGGAAGACATTTGAAAACTGTTAGGTTATTATGAAATTAATATATCTTGTCTTCAGTATTTACATGTGTACATGTTATGTACATGTATAGTCCACTGTATAAAGTGTTATTAGGATTGTAATAAGCAATAATTAATACCTCTGTTGAATGTTCATTCATCCTTTTGTCACAACATAAAACTCATTTAAACTCAATATTACTAGTAAAGTAATTATTTATATCAAGATAAGCTACAGCAAACACACATACGAATATAAACACATTATAATATAAGAAATTTACCTGTAATTTATGTTTGAGGAACTCCTGTTTTCTTTGATTTTGATCTTTGCTAAATAACAGTCAAATATCACATGATATTTAGTGGTTATAATACAATACAGTGGTTAGTATGGGACTTACTCGCTATTATAGGGTTGGGCAATATACCTCAGGGTAATATGATAATATGATAATATCGTGAATAGTTGAATCACAGTAAGGTTATCGTATAACTGTGTAAACAGTCACACGCACTCTAATATTAGCTACAATAACCACGTGGTCATAATTAAACAACATTTGCGAGATGAATTATGTTAGCAAACCAAGCTTAGTGTGGACTTACTTTTGGCCTGAATCAAATGACAAGACTGTTCCACAATTAAACTATAATTAGTAATGACTATTATTACATGTGTATATAATGTGTATAGTTTAATTATGTACATGTATATACATGTATTCATTTGCAATCATATATATTGAGTATCCAGTGTTTCTCACAGGATAAATTTTGGAGGAGTGCATCAGTGGTACATTACATTTGGTCTACAATGTTTAGTCAGTGTTATAAAGTGGCGTTTTTCATCATTAAGTTTAAAAGTAAAGGGTGGGGAATACCATGGTACCACCCTTTAGGGGAAACACTGGTATCCCTTTCTGTAGTATAATTAATATTAGTTATTAACCCTCATCTATAGTTGGCAGATAAGAGGGTAAAGTGAGGCATATAAAAATATGAATACACTATAAAGAAGTTGTTCTACATTACATTATGTTCTTTAATCTTGTCTTACACAATACAACTAGAGTGTTAGTATTATATTATCATAAGACTGGTGGTTCTATACTAACTTGTTTATAATTAATTGTTTATGTTGTTAGTATACAATTATGTCCTTCTGTAGAAGTTGATAGTAGGTGTGGTTTATAAGTAAGAAATGTTGTAATATATTCAAAATGTGCTTTTAATGTTATTTTATGTACTATTCCCAGTAGCCCTATACCACTGATAGTGAACACCCCTTCAGGTCTGTAGAGAAGTTAAAATTATGTCCACTTCTATAACTAAACTGTGTTCTTTAAAGATGTTGTTCACTTGGATGCTAGTATTTACTGAATAATTGTTTAGACAGTCACTTAGTCATGTTTTCAATTATCATTAACCAATCAGATTTAGTAGCAGTAATAATATGGCATACTCTAATGACTATACAATATGTATAATGTGTGTATACATGTACTATTGTACAAATATTTAATAATGAATATGAAATCATATTGTATCTTATATTGTGGTAGTAGTTTATATTGTGTTTGTTATATTTTATGATGTTAAAAATATCACTGATAATGTTAATCACATGCTAATATATTTATGTACTTGTATCATATGTATCAGGTGTGTAGTTATTTTATTATTCAATGATTTGTTATAATTTTGAGCTTACAACATAAAAGGAGAATACAATTGTAGTGATACTTTAGTTTCATTTTCTTTGGCATATTATACTTGAATTTTATTTTGTTTAGTTTAATATCCCTACATGAGCGCTTTCATTATTTTTACACTCTTTTTTTTTTTTATTCTTTAATTTTTGTTGAGCATTACAGAATTTTCCAGTATTTCATTATTTTTAGGGCATAGCCCATCATGAGTATACAATGAATAATTCAAAACTATTAAAACATGATGTAATCTCATTTCTAATTAAAAGAATATCTAAATTATAACAATAATATTAAAACAACATGTTTGTTAGATTGTACCAGCTAGCCATGGTTTAATCTTAGAGTGTACATTAACACTCACTCTAAAATAAAGTGTATCGTTCATAAGATACAGGGTATTAGTAGAGTAGTTGAGACCAAGATCAGTATGAAGAATTAACCTATGCTTACCCCATGCATCAGTGTCTTCTTTCTCCTTTCTGTACTTGTTTTTGTCTGGTGTTTTATCATTGAAGTGAAGAACATGCTTATAATGATTCTTATCTTCCAGTTGGTTTAGTAACTTCACAGTGACCTCTCCCTGGAATGGCCACTCCAGTGTGTCATCATATTCTCCTGGCATGATGTTGACATAACAAGATACATGAGTATCTTTACCACCTTTAATACCATTGACATCCAAACGAAGACGTATCTTATATCCACCAGCTGAAGTATAAAACCCAGGACTATACCACTTATCTTTACGTATTTTGTGTTTTGAGAATTCACTAAACTTTATCACAACAGGACATTTTCTTTGTTTTTGTTCTCTAATCATCTTCACTGCATTTTTAAGATGAGCTTGAGTATTGGTTTCCACGTGTTCATCCATCATTTCTCTCTTCATCTCAGTTTCACATCCTATATCGTGATATGGACATTTAATCACTTCTTTGGGACATTTCTGCTGATGAGAGCCCATTTCTCGACGCTTAATTTCATCTTCACAGCCTTCGTTAGGACAGGTCAGAACCAGATCAGGACACTCTTCAAGATGTGAAGTTGTCATTATAATATATATTCCATTAGCTTCACAATGAGGACATTTGTAATCTCTTTGAAGACATTCATCACTATTGTGAAACTCCAGCTGATGTCGTTGCATTACATCATCACATTTATCACATGTCACCTCTTGGTTACGACATGCTTGAATATGTGTATCGATATCCTTTAGATTACCCTGCCAGCTGCAACCTTCATTCTTGTTGGTACAGTAGATTTGAAGATGTGAAATCTCACGCTCCATTCTTTTATCTTTAAAATATCTCTTACCAAGCCTTCTACGACAAATAGGACATTTGAATTCATTAGAGTACTGCCTGAGTATCTCAATACAACCTTTACAGAAGATCTTTCCACAGCAGTTAGCTTGACAAGCTTTCCTAGCCACAAGATGACAGATTGGACACATCTGATCGTCAGAAGGACCTGGAGCGACAAACTCATAATCATATCCTCCATTTTCTTCCTCTAGTTCACTGTCTGATTCACTGTCTGATTCACTATCTAATGCTTCTACCTCCAGTGAGTCTTCATCTTCGAAGGTAGCCATCAGTTTTAAATTCTAAAAATATAGAATTATAGTGATATTTCTAGTTAGATCACTTTGCTCAATTGAAGACATTTGAAAACTGTTAGGTTATTATGAAATTAATATACCTCGTTTTCAGTAATTACATGTGTACATGTACGTAATGTATAGTCCAATGTACAAAGGTGTTATTAGGATTTTACTAAGCAATATCTCTGTTGAATGATCGTTCATTCTTTTGTCGCAACATAAAACTCATTTAAACTCAATATTACTAGTAAAGTAATTACTTATATCAACATAAGCTACAACAAACACTCATACAAATATAAACACATTATAATATAAGAAATTTACCTGTAATTTATGATTGAGGAACTCTTGTTTTATTTGATTCTGATCTTTGCTGAATAATTGTTTATACAGTCAAATATCACATGATTGTCCAATGATGTTGTAATACTATGGGACTTACTCACTATTATAGGGTTGGGCAATATACCGGTAAATGTAATACGATAATATTGTGAATAATCGAATCATAGTAAGGTTACTGTATAACCATGTAAACAGTCACACCCACTCTAATATTAGCTACAATAACCACGTGGTCATAATTAAGCAACCTTTGCGAGATGAATTATGTTAGCAAACCAAACACAGCTTAGTATGGACTTACGTTTGGCTTGAATCAAATGACAAGGCTGTTCCACAATAAGACTATACACAATATATACACATGTAATAATAGTGACTATTATTACATGTGTATATAATGTGTATAGTTTTATTATGTACATGTATATACATGTATTCATTTACCAATCATATATATTGAGTATCCAGTGTTTCCCACAGGATAAATATTGGAGGAGTGCATCAGTGGTACATTACATTTGGTCTACAATGTTTAGTCAGTGTTATAAAGTGGCGTTTTTCATCATTAAGTTTAAAAGTAAAGGGTAGGGGAGTACCATGGTACCACCCTTTAGGGGAAATACTGGTATCACTTTCTGCAATGTAGTTATTATTAGTTATTAACCCTCATCTATAGTTGGCAGATAAGAGGGTAAAGTGAGGTATATAAAGATATGGTTGTTCTTCATTACATTATGTTCTTTAATCTTGTCTTACACAATACAACTAGAGTGTTAGTATTATATTATTATAAGACTGGTGGTTCTATACTAACTTGTATATTATTTATGTTGTTATACAATTATGTCCTCCAGTAGACGTCGATAGTTGGTGTGGTTTATAAGTAAGAAATGTTGTTAAATTATAATATATCCAAAATGTGCTTCATTACATAGTTAATGTATTTTAGGTTCCATTCCCAGTAGCCCTATACCACTGATAGTGAACACTCCTTCAGGTCTATAACATTATGTCCACTTCTATAACTAAACTGTGTTCTTTAAAGATGTTGTTCACTTGGATACTAACATTTACTGAATAATTGTTTATACAGTCACTTAGTAGTCATGTGTTCATTATAATTATCATTAACCAATCAGATTTAGTATATAGCAGTAATAATATGGCATACTCTAATGAGTAATTATTACTATACAATATGTATAATGTGTGTATATATGTACTATTGTACAAATATTTAATGAAATTAGTAACTTATATTTATGGTAGAAGTTTATTTTGTGTTTGTTATATTTTATGATGTCAAAAATAGTACTGAAAAGTAATGTATATTATCATATATATACTTGTATCATTTGTAGTATTGATTATGTAGTTATCTTATTGGTCAATGGTTTGTTATTATTAGTAGCAAATCTACAAAGAAAATACAATTGTATTGATAGCAATACTTTCATTTTCTTTTTGTGTTGGGAGTATTATACTTGTATGTCCATGACAATAAATGATATTCATTATCATTGATTATGATTTCAAGAAGGGATTACCTCATTTAACAACTCCACAGTTTACAAAGCACTATAATATCTCAGACCCTTTAGTTAGTAATTGGGTCCATGAAACAGTACAATGATAATATAGTATGTTTTGACCCAAATACTAACTAAAGGGTCTGAGATATTATAGTACAATGATAATATAGTATGTTTAGACAAAAGTATAAGGCATTATTATGTCATGCAGGCATGAGAGAATTACAAATGAAGGAAAACTGAAAGTCCTGCCTGGGTTCAATCTCTGGTTGGATTCATGACATTTTTGAGATTTTGTTTGTTTCTAATTCTCTTGTCCCTGCATATCATAATATAGTATGTGTTTGTGCTTATGTTATCAAACATTTGTGTGTTCTTTACACATTGCTTCACTAATTTTCTTGAACTGTTATCTGCCATTGATATTTGAAATACAAAATGTTAAGTCTCCCACGATGTTAATATTGTTGTTCAGCATTAGAGAGCTATGCTATATAAATAATGAAACAATATTTATTCCAAACTAATAGTATAAGGTAATCTTTACAAAATTTGATATGTCCTATACCTAAATTATAACAATTATTTAAAACCAACATGTTTGTTAGATTATACCAGCAAGCCATGGTTTAGTCTTAGAGTGTACATTAACACTCACTCTAAAATAAAGTGTATCATTCATTAGATACTGGGTATTAGTAGAGGAGTTGAGACCAAGATCAGTATGAGGAATGAAGTTGTGATGACCCCATCCAATACTGTCTTCTTTCTTTCTGTTATTGCTTTGATTATCAAAATAAATAACTCTCTTATAATGATTCTTATCTTTCAGCTGATTTAACAACTCCACTGTGACCTCTCCCTGGAATGGCCATTCCAATGTGTTATCATATTCTCCTGGCATGAGGTTGATGGCACAAGTGAGATGAGTACCTTTACCATTCTGAGTACCATTGGCAAACAACTTTAGACGTAACTTATATCCACCAAGTGAAGTATAAAACCCAGGACTGAGCCATTTATCGTCATCTCTTTTGTGTTTAGAGTAGTCGCTGACATTTATCACAACAGGACATTTTCTTTGCTCTCTAATCTTCTCTACTGCATTTTTAAGATGAGCTTGAGTATTGGTTTCCATGTGTTCATCCATCATTTCTCTCTTCATCTCAGTTTCACATCCTATGTCTTGATATGGACATTCGATGACTTCTTTGAGACATGTTTGATGATGAGAGCCCATCTCTTGACGCTTAATTTTGTCTTCACAGCCTTCATTAGGACAGGTCAGGACTAGATCAGGACACTCTTCAAGATGTGAGGTTGTCATTAGATTATATATTCCAACAGCTTCACAATGAGGACATTTGTAATATCTTTGAAGACATTCATCACTATTGTGTAAATCCAGCTGATGTCGTTGCATTACATCATCACATTTATCACATGTCACCTCTTGCTTACGACATGCTTTAATATGTGTATCGATATCTTTTAGAATACCCTGCCAGCTGCAACCTTCATTCTTGTTGGTACAGTAGATTTGAAGGTGACAGATTTCACGATCTCCCCTTGTATCTTGGAAATATCTCCCATTGAGGTTTGTACGACAGTTAGGACAGTTGAATTCATCAGAGTACTGCCTGAGTATCTCAAGACAACCTTTACAAAAGATCTTTCCACAGCAGTTAGCTTGACAAGCTTTTCTAGCCACAAGATGACAGATTGGACACATCTGCTCATTAGAAGGACCTGGGGCAACAAAAGCGTAATCATATCCTCCATCTGATTTACTGTCATTCCTGGCAGCCATCAGCTTTCAATTCTAAAAAGTACTAATTGTTATTATGATAAATTGATGTGTGAATAAAGTATAGGGTTTATTGACAGGAGAAAGGAACCCCACACACACACGCACACACACACACACAAACCGATGTTAGCCATTGGTTTTAAATTCTAAAATATAGAATTATAGTTATATTTCTAGTTAGATCACTTTGCTCAATGGAAGACATCTGAAATATGTTAGGTTATTATAAAAATTAATTAATATACCTTGTCTTCATTATTTACATGTGTACATGTAATGTATAGTCCACTGTACAAAGTGTTATGTATTAGTATTGTAATAAGCAATAATTAATATCTCTGTTGAATGATCATTCATTCTTTTGTCACAACATAAAACTCATTTAAATTCAATATTACTAGTAAAGTAATTACTTATATCAAGATAAGCTACAGCAAACACACATACATGTACAGATATAAACACATTGTAATTTGATTTAATTTAAGACATTTACCTGTAATTTATGTTTGAGGGACTCTTGTTTACTTTGATTCTGACTTTTGCTGAATAATTGTTTACACAGTCAAATATCACATGATTAGTCATTATTGTCCAATTATATTTAGTGGTTGTAATAGTATAGGAATTTCTTATTGTTACTACATTTATAATTTATAATGTTTATTGTGTACATGTACATACATGTATTTGTTTGCTAATATCATATAGCCCTAGAATTTCCATGGTAAAATTTTCACATTCACCAAAAATACTCGTGTGGCAGGTGTGACCATTATTTCATGAATAAATTTTTGCGGTTGGTGAAAAACATGAAATTTATACATGTAACTTGTGAAAATTTAGTGCTATATAGTATTCAATCATGGATATATACAATCACATGCATAGTGTTATTAGTATTAGTTATTAACCCTCAATTTTAGTTGGTGGTACATAAGAGGGTAACATACCATAGCACAAGTGAGGCATTTTAGAGTAAAGAAGTTGTTTTACATTACATTATGTTCTTTAATCTTGTCTTACACAATACAACTAGAGTGTTAGTATTATATTATTATAAGACTGGTGGTTCTATACTAACTTGTATATTATTTATGTTGTTATACAATTATGTTCTCCTGTAGACTTTGATAGTAGGTGTGGTTTATAAGTAAGAAATGTTCATGATTTATAATATATCCAAAATGTGCTTCATTACATAGTTAATGGTATTTTATGTGCCATTCCCAGTAGCCCTATACCAACACCCCTTCAGGTCTATAGAGAAGTTAAAATTATGTCCACTTTTAGAACTAAATTGTGTTCTTTAAAGATGTTGTTCACTTGGATATTAATATTTACTGAATAATTGTTTAGACAGTTATTTAGTCATGCTTTCATTATAATTATCCTTAATCAATCAGATTTAGTAGCAGTAATAATATGGCATACTCTAATGACTATACAATATGTATAATGTGTGTATACATGTACTATTGTACAAATATTTAATAATGAATATGAAATCATTTAGTATCTTATTTCATGGTAGTAGTTTATGAGGTTAAAGTATAACCGTTATCTGCTATTGATATTTGAAATAAAGAATGATAAGTCTCCCATAACATTAATATTGTTATTGTTGATCATTTAAAAGATATACAATATAAATAATGAAAGAATTATTATTCCTATCCAAACAAATAATATTTATAATGCAATCTCTATAAAATATACTTTGTCCTATTCCTAAATCTTAACAATTATATTAAAACATCATGTTTGTTAGATTATACCAGCTAGCCATGGTTTAGTCTTAGAGTGTACATTAACACTCACTCTAAAATAAAGACTATCATTCATAAGATACTGGGTATTAGTAGAGGAGTCGAGACCAAGTTTAGTATGAGAAATAAACTTGTGATAACCCCATCCATAAGTGTCTTCTTTCTTCTTTTTGCACTTGTATTCGTCTGATGTTTCATGATTGAAACAAATCGCTCTCTTATAATGATTCTTATCTTCCAGTTGGTTTAATAGCTTCACAGTGACCTCTCCCTGGAATGGCCACTCCAGTACGTCATCATATTCTCCTGGCATTAGGTTGAAAAAACAAGACACATGAGTACCTTTACCATCACCATGACCGTTGGCATCTAAATTAAGACGTAACTTATATCCACCAGCTGAAGTATAAAACCCAGAACTATACCAATCATCTTCATCTCTTTTGTGTTTTGAGTAGTCACTGAACTTTATCACGACTGGACATTTTCTTTGTTCTCTAATCTTCTCTACTGCATTTTGAAGATGAGCTTTAGTATTGATTTCCATGTGTTCATCCATCATTTCTCTCTTCATCTCAGTCTCACATCCTATATTGTGATACGGACATTTGATGACTTCTTTGGGACATTTTTGATAATGAGAGCCCATCTCTCGACGCTTAATTTTGTTTTCACAGCCTTCGTTAGGACAGGTCAGGACCAGATCAAGACACTCTTCAAGATGTGAGGTTGTCATTACAATATATATTCCAACAGCTTTACAATGAGGACATTTGTAATCTCTTTGAAGACATTCATCATTATTGTGAGTCTCCAGCTGATGTCGTTGCATTACATCATCACATTTATCACATGTCACCTCTTCATTACGACATGCTTTAATGTGTGTATCGATATCTTTCAGATTACCCTGCCAGTTGCAACCCTTTTCCTTGTTGGTACAATAGATTTGAAGGTGACTGATTTCACGATCTGCCCTTGTGTCTTCGAAATATCTCCCATTGAGGTTTGTACGACAGTTAGGACAGTTGAAGTTATCAGAGTACTGCCTGAGCCCCTCAAGACAACCTTTACAGAAGATCTTTCCACAGCAGTTAGCTTGACAAGCCTTTCTCACCACGACTTGACAGATTAGACACATCTGCTCATTAGAAGGACCTGGATCAACAAATGTGTAACAATATCCTCCATCTGATTTACTGTCTTCCTCCTCTTCCTTGTCATTCCTGGCAGCCATCAGCTTTCAATTCTAAAAAGTAGTAATTATTATTATGATAAATGGATGTGTGAATAAAGTATAGGGTTTATTGACAGGAGAAGGGAACACACACACACAAAGAAAAAAGCTGAATGACTATTTTGTTATCAAGTTCAATAACAATTTACACTTAGAACAACGTACATGCTTGAGTCTCCTGTATCATTATATACTAACATGGTAGTAGACATTTAGAAGCTCATGTAAGAATGTATTTGATGATAGGAGATTATTTTTGATAGTCTCTTACCACTTCATGTTTAATGACATCCTCTTCTAAACTGTCATACATGCATGTTGTAATTATTATAATGATATCATATGTCATGTTTATTAACTAGTAAATAAGTATGTGTCTCACCTATGTTGTTGGTTTAAAAAGATATGGTTTTCTTGGGTGTGTCACAGTTTCAGAACATTATACTTGTATTACCATGACAATAAATGATATTCATTATCATTCATTCTATCTACTTCGTACTTTGTAGATAAAGAATACTATCCATCCAATGACATTTATATAAAGTCACTATATAACTTACTCTCCTTTGGTGTAGCTTCTTTTCACATCCACACTAAACATATATTTGCATTAGAGTTGGTGGAAGGCACAAGTAAAGTGTATCCTAATATGTTAATATTATTGTGTGGGTGTACCAATAATATACTACTCTCAACAGTAGTCATTATTAGCCACTACCCTTCGCAGTAGTCACATTAGTCACTATTGTCACAATAGTCACTACTGTAATATAAGTATTAGAATACATTTTCCTTGTGTCTTCTACCTAATTTTAGAGTTAATTACGTAGCATTTAATTAGCCAATAAATCAGGAAATATAGTAATATTAGTAGACAGATCCAGAATAGATGAATCAAGAGTTTACGAATCCAAAACAAATTGTCACCTTTCAAGTAGTTTATGTTAATAGTAGCCATTAGGTCCAGTAGACATTAAATAGGTTGTGTACATGTTACTTTGTTTTACTAATCTTCTTTATCTGTTATCTGCCACTTACAATGTATTATAAATATTACGTTTCACATTGTAAGTATTAATATATAATCAAACTTTTTTTGAGCATAACTCATCTGGACTATATAAAAACAACTCAAACTAATAAAAATTAAGATAACTTTATAATCTCTACAGTTTAAAGTTCTAATTATAAAATACCTAAAAATTTAGTATTCTAGAGTATCTACATTATTACAATTAAAGTGTGTTTGTTAGATTATACCAGCTAGCCATGGTTTAGTCTTAGAGTGTACATTAACACTCACTCTAAAATAAAGTGTATCATTCATAAGATACTGGGTATTAGTAGAGGAATTGAGATCAAGATCAGTATGAGGAATAAACTGATGATAACCTAATCCATCATTGTCTTCTTTCTTTTTTCTATTCTTGCATTTATCTGGTGTTTTATCATTGAAAGGAGTAACACACTTATAATGATTCTTATCTTCCAGCTGGTTTAGTAACTCCACAGTGACCTCTCCCTGGAATGGCCACTCCAGTATGTCATCATATTCTCCTGGCATGAGGCAGACATAACAAGAGACATGAGTACCTTTGCTACAACCACGACCATTGGCATTCAAATGAAGACATAACTTATATCCACCAGTTGAAGTATAAAACCCAGAACTATGCCATGCGTCTGCATCTCTTTTGTGTTTCGAGAATTCGCTGAACTTTACAAAATGACATTTTTTTGTTGCTGCTCTCTATTCTCTCTAATCATTCTACCCATTTCTGCATTTTGAAGATAGGTAATCTTCTCTACTGTATTTTGAAGATGTGCTTGAGTATTGGTTTCCATGTGTTCATCCATCATTTCTCTCTTCATTTCAGTTTCACATCCTATATCGTGATATGGACATTTGATTACTTCTTTGGGACACTTTTGATGATGAAACCCCATTCCTTGACGCTTAATTTTGTCTTTACAGCCTTCGTTAGGACAGGTCAGGACCAGATCAGGACACTCTTGAAGATGTGAGGTTGTCATTACAATATATATTCCAACAGCTTCACAATGAGGGCATTTGTAATCTCTTTGAAGACATTCATCACTGTTGTGAATCTCCAGCTGATGTCGTTGCATATATACATCACATTTATAACATGTCACCTCTTGGTTACGACATGCTTGAATATGTGTATCGATATCTTGCAGATTACCCTGCCAACTGCAACCTTCATTCTTGTTGGTACAGTAGATTTGAAGATGTAAAATCTCACGCTCCATTCTTTTATCTTTAAAATGCCTTCTACCAAGTCTTCTACGACAAATAGGACATTTGAATTCATTGGAGTGCTGCCTGAGTTCCTCAAGACAACCTTTACAGAAGATCTTTCCACAGCAATTAGCTTGACAAGCTTTTCTAGCTACGAGGCGACAGATTGGACACATCTGATCATCAGAAGGACCTGGATCAACAAACGCATAATCATATCCTCCATTTTCATTGTCTGATTCACTGTCTGATTCTTCTTCTTCCTCTTGGGAGTCTTCATCTTCAAAATCTAAGATGTTAGCCATTGGTTTTCCGTTCTATAAAGTAATAATTACAGAAATGACACATTGTTCAAGTATCTAAATAAAGCCAGTTGAGTATTTTGTTAATGAAATTCGATTAACAACTAGCAATTTATAATTAGAACTTGTTTCTTGTCTGTGGGATTATATATTAACATGCTAATTGACATCTAGGAGGTCTTGTTATTCTAATAAGGTAGTAAGAGTAGATATCCTATTTCATATTTGATGACATAGTCTTCTAAACTGTCATTACATACATATTGTAATTAGAATGATATTCTATTTGTGAGTAAATAAGTATATATCTTACCTTTGTTGTAATGGATGATGTTTCTGGAAAGATATAACAGTGATAAATGTTTTTCTTGGGTGTGTCACATAGATTGTTATTTGTACTTGTATAACCATGACAATAAATGATATTCATTATGATTCATCTTGTCTGAATTCTGTTAGCTAATCAATACAAATCATACATTTTATTAATAGACACATTAAACAATGTACTACATTTTTACATCATATGTTAAACTTTATATAACTAAATTATGTTCTTGAAGGATCTTGTTCACTTGGATGCTAACAATTGCTGCATAATTATTTAGACAGTCACTTAATCATGTTTTCATTATAATTATTATTAACCAATCAGATTTAGTAGCAGTAATAATATGGCATATTCAGTATTTATTACTATACAATATGTATAACGTGTATACAAATAATTAATAATGGATATGAAATCATTTAATATCTTATTTTATCGTAGTAGTTTATTTTTGTCTGTTATATTTTATGATGTTAAAAATATCACTGATAATGTTAATTGATCCCTACATATGCTCTTTCATTTTTTTTTAAATGTTTTTTTATGGCTGCTTACAGAAAATCCAGAAAATTAGACATTGATGTGTACATGTTGACATGACGTAATAAAAGGAGGCATTGATAGTAAACTTGACATTTGTATGTTTTGAGAAGACATGGACGATAATCAAATGGTTATACTCAATATTACATATAATTCTTTGAGTTACAAAGCTACAAATCAAGCAAACAACACAAAATACTTGATTTAATTAAAATTGTTTTACCATAGCATTATTTTATACACATTATATGTACATGTACAATTGCATATGTACATGTACATGCATATGCACATGTTGTAAATATAATATGTATAAAGGTTACTAGTCATGACATTACTAAATCTTATTGGTTAATGATAATTAAGTCACTACTACCTGTTCTATAAATGTCATACAGTTCTATAACACCCCTACACTCTAAAAAAAGATTTATTATTTCAACCGAATGTATTTGTTATAAACGTTTCGTAATAATTTCAGTGTTCAAATTGTTGCTGAATATGAATGGCCAATAAGAGTAAACATGTTGTGGCTACATGCATGATGCTGCTACAACATAATGTGTACCAAGTATTGAAAGGTATAAATTAAATTATGTGCTTGTGGGATCACAAACCCTTCTGATGGCCAGATACAATTACATGTATTTTAGTAGACAGCACCTTTATAACAAAAAAAAACAACAAAAAAAAAAAAACAAAAAAAAAAAACAAAAAAAAAAACAAAAAAAAAAAAAACAGTTTCTTTTTTTCTTTTTCTTCTTTCTTTTATTTTCTATGTATTGTAATATCTATATGTGTCACGTGTACCATTTAAAAGCAGCTCTTAGCTGATTGGTCCATTAATGAATAAACCTAAACCTAAACCTAAACCTTAAATTATAATACTTCACATTGAGTATAATTAGTACAAAGTATCTGTTGTATATTAACAAACTAATTGTTAAATCCTTGCAACTGAACTAACCAATAAATTAGTTATTTTAACTATTTTGTTTTTGCAGTGTAGTGTTCAATAATTTGGTATTGTAGAATTATTTTGATAATCAAGTGGTGCCAATGAAAAAAAAGCTTCACCTTGTTTTGTATTGACCTCTCAACCACACCCCTCATACAGTGACAATAAATGATATTCATTACCTTACTCTCTGAATTTTGTTAATACGAATTGATTCACTCATTGAGAGTTTCATAAACAATTTGGAGATTTATAAACCCGTGAACTTCTTTTCTATAAATGGTGATACATATCAAACTATAGACCAGTTAATGCACCTACGTAATGGGGGTGGGGTCTTGAAGCCTCATGCAGTAGATTCACTAGATTGTAGGATGGAATATCCACAATCTTTACTATGAGACTAACTCACTATTACTACATGTATTTAAATAATGTGTATAATTTTATTGTGTATACCTACATTAAATATATTTGTTTGCTAATATTCAATCATAGATAATACTCTCTACAGTGTAGTTATTATTAGTTATTAACCCTCACCTGTTGTTGGCAGATAGGTGGGTAACATACCAAAACACAAGTGAGGCATTTTAGAGTATAAGGATATGAATATACGACAATAGGAGATGAGTTAACATTTTATTGCCAGGAAGTTGTTCATTATGTTATATATCAGCACAACTAGAGTGTTAGTGGGCATTATTATATGACTGGTTGTTCTATACTAACTTATCTGACTGATCTTAATATACAGTTATGTCCTCCTGTATGTTAGCTTTGATATTGGGTGTCATTTTAAAGTAAGAAATGTTCAAAATTTGCTTCATTACATAGTTAATGGTATTTTATGTGCCATCCTTGGTAGTTGACTGAGCCCTGGGTAGCTGGCTACACCACATATAGTGAAAGCCCCTCGAGGTCCATAGAGAAGTTTGAATTTTTTTTTATAATTACTTAATAAGATAGAAAATAATCAAATTTTAATAACAATTCTTCCAACTATCTTGTTTGCACACTACATATAGTGAACTATAGCTAAATGTCAGTAAGTTATATAGCTCCAGCTAACCATGGTTTCGACTTTACATTAACGCTCACTCTAAAGTAAAGTGTATCATTCATGAGATACTGGGTATTGTTAGGTTGGTTGAAACCAAGACTATTATGTCGAATGAACCTAGGAAAACCCAACGCTGAAGTTTTGTCTTCTTTCTCTTTCCTGTTCTTGTGTTCATCTGGTCTGTTATCATTAATATTGATTGATTGGCTATGATGAGTATTATTTGTTCGTTGGTTTAGTAACTCCACAGTGACTTTTCCCTGGAATGGCCACTCCAGTGTGTCGTCATATTCTCCTGGCATGAGGTTAATGTAACAAGAAACAGAATTACCTTTACCATTATCATTACCATTGGCATCGATTCTAATATAAAATTTATATCCACCAGCCGAAGTATAAAACCCAGAACTATACCATGGATTGTCGTCTTGTTTGTGTTTTGTGAATTCACTAAACTGTATCACTACGGGACATTTTCTTTCTTGCTCTTCTTTCATCTTCTTTACTGTTTCTTGAAGATGTGTAATCTTCTTCACTGCATTTTGAAGATGAGCTTGAGTATTGGTTTCCATGTGTTTATCCATCACTTCTCTCTTCATCGCAATTTCACATCCTATATCGTGATATGGACATTTGATGACTTGGTTAGGACACTCTTTAATATGTGTATCGATATCCTTTAGATTACCCTGCCAGCGGCAACCTTCATTCTTGTTGGTACAGTAGATTTGAAGATGTAAAATCTCGCGCTCCATTCTTTTATCTTTGAAATACCTCTTACCAAGCATCTTACGGCAAATAGGACATTTGAATTCATCAGAGTACTGCCTGAGTTTCCCAAGACAACCTTTACAGAAGATCTTTCCACAGCAATTAGCTTGACAAGCTTTTCTAGCCACGAGGTGACAGATTGGACACATCTGATCATCAGAAGGACCTGGATCAACAAACGCATAATCATATCCTCCGTTTTCATCGTCTGATTCACCATCTAATGCTTCTTCCTCCTGTAAGTCTTCATCATCGAAGGTAGCCATCGGTTTAAAATTCTAAAAAGATAAAATTATAGTGATATTTCTAGTTAGATCATTTTGCACAATGGAAGACATTTGAAAACTGTTAGGTTATTATGAAATTAATATATCTTGTCTTCAGTATTTACATGTGTACATGTTATGTACATGTATAGTCCACTGTATAAAGTGTTATTAGGATTGTAATAAGCAATAATTAATACCTCTGTTGAATGTTCATTCATCCTTTTGTCACAACATAAAACTCATTTAAACTCAATATTACTAGTAAAGTAATTATTTATATCAAGATAAGCTACAGCAAACACACATACGAATATAAACACATTATAATATAAGAAATTTACCTGTAATTTATGTTTGAGGAACTCCTGTTTTCTTTGATTTTGATCTTTGCTAAATAACAGTCAAATATCACATGATATTTAGTGGTTATAATACAATACAGTGGTTAGTATGGTACTTACTCGCTATTATAGGGTTGGGCAATATACCTCAGGGTAATATGATAATATCGTGAATAGTTGAATCACAGTAAGGTTATCGTATAACTGTGTAAACAGTCACACGCACTCTAATATTAGCTACAATAACCACGTGGTCATAATTAAACAACATTTGCGAGATGAATTATGTTAGCAAACCAAGCTTAGTGTGGACTTACTTTTGGCCTGAATCAAATGACAAGACTGTTCCACAATTAAACTATAATTAGTAATGACTATTATTACATGTGTATATAATGTGTATAGTTTAATTATGTACATGTATATACATGTATTCATTTGCAATCATAGATATTGAGTATCCAGTGTTTCTCACAGGATAAATTTTGGAGGAGTGCATCAGTGGTACATTACATTTGGTCTACAATGTTCAATCAGTGTTATTAAGTGGCGTTTTTTATCATTAAGTTTAAAAGTAAAGGGTGGGGAATACCATGGTACCACCCTTTAGGGGAAACACTGGTATCCCTTTCTGTAGTATAATTAATATTAGTTATTAACCCTCATCTATAGTTGGCAGATAAGAGGGTAAAGTGAGGCATATAAAAATATGAATACACTATAAAGAAGTTGTTCTACATTACATTATGTTCTTTAATCTTGTCTTGCACAATACAACTAGAGTGTTAGTATTATATTATCATAAGACTGGTGGTTCTATACTAACTTGTTTATAATTAATTGTTTATGTTGTTAGTATACAATTATGTCCTTCTGTAGAAGTTGATAGTAGGTGTGGTTTATAAGTAAGAAATGTTGTAATATATTCAAAATGTGCTTTTGTTATTTTATGTACTATTCCCAGTAGCCCTATACCACTGATAGTGAACACCCCTTCAGGTCTGTAGAGAAGTTAAAATTATGTCCACTTCTATAACTAAACTGTGTTCTTTAAAGATGTTGTTCACTTGGATGCTAGTATTTACTGAATAATTGTTTAGACAGTCACTTAGTCATGTTTTCAATTATCATTAACCAATCAGATTTAGTAGCAGTAATAATATGGCATACTCTAATGAGTAATTATTACTATACAATATGTATAATGTGTGTATACATGTACTATTGTACAAATATTTAATAATGAATATGAAATAATTTAGTATCTTATATTATGGTAGTAATTTATTTTGTGTTTGTTATATTTTATGATGTTAAAAATATCACTGATAATGTTAATCACATGCTAATATATTTATGTACTTGTATCATATGTATCAGGTGTGTAGTTATTTTATTATTCAATGATTTGTTATAATTTTGAGCTTACAACATAAAAGGAGAATACAATTGTAGTGATACTTTAGTTTCATTTTCTTTGGCATATTATACTTGAATTTTATTTTGTTTAGTTTAATATCCCTACATGAGCGCTTTCATTATTTTTAAACTCTTTTTTTTTTTATTCTTTAATTTTTGTTGAGCATTACAGAATTTTCCAGTATTTCATTATTTTTAGGGCATAGCCCATCATGAGTATACAATGAATAATTCAAAACTATTAAAACATGATGTAATCTCATTTTTAATTAAAAGAATATCTAAATTATAACAATAATATTAAAACAACATGTTTGTTAGATTGTACCAGCTAGCCATGGTTTAGTCTTAGAGTGTACATTAACACTCACTCTAAAATAAAGTGTATCGTTCATAAGATACAGGGTATTAGTAGAGGAGTTGAGACCAAGATCAGTATGAAGAATTAACCTATGCTTACCCCATGCATCAGTGTCTTCTTTCTCCTTTCTGTACTTGTTTTTGTCTGGTGTTTTATCATTGAAGTGAAGAACATGCTTATAATGATTCTTATCTTCCAGTTGGTTTAGTAACTTCACAGTGACCTCTCCCTGGAATGGCCACTCCAGTGTGTCATCGTATTCTCCTGGCATGATGTTGACATAACAAGATACATGAGTATCTTTACCACCTTTAATACCATTGACATCCAAACGAAGACGTATCTTATATCCACCAGCTGAAGTATAAAACCCAGAACTATACCACCCATCTTTACATATTTTGTGTTTTGAGAATTCACTAAACTTTATTACAATGGGACATTTTCTTTGCTCTCTAATCTTCTCTACTGCATTTTTAAGATGAGCTTGAGTATTGATTTCCATGTGTTCATCCATCATTTCTCTCTTCATCTCAGTTTCACATCCTATATCGTGATATGGACATTTAATCACTTCTTTGGGACATTTCTGCTGATGAGAGCCCATTTCTCGACGCTTAATTTCATCTTCACAGCCTTCGTTAGGACAGGTCAGAACCAGATCAGGACACTCTTCAAGATGTGAAGTTGTCATTATAATATATATTCCATTAGCTTCACAATGAGGACATTTGTAATCTCTTTGAAGACATTCATCACTATTGTGAATCTCCATTTGATGTCGTTGCATTACATCATCACATTTATCACATGTCACCTCTTGGTTACGACATGCTTGAATGTGTGTATCGATATCCTTTAGATTACCCTGCCAGCTGCAACCTTCATTCTTGTTGGTACAGTAGATTTGAAGATGTAAAATCTCACGCTCCATTCTTTTATCTTTAAAATACCTCTTACCAAGCCTTCTACGACAAATAGGACATTTGAATTCATTAGAGTACTGCCTGAGTTCCTCAAGACAACCTTTACAGAAGATCTTTCCACAGCAGTTAGCTTGACAAGCTTTTCTAGCCACGAGGTGACAGATTGGACACATCTGATCATCAGAAGGACCTGGATCAACAAACGCATAATCATATCCTTCATTTTCATCGTCTGATTCACTGTCTGATTCACTGTCTGATTCACTGTCTGATTCACTGTCTGATTCACTATCTAATGCTTCTACCTCCATTGAGTCTTCATCTTCGAAGGTAGCCATCAGTTGTAAATTCTAAAAATATAGAATTATAGTGATATTTCTAATTAGATCACTTTGCACAATGGAAGATATCTGAAAAATTATGAAATTAATATACCTTGTTTTCAGTATTTACATGTGTACATGTAATGTATAGTCCACTGTACAAAGTGTTATTAGGATTGTAATAAGCAATAATTAATATCTCTGTTGAATGATCATTCATTCTTTTGTCACAACATAAAACTCATTTAAACTCAATATTACTAGTAAAGTAATTATTTATATCAACATAAGCTACAACAAACACTCATACAAATATAAACACATTATAATATAAGAAATTTACCTGTAATTTATGATTGGGGAACTCTTGTTTTCTTTGATTCTGACCTTTGCTGAATAATTGTTTATACAGTCAAATATCACATGATTGTCCAATGATGTTGTATACTAGGGTTAGTATGGGACTTACTCACTATTATTACATGTGTATATAATGTGTATATAATGTGTATATACATGTATTCATTTGCAATCATAGATATTGAGTATCCAGTGTTTCCCACAGGATAAATATTGGGAGAGTGCATCAGTGGTACATTATATTTGGTCTACAATCTTTAGTCAGTGTTATGAAGTGGTGTTTTTATAATTAATTAATTATGTTCTTAGGATACACCTTCTGTAGACTTTGATAGTAGGTGTGGTTTATAAGTAAGAAATGTTTATAGTTTTTAATATATCCAAATTGTGCTTCATTACATAGTTAATGGTATTTTATGTGCCATTCCCAGTAGCCCTATGCCACTGATAATGAACACCCCTTCAGGTTTATAGAGAAGTTAAAATTATGTCCACTTTTAGGACTAAATTATGTTCTTTAAAGATGATGTTCACTTGGATAGTAATATTTACTGAATAATTGTTTAGACAGTTACTTAATCATGTTTTCATTATAATTATCATTAACCAATCAGATTTAGTAGCAGTAATAATATGGCATACTCTAATGACTATACAATATGTATAATGTGTGTATACATGTACTATTGTACAAATATTTAATAATGAATATGAAATCATATAGTATCTTATATTATGATAGTAGTTATTTTAATTGTGTTTGTTATATTTTACGATGTCAAAAATAGTACTGAAAAGTAATGCATATAATAATATACTTGTATCATTATTAGTATTGATTATGTAGTTATCTTATTGATCAATGGTTTGTTATTATTAGTAGCAAATCTACAAAGGAAAATACAATTGTATGATAGCAAATACTTTCATTTTCTTTTTGTGTTGGGAGTATCACAATATTATACTTGTATATCCGTGACAATAAATGATATTCATTATCATTGATTATGATTTCGAGAAGGGATTACCTCATTTAACAACTCCACAGTTTACAAAGCACTATAATATCTCAGACCCTTTAGTTAGTAATTGGGTCCATGAAACAGTACAATGATAATATAGTATGTTTAGTTAAAATCATAAGGCATTATTATGTCATGTAAGCATGAGAAAACTACAAAGAAAGGAGAACTGAAGGTCCTGCCTGGGTTCAATCTCCAGTTGGATTCCTGACGTTTGTCAGGTTTTCTTTGTCTCTTGTCCCTGCATATCATTATAGTAAGTGTTTGTGTTCATGTTATCAAACATTTGTCTGTTCTTTACACATTGCTTCACTAATCTTCTCTAACTGTTATCTGCCATTGATATTTGAGATACGTCTCCCACAACATTAATATTGTTATTGTTCAGCATTAGAGAGCTACACAATGAAACAATAATTATTCAAAACTAATAATATTTATATTTATAATATAATCTTTACAAAATATAATATGTCTTATACCTAAATTATAACAATTATATTAAAACAACATGTTTGTTAGATTATACCAGCTAGCCATGGTTTAGTCTTAGAGTGTACATTAGCACTCACTCTAAAATAAAATGTATCATTCATAAGATACTGGGTATTAGTAGAGGAGTTGAGACCAAGATCAGTATGAGGAATAAACTGAGGATAACCCAATGCCGTAGTGTCTACTTTCTTCTTTTTGGTTGTGTGTTTGTCTGATGTATTATCATTGAAAGGAAAAACTCTCTTATAATGATTCTTATCTTTCAGTTGGTTTAGTAACTCCACAGTGACCTCTCCCTGGAATGGCCACTCCAGTATGTCATCATATTCTCCTGGCATGAGGTTGACAAAACAAGAGACATGAGTACCTTTACCATCACCATTGCCACTGGCATCCAAACAAAGTCGTAACTTATATCCACCAGCTGAAGTATAAAACCCAGAACTAGACCATGAGTCTTCATATCTTTTGTGTTTTGAGTAGTCACTGAACTTTATCACAGTTTGTTGTTGCTCTCTAATCTTCTTCACTGCATTTTGAAGATGAGCTTGAGTATTGGTTTCCATGTGTTCATCCATCTTTTCTCTCTTCATCTCAGTTTCACATCCTATATCGTGATATGGACATTTAATCACTTCTTTGGGACATTTTTGCTGATGAGAGCCCATCTCTCGACGCTTAATTTTGTCTTTACAGCCTTCGTTAGGACAGGTCAGGACCAGATCAGGACACTCTTCAAGATGTGAGAATATCATTAGAATATATATTCCAACAGCTTCACAGTGAGGACATTTGTAATATCTTTGAAGACATTCATCACTATTGTGAAACTCCAGCTGATGTCGTTGCATTACATCATCACATTTATCACATGTCACTTTTTGGTTACTACATGCTTTAATATGTGTATCGATATCCTTTAGATTACCCTGCCAGCTGCAACCTTCATTCTTGTTGGTACAGTAGATTTGAAGATGTGAAATCTCACGCTCCATTCTTTTATCTTTAAAATATCTCTTACCAAGCCTTCTACGACAAATAGGACATTTGAATTCATTAGAGTACTGCCTGAGTATCTCAATACAACCTTTACAGAAGATCTTTCCACAGCAGTTAGCTTGACAAGCTTTCCTAGCCACAAGGTGACAGATTGGACACATCTGATCATCAGAAGGACCTGGAGCGACAAACTCATAATCATATCCTCCATTTTCTTCCTCTAGTTCACTGTCTGATTCACTGTCTGATTCACTATCTAATGCTTCTACCTCCATTGAGTCTTCATCTTCGAAGGTAGCCATCAGTTGTAAATTCTAAAAATATAGAATTATAGTGATATTTCTAGTTAGATCACTTTGCTCAATTGAAGACATTTGAAAACTGTTAGGTTATTATGAAATTAATATACCTCGTTTTCAGTAATTACATGTGTACATGTACGTAATGTATAGTCCAATGTACAAAGGTGTTATTAGGATTTTACTAAGCAATATCTCTGTTGAATGATCGTTCATTCTTTTGTCGCAACATAAAACTCATTTAAACTCAATATTACTAGTAAAGTAATTATTTATATCAACATAAGCTACAACAAACACTCATACAAATATAAACACATTATAATATAAGAAATTTACCTGTAATTTATGATTGAGGAACTCTTGTTTTCTTTGATTCTGACCTTTGCTGAATAATTGTTTATACAGTCAAATATCACATGATTGTCCAATGATGTTGTATACTATGGGACTTACTCACTATTATAGGGTTGGGCAATATACCGGTAAATGTAATACAATAATATCCTGAATAATCGAATCATAGTAAGGTTACTGTATAACCATGTAAACAGTCACACCCACTCTAATATTAGCTACAATAACCACGTGGTCATAATTAAGCAACCTTTGCGAGATGAATTATGTTAGCAAACCAAACACAGCTTAGTGTGGACTTACTTTGGGCTTGAATCAAATGACAAGGCTGTTCCACAATAAGACTATACACATTATATACACATGTTATAATAGTGGCTATTATTACATGTGTATATAATGTGTATAGTTTTATTATGTACATGTATATACATGTATTCGTTTGCTAATATTCAATATTGAGTATCCAGTGTTTCCCACAGGATAAATATTGGAGGAGTGCATCAGTGGTACATTATATTTGGTCTACAATGTTCAATCAGTGTTATAAAGTGGTGTTTTTCATCATTACGTTTAAAAGTAAAGGGTAGGGGAGTACCATGGTACCACCCTTTAGGGGAAACACTGGTATCACTTTCTGCAGTGCAGTTATTAACCCTCATCTATAGTTGGCAGATAAGAGGGTAAAGTAAGGCATATAAAAATATGAATACTCTAAAGAAGTTGTTCTTCATTACATTATGTTCTTTAATCTTGTCTTACACAATACAACTAGAGTGTTAGTATTATATTATTATAAGACTGGTGGTTATATACTAACTTGTATATACATGTAATTAATTAATTATGTTCTTAGTATACAATTATGTCCTTCCGTAGACTTTGATAGTAGGTGTGGTTTATAAGTAAGAAATGTTCATAATTTATAATATATCCAAAATGTGCTTCATTACATAGTTAATGGTATTTTATGTGCCATTCCCAGTAGCCCTATGCCACTGATAATGAACACCCCTTCAGGTCTGTAGAGAAGTTAAAATATGTCCACTTTTATAACTAAATTGCGTTCTTTAAAGATGTTATTCACTTGGATGGTAATATGTACAAAAATTGATTAGTCAGTTACTTAGTCATGTTTCATTATAATTATTATTAACCAATCAGATTTAGTAGCAGTAATAATATGGTATACTCTAATGAGTAATTATTACTATACAATATGTATAATGTGTGTATACATGTACTATTGTACAAATATTTAATAATGAATATGAAATCATATAGTATCTTATATTATGGTAGTAGTTTATTTTGTGTTTGTTATATTTTATGATGTCAAAAATAGTACTGAAAAGTAATGCGTATAATCATATATATACTTGTATCATTTGTAGTATTGATTGTGTAGTTATTTTATTGTTCAATGGTTTGTTATTATTAGTAGCAAATCTACAAAGGAAAATACAATTGTATTGATAGCAAAACTTTCATTTTCTTTTTGTGTTGGGAGTATTATACTTGTATGTCCATGACAATAAATGATATTCATTATCATTTATTATGATTTCAAGAAGGGATTACCTCGTTTAACAACTCCACAGTTTACAAAGCACTATAATATCTCAGACCCTTTAGTTAGTAATTGGGTCCTTTAAACAGTACAATGATAATATAGCATGTTTAGACAAAAGCATAAGGCATTATTATGTCATGCAGGCATGAGAGAATTACAAACGTAAGAAAACTGAAGGTCCTGCCTGGGTTCAATCTCTAGTTGCATTCCTGACTTTTTTCAGATTTCCTTTGTTTCTAATCCTCTTGTGCATGCATATCATAATATAGTATGTGTTTCAGTTTATGTTATCAAACATTTGCTGCTTCACTAATCTTCTCGAACTGTTATCTGCCATTGATATTTGAAATACAAAATGTTAAGTCTCCCACAATGTTACTATTGTTGTTCAGCATTAGAAAGCTATACTATAAAAATAATGAAACAATAATTATTCCCAACTAATAATATTTATAATGTAATCTCTACAAAATAGAATATGTCCTCTACCTAAATTATAACTTAAAACAACATGTTTGTTAGATTATACCAGCTAGCCATGGTTTAGTCTTAGAGTGTACATTAACACTCACTCTAAAATAAAGTGTATCATTCATAAGATACTGGGTATTAGTAGAGGAGTTGAGACCAAGATCAGTATTAGGAAGATACTGAGGTCAACCCCATGTTTGATGGTCTTCTTTCTTCTTTCTATTCTTGCTGTTGTCTGGTGTTTTATCATTGAAAGGTATAACTCTCTTATAATGATTCTTGTCTCCCAGTTGGTTTAATAACTCCACAGTAACCTCTCCCTGGAATGGCCACTCCAGTATGTCGTCATATTCTCCTGGCATGAGGTTCACATAACAAGAGAGATGAGTACCCTTACCAGTACCACGACCAATGGCATCCAAACTAAGACGTATCTTATATCCACCAGCTGAAGTATAAAACAGAGAACTGTACCACTGATCTTCGTCTCTTTTGTGTTTTGAGTAGTCACTGTACTTTATCACAACGGGACATTTTCTTTGCTCTCTAATTTTTTCTACTGAATTTTGAAGATGAGCTTTAATATTGGTTTCTATGTGTTTATCCATCATTTCTCTTTTCATCTCAGTTTCACATCCGATATCGTGATACGGACATTTGATCACTTCTTTGGGACATTTTTGCTGATGAGAGCCCATTTCTCGACGCTTACTTTTGTCTTCACAGCCTTCGTTAGAACAGGTCAGGACCAGATCAGGACACTCATCAAGATTTGAGGTTGTCATTAGATTATATATTCCAACAGCTTTACAATGAGGACATTTGTAATCTCTTTGAAGACATTTAAACCATTTGTGATTTCTCAGCTGATGTCGTTGCATTACACCGTCACATTTATCACATGTCACCTCTTCGTTACGACATGTTTGGATATGTGTATTAATATCTTTCAGATTACCCTGCCACCTGCAACCTTTATTCTTGTTGGTACAGTAGATTTGAAGTTGACTGATTTCACGATCTCCCCTTGTGTCTTTGAAATATCTCCCATTAAGGTTTGTACGACAGGTAGGACAGTTGAATTCATCGGAGTGCAGTCTGTGTTTCTCAAGACAACCTTTACAGAAGATCTTTCCACAGCAGTTAGCTTGGCAAGCTTTTCTAGCCACGAGATGACAGATTGGACACATCTGCTCATTAGAAGGACCTGGAGCAACAAAAGGGTAATCATATCCTCCATCTGATGTACTGTCTTCGTCCTCTTCCTTGTCATTCTTGGCAGCCATCAGCTTTCGATTCTAAAAAGTAGTAATTATTATGATATGATAAATGGGTGTGTGAATGAAGTATAGATAGGAGAAGGGATTCCCCCCTATGCTAGTTGATATTTGGAAGCTCATGTAAGAATATATTTGATGATAGGAGATTATTATTTTGATAGCCTCTTATCACTTCATGTTTAATGAAATACTCTTCTAAACTGTTATTACATGCATAATGTAATTATAATGATATCATATGTCATGTTTATTAACTAGTAAATAAGTATATGTCTTACCTATGTTGTGGGTTTTTCAAGATATGGTTTTCTTGGGTGTGTCTCATATATCCTTTTTTGTTTTGGGTGTGTTACATAGTTTCAGAATATTATACTTGTATTTCCATGACAATAAATGTATTCATTATCATTCATTCTATCTACTTTCAAATGTTGTACTTTGTAGATATAGAATACTATCCATCCATTGACATTTATATAAAGTCACTTTATAACTTACTCTCCTTTGGTCTACCTCCTTTTCACATCCACACTAAACATACATTTGCATTGTTGGTAGATGTGTCCTAATATGTTAATATTATTGTGTGGGTGTACCCATAATATACTACGTACTCTCAACAGTAGTCACTATTAGCCATTACTGTCGCAGTAGTCACATTAGTCACTATTGTCACAATAGTCACTACTGTAATATATTCTTGTGGTGACTTCCACCTAATTTTAGAGTTAATTAGCATTTAATTAGCCGATGAATAAGGAAATATAGTAATATTAGTAGACAGATCCAGAATAGATGAATCAAGAGTTTACGAATCCAAAACAAATTGTCACCTTTCAAGTTGTTTTATATTAATAGTAGCCATTAGGTCCAACAGAATAGGTTGTGTTTGTGTTACTGTATTTTACTAATCTTCTTTATCTGTAGTCTCCCACTTACAATGTATATTAAGTATCACATTGTAAGTATTAATACCATTAATTGGAGAGCTTCTTATAAATCATTAATAATAAAACTTTTTTTTCCATCTGGACTATATAAAAAAACTCAAACTAATAACAATTAATGTAACTTTATTATCTCTACAGTTTAAAGTTCTAATTGAGGAATACCTAAAATTTAGTATTCTAGAGTATCTACATTATTACAATTAAAGTGTGTTTGTTAGATTATACCAGCTAGCCATGGTTTAGTCTTAGAGTGTACATTAACACTCACTCTAAAATAAAGACTATCATTCATAAGATACTGGGTATTAGTAGAGGAGTCGAGACCAAGATCAGTATGAGAAATAAACTTGGGATAACCCCATCCATCAGTGTCTTCTTTCTCCTTTCTGTACTTGGTTTTGTCTGGTGTTTGATCATTGAAGGGAAGAACACGCTTATAATGATTCTTATCTTCCAGTTGGTTTAGTAACTCCACAGTGACCTCTCCCTGGAATGGCCACTCCAGTACGTCATCATATTCTCCTGGCATTAGGTTGAAAAAACAAGACACATGAGTACCTTTACCATCACCATGATCGTTGGCATCTAAACGAAGACGTAACTTATATCCACCAGCTGAAGTATAAAACCCAGAACTATACCAACCATCTTCATCTCTTTTGTGTTTTGAGTAGTCACTGAACTTTATCACGACTGGACATTTTCTTTGTTCTCTAATCTTCTCTACTGCATTTTGAAGATGAGCTTTAGTATTGATTTCCATGTGTTCATCCATCATTTCTCTCTTCTTCTTAGTTCTACATCCAATATCATGATATGGACATTTGATGACTTCTTTGGGACATATTTGATGATGAGAGCCCATCTTTCGACGCTTAATTTTGTTTTCACAGCCTTTGTTAGGACAGGTCAGGACCAGATCAAGACACTCTTCAAGATGTGAGGTTGTCATTAGAATATAGATTCCAACAGCTTTACAATGAGGACATTTGTAATCTCTTTGAAGACATTCATCATTATTGTGAGTCTCCAGCTGATGTCGTTGCATTACATCATCACATTTATCACATGTCACCTCTTCATTACGACATGCTTTAATGTGTGTATCGATATCTTTCAGATTACCCTGCCAGTTGCAACCCTTTTCCTTGTTGGTACAATAGATTTGAAGGTGACTGATTTCACGATCTGCCCTTGTGTCTTCGAAATATCTCCCATTAAGGTTTGTACGACAGTTAGGACAGTTGAAGTTATCAGAGTACTGCCTGAGCCCCTCAAGACAACCTTTACAGAAGATCTTTCCACAGCAGTTAGCTTGACAAGCCTTTCTCACCACGACTTGACAGATTAGACACATCTGCTCATTAGAAGGACCTGGAGCAACAAATGTGTAACAATATCCTCCATCTGATTTACTGTCTTCCTCCTCTTCCTTGTCATTCTTGGCAGCCATCAGCTTTCAATTCTAAAAAGTAGTAATTATTATTATGATAAATGGATGTGTGAATAAAGTATAGGGTTTATTGACAGGAGAAGGGAACACACACACACAAAGAAAAAAGCTGAATGACTATTTTGTTATCAAGTTCAATAACAATTTACACTTAGAACAACGTACATGCTTGAGTCTCCTGTATCATTATATACTAACATGGTAGTAGACATTTAGAAGCTCATGTAAGAATGTATTTGATGATAGGAGATTATTTTTGATAGTCTCTTACCACTTCATGTTTAATGACATCCTCTTCTAAACTGTCATACATGCATGTTGTAATTATTATAATGATATCATATGTCATGTTTATTAACTAGTAAATAAGTATGTGTCTCACCTATGTTGTTGGTTTAAAAAGATATGGTTTTCTTGGGTGTGTCACAGTTTCAGAACATTATACTTGTATTACCATGACAATAAATGATATTCATTATCATTCATTCTATCTACTTCGTACTTTGTAGATAAAGAATACTATCCATCCAATGACATTTATATAAAGTCACTATATAACTTACTCTCCTTTGGTGTAGCTTCTTTTCACATCCACACTAAACATATATTTGCATTAGAGTTGGTGGAAGGCACAAGTAAAGTGTATCCTAATATGTTAATATTATTGTGTGGGTGTACCAATAATATACTACTCTCAACAGTAGTCATTATTAGCCACTACCCTTCGCAGTAGTCACATTAGTCACTATTGTCACAATAGTCACTACTGTAATATAAGTATTAGAATACATTTTCCTTGTGTCTTCTACCTAATTTTAGAGTTAATTACGTAGCATTTAATTAGCCAATAAATCAGGAAATATAGTAATATTAGTAGACAGATCCAGAATAGATGAATCAAGAGTTTACGAATCCAAAACAAATTGTCACCTTTCAAGTAGTTTATGTTAATAGTAGCCATTAGGTCCAGTAGACATTAAATAGGTTGTGTACATGTTACTTTGTTTTACTAATCTTCTTTATCTGTTATCTGCCACTTACAATGTATTATAAATATTACGTTTCACATTGTAAGTATTAATATATAATCAAACTTTTTTTGAGCATAACTCATCTAGACTATATAAAAACAACTCAAACTAATAAAAATTAAGATAACTTTATAATCTCTACAGTTTAAAGTTCTAATTATGAAATACCTAAAAATTTAGTATTCTAGAATATCTACATTATTACAATTAAAATGTGTTTGTTAGATTATACCAGCTAGCCATGGTTTAGTCTTAGAGTGTACATTAACACTCACTCTAAAATAAAGTGTATCATTCATAAGATACTGGGTATTAGTAGAGGAATTGAGATCAAGATCAGTATGAGGAATAAACTGATGATAACCAAATCCATCATTGTCTTCTTTCTCTTTTCTATTCTTGCATTTATCTGGTGTTTTATCATTGAAAGGAGTAACACACTTATAATGATTCTTATCTTCCAGTTGGTTTAGTAACTCCACAGTGACCTCTCCCTGGAATGGCCACTCCAGTATGTCATCATATTCTCCTGGCATGAGGCAGACATAACAAGAGACATGAGTACCTTTGCTACAACCACGACCATTGGCATTCAAATGAAGACATAACTTATATCCACCAGTTGAAGTATAAAACTCAGAACTATGCCATGCGTCTGCATCTCTTTTGTGTTTCGAGAATTCGCTGAACTTTACAAAATGACATTTTCTTTGTTGCTGCTCTCTATTCTCTCTAATCATTCTACCCATTTCTGCATTTTGAAGATAGGTAATCTTCTCTACTGCATTTTGAAGATGTGCTTGAGTATTGGTTTCCATGTGTTCATCCATCATTTCTCTCTTCATCTCAGTTTCACATCCTATATCGTGATATGGACATTTGATTACTTCTTTGGGACACTTTTGATGATGAAACCCCATTCCTTGACGCTTAATTTTGTCTTTACAGCCTTCGTTAGGACAGGTCAGGACCAGATCAGGACACTCTTGAAGATGTGAGGTTGTCATTACAATATATATTCCAACAGCTTCACAATTGGGACATTTGTAATCTCTTTGAAGACATTCATCACTATTGTGAGTCTCCAGCTGATGTCGTTGCATTACATCATCACATTTATCACATGTCACCTCTTCGTTACGACACTCTTCAATATGTGTATTAATATCCTTCAGACTACCCTGCCAGCTACAACCTTCACTTTTGTTGGTACAGTAGATTCGAAGATGTAAAATCTCACGCTTTATTTTTGTATCTTTGAAGTATCTCTTACCAAGCCTTCTACGACAAATAGGACATTTGAATTCATCGGAGTACTGCCTATGTTTCTCAAGACAATTTTTACAGAAGATCTTTCCACAGCAGTTAGCTTGACAAGCTTTTCTAGCCACAAGATGACAGATTGGACACATCTGATCATCAGAAGGACCTGGATCAACAAACGCATAATGATATCCCCCATTTTCATCGTCTGATTCACTGTCTGATTCACTGTCTGATTCACTGTCTGACTCTTCTTCTTCCTCTTGTGAGTCTTCATCTTCAAAATCTAAGATGTTAGCCATTGGTTTTCCGTTCTAAAAAGTAATAATTACAGAAATGACACATTGTTCAAGTATCTAAATAAAGCCAAATGAGTATTTTGTTAATGAAATTCGATTAACAACTAGCAATTTATAATTAGAACTTGTTTCTTGCCTGTGGAATTATATATTAACATTCTAGTTGACATCTATAAGGCCTTGTTATTCTAATAGGGAAGTAAGAGTGTACGTGTAATGTACAGTTCACTGGGTTATGTATAATGAAGTGGTTAATATTCTGATTACATAATTATTGCATATAGCCAATGGCAATTGTTAATATTACTGTGATGAACAATAATTAATATCTCTGTTGAATGTTTATTCATTCTTTTGTCACAACATAAAACTCATTTAAACTCAATATTACTAGTAAAGTAATTACTTATATCATGATAAGCTACAACAAACACACATACAAATATAAACACATTATAATATAAGAAATTTACCTGTAATTTATGTTTGAGGGACTCTTGTTTTCTTTGATTCTGAGCTTCTGATCTTTACTGAATAGTTGTTTATACAGTCAAATATCACATGATATTTAGTGGTTATAATAGTATGGTTACTATGGGGACATACTGACTATTATTACATGTGTATATAATGTGTATAGTTTTATTATGTACAGGTGTACATGTATATACATGTATTCATTTGCAATCATAGATATTGAGTATCCAGTGTTTCCCACAGGATAAATATCGGAGGAGTGCATCAGTGGTACATTATATTTGGTCTACAATCTTCAGTCAGTGTTATTAAGTGGCGTTTTTTATCATTAAGTAAAAGTAAAGGGAGGGGGAGTACCATGGTGCCACCCTTTATGTGAAAAACTGGTATCACTTTCTGCAGAATAATTAATATTAGTTATTAACCCTCATCTATAGTTGGCAGATAAGCGTGTAGAGTGAGGCATATAAAGATATGAATACATTATAAAGATGTTCCACATTACATTGTTTAATTCTTACACAATACAACTAGAGTGTTAGTATTATATTATTATAAGACTGGTGGTTATATACTACGTAACTTGTATATAATTATTTAAGTATGTTCTTAGCATACAATTATGTCCTTCTGTAGACGTTGATAGTAGGTGTGCTTTATAAGTAAGAAATGTTGTTAAATTATAATATATCCAAAATGTGCTTCATTACATAGTTAATGTATTTTATGTTCCATTCCCAGTAGCCCTATGTCACTGATAATGAACACCCCTCTTCAGGTCTATAACATTATGTCCACTTCTATAACTAAACTGTGTTCTTTAAAGATGTTGTTCACTGGGATACTAACATTTACTGAATAATTGTTTATACAGTCACTTAGTCATGTGTTCATTATAATTATCATTAACCAATCAGATTTAGTATATAGCAGTAATAATATGGCATACTCTAATGAGTAATTATTACTATACAATATGTATAATGTGTGTATACATGTATACTATTGTACAAATATTTAATAATGAATATGAAATCATATAGTATCTTATATTATGGTAGTAGTTATTTTGTGTTTGTTATATTTTATGATGTCAAAAATAGTACTGAAAAGTAATGTATATTATCATATATATACTTGTATCATTTGTAGTATTGATTGTGTAGTTATTTTATTGTTCAATGGTTTGTTGTTATTAGTAGCAAATCTACAAAGAAAATACAATTGTATTGATAACAATACTTTCATTTTCTTTTTGTGTTGGGAGTATCACAATATATTACATGTATATCCATGACAATAAATGATATTCATTATCAATGATTATGATTTCAAGAAGGGATTACCTTGTTTAACAACTCCACAGTTTACAAAGCACTATAATATCTCAGACCCTTTAGTTAGTAATTGGGTCCATGAAACAGTACAATGATAATATAGCATGTTTAGACAAAAGCATAAGGCATTATTATGTCATGTAAGCATGAGAAAACTACAAACAAAGGAGAACTGAAGGTCCTGCCTGGGTTCAATCTCTAGTTAGATTCCTGACGTTTGTCAGATTTTAATTCTCTTGTCCCTGCATATCATAATATAGTATGTGTTTGTGTTTATGTTATCAAACATTTGTCTGTTCTTTACACATTGCTTCACTAATCTTCTCTAACTGTTATCTGCCATTGATATTTGAAATACAAAATGTTAAGTCTCCCACAATGTTAATATTGTTGTTCAGCATCAGAGAGCTACACAATTAAAATAATGAAACAATATTTATTCCAAACTAATAATATAATGTAATCTTTGCAAAATTTGATTTGTCCTATACCTAAATTATAACAATTATATTAAAACATTATGTTTGTTAGATTATACCAGCTAGCCATGGTTTAGTCTTAGAGTGTACATTAACACTCACTCTAAAATAAAGAGTATCATTCATAAGATACTGGGTATTAGTAGAGGAGTTGAGACCAAGATCAGTATGAGGAATAAACTGAGGAAAACCCCATCCGTTAGTGTCTTCCTTCTTCTTTTTGCACTTGTATTCATCTGGTGTTTTATCATTGAAATGAATAGCTTGCTTATAATGATTCTTATCTTCCAGTTGGTTTAGTAACTCCACAGTGACCTCTCCCTGGAATGGCCATTCCAGTGTTTTATCATATTCTCCTGGCATGAGGTTGATGGCACAAGTGAGATGAGTACCTTTACCATTCTGAACACCATTTGCAAACAACTTCAGACGTAACTTATATCCACCGGGTGAAGTATAAAACCCAGGACTGAGCCACTTATCGTCATCTCTTTTGTGTTTAGAGTAGTCGCTGACATTTATTACAATGGGACATTTTCTTTGCTCTCTAATCTTCTGTACTGCATTTTTAAGATGAGCTTGAGTATTGGTTTCTATGTGTTCATCCATCATTTCTCTCTTCATCTCAGTTTCACATCCTATATCGTGATACGAACATTTGATCACTTCTTTGGGACATACTTGCTGATGAGAGCCCATCTCTCGACGCTTAATTTCGTCTTCACAGCCTTCATTAGGACAGATCAGGACTAGATCAGGACACTCTTCAAGATGTGAGGTTGCCATTACAATATATATTCCATTAGCTTCACAATGAGGACATTTGTAATCTCTTTGAAGACATTCATCACTATTGTGAAACTCCAGCTGATGTCGTTGCATTACATAATCACAATTATCACATGTCACCTCTTCGTTACGACACTCTTCAATATGTGTATTAATATCTTTTAGATTACCCTGCCAGTTGCAACCTTCATTCTTGTTGGTACAGTAGATTTGAAGATGTGAAATCTCACGCTCCATTCTTTTATCTTTAAAATGCCTCTTACCAAGCCTTCTACGACAAATAGGACATTTGAATTCATTGGAATGCTGCCTGAGTTCCTCAAGACAACCTTTACAGAAGATCTTTCCACAGCAGTTAGCTTGACATGCTTTTCTAGCTACGAGATGACAGATTGGACACATCTGATCATCAGAAGGACCTGGATCAACAAACTCATAATCATATCCTCCATTTTTATCATCTGGTTCACTGTCTGATTCACCATCTAATTCTTCTTCCTCTTGTGAGTCTTCATCTTCGGATAAATCTAGGATGGTAGCCATCAGTTTTAAATTCTAAAAAAATATAGCGATATTTCAAGTTAGAATATTTTGCACAATGGAAGATATACAAAGTAGATTAGGTTATTATAAAATTAATTAATGTAATGTATAGTCCACTGTACAAAGTGTTATTAGGATTGTAATAAGCAATAATTAATATCTCTGTTGAATGATCATTCATTCTTTTGTCACAACATAAAACTCAATATTACTAGTAAAGTAATTATTAATTTATATCAGGATAAGCTACAATCAAACACACATACAAATATAAACACATTATAATTTGATTTAATATAAGAAATTTACCTGTAATTTATGTTTGAGGGACTCTTGTTTTCTTTGATTCTGACCTTTGCTGAATAATTGTTTATACAGTCAAATATCACATCATTGTCCAATGATGTTTAATACTAGGGTTAGTATGGGACTTACTCACTATTATTACATGTGTATATAATGTGTGTATATACATGTATTCATTTGCAATTATAGATATTGAGTATCCAGTGTTTCCCACAGGATAAATATTGGGGGAGTGCATCAGTGGTACATTATATTTGGTCTACAGTGTTCAGTCAGTGTTATGAAGTGGTGTTTTTATGGCCCGTAGGGCCATCCCTATAATTGCTTTCCACGGGGTTTAATGTATATATGTTTGTGTCACTTGCACGACTATGCGTTGTATACGTAGTTAAGGAAGTTGCGTCATTCCCGGGGGCTCGGTCAATTAATGGGCGTGGCGCGTAAAAGAATGTTTTTTTTTCTCTATATACACTTGTTATAATTAATTAATTATGTTCTTAGGATACACCTTCTGTAGACTTTGATAGTAGGTGTGGTTTATAAGTAAGAAATGTTTATAGTTTTTAATATATCCAAATTGTGCTTCATTACATAGTTAATGGTATTTTATGTGCCATTCCCAGTAGCCCTATGCCACTGATAATGAACACCCCTTCAGGTCTGTAGAGAAGTTAAAATTATGTCCACTTTTATAACTAAACTGTGTTCTTTAAAGATGTTGTTCACTTGGATAATAATATTTACTGAATAATTGATTAGACAGTTACTTAGTCATGTATTCATTATAATTATCATTAACCAATCAGATTTAGTAGCAGTAATAATATGGCATACTCTAATGACTATACAATATGTATACTATGTGTATACATGTACTATTGTACAAAATATTTAATAATGAATATGACATCATATAGTATCTTATTTCATGGTAGTAGTTTATGAGGTTAAAGATATTGTTAATCATAATGCTGTGCTTGTATCATATGTAGCAGTTGTGTAGTTATTTTAATGTTTAATGATTTGTTATAATTATGAGCTTTTTAGCAGCATAGCTACAAAGGAGCTATATTGCTAGTGATACTTTGGTTTCCTTTTTGTGTTGGGCATATCACAATATTATACTTGTATGTTCATGACAATAAATGATATTCATTATCAATGATTATGATTGAATATTGTTAAGAAGAATGGATTACCTACAGCTCTATAGTTTACATTCACTATTTCCTCAGACCCTTTAGTTAGTAATTGCATGGGCCCATGAAACAGTACATTGATAATAATAGTATGTGTTTGTGTTTATGTTATCAAAAGTTTGTCTGTTCTTTACACATTGCTTCATTAATCTTCTATAACCGTTATCTGCTATTGATATTTGAAATAAAGAATGATAAGTCTCCCATAACATTAATATTGTTATTGTTGATCATTTAAAAGATATACAATATAAATAATGAAAGAATTATTATTCCTATCCAAACAAATAATATTTATAATGCAATCTCTATAAAATATACTTTGTCCTATTCCTAAATCTTAACAATTATATTAAAACATCATGTTTGTTAGATTATACCAGCCAGCCATGGTTTAGTCTTAGAGTGTACATTAACACTCACTCTAAAATAAAGACTATCATTCATAAGATACTGGGTATTAGTAGAGGAGGCGAGACCAAGTTTAGTATGAGAAATAAACTTGTGATAACCCCATCCATAAGTGTCTTCTTTCTTCTTTTTGCACTTGTATTCGTCTGATGTTTCATGATTGAAACAAATCGCTTTCTTATAATGATTCTTATCTTCCAGTTGGTTTAATAGCTTCACAGTGACCTCTCCCTGGAATGGCCACTCCAGTACGTCATCATATTCTCCTGGCATTAGGTTGAAAAAACAAGACACATGAGTACCTTTACCATCACCATGACCGTTGGCATCTAAATTAAGACGTAACTTATATCCACCAGCTGAAGTATAAAACCCAGAACTATACCAATCATCTTCATCTCTTTTGTGTTTTGAGTAGTCACTGAACTTTATCACGACTGGACATTTTCTTTGTTCTCTAATCTTCTCTACTGCATTTTGAAGATGAGCTTTAGTATTGATTTCCATGTGTTCATCCATCATTTCTCTCTTCATCTCAGTTTCACATCCTATGTCATGATATGGACATTTGATGACTTCTTTGGGACATATTTGATGATGAGAGCCCATCTCTCGACGCTTAATTTTGTCCTCACAGCCTTCATTAGAACAGGTCAGGACCAGATCAGGACACTCTTTAAGATGCGAGGTTGTCATTACAATATATATTCCAATAGCTTCACATTGAAGACATTTGTAATCTCTTTGAAGACATTCATCATTATTGTGAGTCTCCAGCTGATGTCGTTGCATTACATCGTCACATTTATCACATGTCACCTCTTCGTTACGACACTCTTCACTATGTGTATTAATATCTTTTAGATTACCCTGCCAGCTGCAACCTTCATTCTTGTTGGTACAGTAGATTTGAAGATGTAAAATCTCGCGCTCCATTCTTTTATCTTTAAAATGCCTTTTAACCAGTCTTTTACGACAAATAGGACATTTGAATTCATTGGAGTGCTGCCTGTGTTTCTCAAGACAACCTTTACAGAAGATCTTTCCACAGCAGTTAGCTTGACGAGCTTTTCTAGCCACAAGATGACAGATTGGACACATCTGATCATCAGAAGGACCTGGATCAACAAATGTGTAATCATATCCTCTATTTTCATCGTCTGATTCACTGCCTGATTCACTGTCTGATTCACTGTCTGATTTACTAACTAATTCAACAACTAATTCTACTTCCTCCTCTTGTGTTAAGATGTTAGCCATCGGTTTTAAATTCTAAAAAATATTGATATTTTAGTTAGATTACTTTGCACAATGGAAGATATACTTTGTTGTTAATATACCTTGTCTACATGTGTACATGTAATGTACAGTTCACTGGGTTATGTATAATGAAGTGGTTAATATTCTGATTACATAATTATTGCATAAAGCCAATGGCAATTGTTAATATTACTGTGATGAACAATAATTAATATCTCTGTTGAATGAACATTCATTCTTTTGTCACAACATAAAACTCATTTAAACTCAATATTACTAGTAAAGTAATTACTTATATCATGATAAGCTAAATCAAACACACATACAAATATAAACACATTATAATTTGATTATTTACCTGTAATTTATGTTTGAGGGACTCTTGTTTTCTTTGATTCTAACCTTTGCTGAATAATAGTCAAATATCACATGAAATTTAGTGGTTGTAATACTATGGGACTTACTCACTATTATAGGGTTGGGCAATATACCGGTAAATGTAATACGATAATATTGTGAATAATTGAATCATAGTAAAGTGCGTTACTGTATAACCATGTAAACAGCCACACCCACTCTAATATTAGCTACAATAACCACGTGGTCATAATTAAGCAACCTTTGCGAGATGAATTATGTTAGCAAACCAAACACAAAAAAAGCTTAGTATGGACTTACGTTTGGCTTGAATCAAATGACAAGGCTGTTCCACAATAAAAATACACACATTATATACACATGTAATAATAGTGACCATTATTACATGTGTATATGTGTATAGTTTTATTATGTACATGTATATACATGTATTCATTTGCAATCATATATATCGAGTATCCAGTGTTTCCCACAGGATAAATATTGGAGGAGTGCATCAGTGGTACATTACATTTGGTCTACAATGTTCAATCAGTGTTATTAAGTGATGTTTTTCATCATTAAGTTTAAAAGTAAAGGGTGGGGGAGTACCATGGTACCACCCTTTAGTGGAAACGCTGGTATCACTTTCTGCAGTGTAGTTATTATTAGTTATTAACCCTCATCTGTAGTTGGCAGATAAGAGGGTAAAGTGAGGCGTGTAAAGATATGAATACACTATAAAGAAGTTGTTCTACATTACATTATGTTCTTTAATCTTGTCTTACACAATACAACTAGAGTGTTTGTATTATATTATTATAAGACTAGTGGTTATATACTAACTTGTTTATAATTAATTATTTATGTTGTTAGTATACAATTATGTCCTCCTGTAGACTTTGTTAGTAGGTGTGGTTTATAAGTAAGAAATGTTCATAATTTATAATATATCCAAAATGTGCTTCATTACATAGTTAATGGTATTTTATGTTCCATTCCCAGTAGCCTTATGCCACTGATAATGAACACCCCTTCAGATCTATAACATTATGTCCACTTTTATGACTAAACTGTGTTCTTTAAAGATGTTGTTCACTTGGATAGTAATATTTACTGAATAATTGTTTAGACATTATAATTATCATTAACCAATCAGATTTAGTAGCAGTAATAATATGGCATACTCTAATGACTATACAATATGTATAATGTGTGTATACATGTACTATTGTACACATATTTAATAATGAATATGAAATCATATAGTATCTTATATTATGGTAGTAGTTATTTTAATTGTGTTTGTTATATTTTATGATGTCAAAAATAGTACTGAAAAGTAATGCATACAATCATATATATACTTGTATCATTTGTAGTATTGATTATGTAGTTATCTTATTGGTCAATGGTTTGTTATTATTAGTAGCAAATCTACAAAGAAAATACAATTGTATTGATAGCAATACTTTCATTTTCTTTTTGTGTTGGGAGTATCACAATATTATACTTGTATATCCATGATAATAAATGATATTCATTATCATTGATTATGATTTCGAGAAGGGATTGCCTAATTTAACAACCCCACAGTTAACAAAGCACTATAATATCTCAGACCCTTTAATTAGTAATTGGGTCCATGAAACAGTACAATGATAATATAGTATGTTTAGATAAAAGCATAAGGCATTATTATAATATGCAGGAAATACAAACGAAGGAAAACTGAAGGTCCTGCCTGGGTTCAATCTCTAGTTGGATTCCTGACGTTTGTCAGATTTCCTTTGTTTCTAATTCTCTTGTCCCTGCATATCATTATAGTAAGTGTTTGTGTTTATGTTATCAAACATTTATACATTGCTTCACTAATCTTCTCTAACTGTTATCTGCCATTGATATTTGAAATACAAAATGTTAAGTCTCCCACAATGTTAATATTGTTGCTGTTGAGCATTAGAGAGCTACACAATAAAAATAATGAAACGTATTTATTCCAAACTAATAGTATAATGTAATCTCTACAAAATATAAAATGTCCTATACCTAAATTATAACCATTATACTAAAATATCATGTTTGTTAAATTATACTAGCTAGCCATGGTTTAGTCTTAGAGTGTACATTAACACTCACTCTAAAATAAAGTGTATCATTCATAAGATACTGTGTATTAGTAGAGGAGTTGAGACCAAGATCAGTATGAGAAATAAACTGAGGAGCACCCCATCCGTTAGTGTCTTCTTTCTTCTTTCTTTTCTTGCATTCGTCAAATGTATTATCATTGAAACAAATAACTTGCTTACAATGATTTTTATCTTCCAGTTGGTTTAGCAACTCCACTGTGACCTCTCCCTGGAATGGCCAATCCAGTATGTCGTCATGTTCTCCTGGCATGAGGTTGATGGCACAAGTGAGATGAGTATCTTTACCATTCTGAACACCATTGGCAAACAACTTCAGACGTAACTTATATCCACCAGGTGAAGTATAAAACCCAGAACTAAGCCACTGATCGCCATCTCTTTTGTGTTTGGAGTAGTTGCTGAACGTTATCACAAGAGGACATTTTTGCTCCCTATTCTTCTCTACTGCATTTTGGAGATAGGTAATTTTCTTCACTGCATTTTGAAGATGAGCTTGAGTATTGGTTTCCATGTGTTTATCCATCATTTCTCTCTTCGTCTCAATTTCACATCCTATATCGTTAAACGGACATTTGATGACTTGGTTTGGACACTCTTTAATGTGTGTATCAATATCCTTTAGATTACCCTGCCAGCTGCAACCTTCATTCTTATTGGTACAGTAGATTTGAAGATGTAAAATCTCACGCTCTATTCTTGTATCTTTGAAGTATCTCTTACCAAGCTTCTTACGACAAATAGGACATTTGAATTCATCGGAGTACTGCCTGTGTTTCTCAAGACAACCTTTACAGAAGATCTTTCCACAGCAGTTAGTTTGACAAGCATTTCTAGCCACGAGGTGACAGATTGGACACCTTTGATCATCCAAAGGACCTGGGTCAACAAAGGTGTAATTATATCCTTCATTTTCTTCATCTGATTCATTGTCTTCCTCCTCTTCCTCTTCTTCTACATCATCTTCGTCTAAATACAAGAATTCGTTGGTAGCCATCAATTTTCAATTCTAAAAGTAATAATTACAAAAATGACATACTGTCCAAGTATCTAAATAAATTGATGTGTGAGTAAAGTAGAGGGTTTACAGACAGGAGAAGGGACCCCAACACCCCCCCTGCCAAAAAAAAAAGCCAAATCACTATTTTTTAAAATCAAAGTCAATTAACAATTTACAATAGACAAAGCTCAAGAAACAAACGAGAGTTTACATAGCTGTTTCTCTGCAACAAGATGAGTTCAGAACAAATCCTTTAAATGTCGGCATTATGGATATATAGGGTCTTCAACCATGTGTCAACAAATTAGTATCATCAGGTATTTGCAAAGATTACGTGGTAACACACAGACAGACAGACAGACACACACAAACCAACTACTATAACCCTCTGCCTACGCGCTCGGGTTAATTAATAGGTACTAACATAGTAATAAGACCAAAGCTTGTGTATAAAATTATAAAACATTCCTATTGTAATACATCACACACTAAAACAGTCGAATAGCTCTGTTATTATATATTACATAATTTATGTGTTTACATATTGTGGTACACACACACTCACACACTCACTGAACTATATATAGTTAACATGTACTAAGCATATGAAATGTTATTTATAATTTTGATAGTACATGTATATTCCTAACCTTTATAGTAGATAATGGTATTGTTCTCTGGATGGTAATTTGTTCTGTTTTTCATGGGTGTGTCACATATACTACTTATTACCATGACAATAAATGATATTCATTACCTTACTCTCTAAATTATATTATTATAGATATACCATTCATTGAGACCCTCTAAAACAATTTGAAGATTTATAACACTTACATTTGTAAATAGATTTCATTTTAAAAGATACCTGCTAGAAACAACCTTATGTATAATAATGGCTGGAGCCAACTTTGGCAGGTATTTAATTTGGTAATTTTTTCATGATTCGCCAAATTGCTAAGTCCTTGCTAAATTGTTTCCTCTATACTATATATATAATTATAATTATATAATTATACGTATATATAGCAAACATCCACAGAAATTCTGCGAGCTACACTAAACTAGTATTAATTTTGTTATTGTTGTAACCTCTTTATTCATAATTTTATCTTTGCAGTTGCATGCGTGAATCAGTTTCTAACATTGATAGTGATATATTCAAAGCTCTCTATATAACTCTTCTCTTCCTTTTTTCTCATCTGAAATTTGAAGACACATGTCCCTTCTTATTCTTTTACTTAACTTTTCACATTTTCTAAATTGTGGGTGTGGTTTAACCTTGTTGCCATGGTTTCTTCTGTGTAGCTATATAGACCTTTGAATCGTGACGTACGTTATGATGACAATTATATATAGATAATTATATTAATAGCATTTGTAGATATGTCAACAAACAGAAAATTCATCACAATAATTATTATACTTTATTAGTGTTCTAATTAAAGGGACGCTGTATTAAAACGACATGTTTGTTAGTAGCCATGGTTTTGTCTTAGAGTGTACATTAACACTCACTCTAAAATAAAGTGTATCATTCATAAGATACTGGGTATTAGTAGAGGAGTTGAGACCAAGATCAGTATGAGGAATAAACTGAGGAAGTCCCCATGCTTTATAGTCTTCTTCCTCTTTTCTGTTCTTGTGCTGTTCTGGTGTTTCGTTATCAAAGAAAATAGCTTTCTTATAATGGTTCTTATCTTCCAGCTGGTTTAGTAACTCCAAATTGACTTCTCCCTGGAATGGCCACCCCAGTGTGTCATCATATTCTCCTGGCATGGGATTAACAGAACAAGAGATATGAGTATCTTTACCACTACCCCTACCATTAGCACACAATTTAAGACGAAGTTTATATCCACCAGCTGAAGTATAAAACCCAGAACCATACTGGTCATCTTGTAGTCTTTTATGTTTTGAAAATTCAGTTAGTTTTATGGAAATAGGAGATTTTTTCTCTTTGATCTTCTCTAAAGCCTTTCTAAGATGTATTTTTGTTTTAGTTTCCTCGTGTTTATCAATATCTTCTCTTGCCATCTTTTCTTGGCACCCCATGTCATAATATGGACATTCGACGATTTCTTTTGGACATGTTTGACGATGTAGTTCCATATTACAACGTTTGATACTCTGCTGACAGCCCTCATTCGTACAAGGCAATATTGCATCAGGACACACCTCTTGGTGTCTACCCGTAATGAAATCATATTTTCCAACGATTTGGCAATAAAAACATTTGTAATATCGTAGTACACACTCATCTTTGACGTGACTTTCCAGCTGGTCTCCCTGCATAATTTGTTTACACTTGTCACAAGTTACCACTTGGTTAGGACATTTTGGAATGTGTGTGTCGATATCCTCTATATTACCCCGCCAGCTGCAACCCTTTTCCTTGTTGGTACAGTAGACTTGAAGATGACGTATGTCATAATCTGTCCTTGTATCTTTAAAATATTTACCGTCAAGAGGACTATGACAGTTAGGACAAGTGTATCCGGAAGACCTGTTTCTATGAGATTCTAGACAATTTCGACAAAAGATTCTACCACAGCAGTTAGCTTGATGAACATCACGAGCTAAGAGATGACATAGGAGACAAATATATTCATCAGGTGGTGTTCCATATACTAGTTGATAATCATATCCTTCATTTATCCTCAGTGACATGATACTGTAGAATTGTTAGTATCAAACTAGTCATAGTAAATAAATAATTATTAATATATAATTATATATAATATATAATTTATTTAATATTTACATATAAAACTCGACATTGCTCTTAATAATAATAATAATAATAATAATAATAATATATTATAGTTCAAGTCTTAAGTCAATATCAAAACAACTGATGTTAATACACACATATATTTTATATAAGTAGAAAGAAATGATCATATTTACCTGTATTTGTGGTTGTAAAGCTTTTAAAATTTCTTTGCTGACAAAATGATTAAACCTGCTGCCCCGCCCACTTACTAAAATATTATAGCCTATTTGATAAGAGCACAACCACAAACAAATGTTACGTAGTTTAAAAACTGACCTTTTAGAATAATATGTAATATTAGAAGATATTGTAGTACATGTAATACATTTTAATATTATAATATAATATAATTACATGTAATACATGTCAATGTTAGAATTATAATATAAGTATATATATATATATATATGTTAATGAGAAACAGTAGTAATAACTTTCCTTTTTAAAGATAATTATGTACCCAAATTTGTCAAATCAATTTCATATTACAACCTTATTTAAATATAATTAAGAATTATAAATATAATTAAGAATTATATAAATATAATTATAGAGCACTATAACCTATCTGTGATACAGTTTTAACTATGCGGATAACATTTTTCCTTCTTTACATTCTGTTTAGTACTGGTAGTTAAACTAAATTGTAAAAATAATAAATATAAAAATTTATTGTCAAAATGTTTATCTTTAGAGCTTTAGGTATTAGAAGAGCGCCTGTGAATGTATCAGCCCATTAACCATGCACTGTATGATGATAATTATAAATCAAACAACATTTATAAATTAAAGAAAGTATAATAGTAAATTATATGAGATAATAATTACAGTTACTTCTTCTAATTAAAGGGAATATTCATATCATTACAATAATTATTATACTTTATTAGTGTTCTAATTAATAGAGTTTATGTAGATTATAATAACCATGGTTTAGTCTTAGAGTGTACTTTAACACTCACTTTAAAATAAAGTGTATCGTTGATAAGATACTGAGTATTAGTAGAGGAGTTGCAACCAAGATCAGTATGAGGAATAAACCGATCCTTACCCCATCCTTCATTATCTACCTCATTTTTTCTGTTTTTGCATTCGTCTGGTGTATTATCATTGAAGAATATAGTTCTTTTTAAATGATTCTTATCTTCCAGCTGATTCAATAACTGCACAGTGACCTCTCCCTGGAATGGCCACTCCAGTGTGTTGTCATATTCTCCTGGCATGAGGTTCACAGAACAAGAGATGTGAGTATCTTTACCATTACCCATGCCATTAGCACACAATTTAAGACGAAGTTTATATCCACCAGCTGAAGTATAAAACCCAGAACTATACTGCTCATCTTGTAGTCTTTTATGTTTTGAAAATTCAGTTAGTTTTATGGAAATAGGAGATTTTTTCTCTTTGATCTTCTCTAATGCCTTTCTAAGATGTATTTTTGTTTTAGTTTCTTCGTGTTTATCGATATCTTCTCTTGCCATCTTTTCTTGACATCCCATGTCGTAGTATGGACAATTGACGATTTCTTTTGGACATGTTTGACGATGTAGTTCCATATTACAACGTTTGATATTCTGCTGACAGCCTTCATTCGTACAAGGCAATACTACATCAGGACACACTTCTTGATGTCTACCCGTAATGAAATCGTATTTTCCAACGATTTGGCAATAAACACATTTATAGTATCGTTGTACACACCTATCTTTGACATGACTTTCCAGCTGGTGTCCCTGCATAATTTGTTTACACTTGTCACAAGTTACCACTTGGTTAGGACATTTTTGAATGTGTGTGTCAATATCCTTTATATTACCCTGCCAGGCGCAACCCTTTTCCTTGTTGATACAGAAGATTTGAAGATGACGTATGTCACAATCTGTTCTTGTATCTTTAAAATATTTACCATCAAGAGGACTGTGACAGCTAGGACAAGTATATCTGGAAGACCTGTTTCTACGAGATTCTAGACAATTTCGACAAAAGATTCTACCACAGCAGTTAGCTTGATGAGCATCACGAGCTAAGAGATGACAAAGGAGACAAATATATTCATCAGGTGGTGTTCCATTCACTAGTTGATAATCATATCCTTCATTTACCCTCAGTGACATGATACTGTAGAATTATTAGTATCAAACTAGTGATAGTATAAAATAATTATTAATTTATGTATTATTTAAATATAAAACTCGACATTGCTCTTAATAATAATAATAATAATAATAATAATAATATATTTAGAAATGATTATATTTACCTGTTTTTATGATAGAAATCCTTTTTTGCTGACAGTTAAACCTGCTGGCTTGCCCACTTACTATTGATTATTAAACAGCCTATTTTATATTATTATCACAGCATGACCACAAATGTTAGTTTAAAAATTGACCTTTTAGAATAGTATGTAATACATGTTAATATTAGAAGATAATATAATTACATGAAATACATGTCAATATTATATATTACAGGTAATACATGTTAATATTATGTGAGAAGCAGTAGTAATAAAACTAATAACTTACCTTTTTAAAAAATAAATTTCCTAATTTGTCAATAACAATTACATTTATTACAACCTCAAAATGAATTATAAATATAATGCTATGATAATAAATTGACCAATCAGATTGCTTTATATCAGGTGAATAAACCACTTGTACACGTCCCGGGAAAACTTTATTTATCTCCCAGGAATGGATGACTCAAATGATTTTATATTGTATTCGATAAAACAAACTGTAATGTTATAGCATGTAAAAATAACTTCACAGTAGTAGCTGTGAGGGAGAAAGGCAAGCGTAACTTCCGATATGCAAGCAGTGTCTGTTGTAGTTCAGTATCTTTTTTAGAGCTACATCAAGTAAGATCCTAATATTGATCAATCGATGAGAGGCCTAAGTGCCTGAGATCATAAACTAACAGGAAGGAAGGGCTGCATGAATATTGCACGTGGTTTTCCAACTTGCGGTAGTGATTTATAGCAGGTGAATTAGCATTTATTTAGAAGACACATCAGGCTGACTGACTGTATCAAGATTATATATTATAAGGAAAAAGTAAGACACACATGTATCTATGTAACAAGTAAATTAAGTAGTCTGATTGGTCAAATTTATAGTCAAAAGGTTTATTTTTCAAAGCTAAAAATGTAATTTTATTGAAGAATAAACTTTAGATAAAATGAGTGTACTATCAATATTTGGGTATTAGAATAGCACCTGTTAATGTATCAACCCATTAACCATGTACTGTATGATAATAATTATAAATCAAACAACATTTATAAATTAAAGAAACTATAGTAGTAAGATATATGAGATAAGAATTACAATTAGTTCTTCTAATTAAAGGGAATATTCATATCATTACAATAATTATTATACTTTATTAGTATTCTAATTAATTGAGTTTATGTAGAATGTGTTTGGTAGATTATAATAGCCATGGTTTAGTCTTAGAGTGTACTTTAACACTCACTCTAAAATAAAGTGTATCATTCATAAGATACTGGGTATTAGTAGAGGAATTGAGACCAAGATCAGTATGAGGAATAAACTGAGGAAGTCCCCATCCGTTAGTGTCTACTTTCTTTTTTCTGTTTGAGTGTTTATCTGGTGTTTTATTATTGAAAGGGGTAACATGCTTATGGTGATTTCTATCTTCCAGTTGGTTTAGTAACTCCACAGTGACCTCTCCCTGGAATGGCCACTCCAGTATGTCATCATATTCTCCTGGCATGAGGTTGACAAAAGAAGAAACATGAGTACCTTCACCATCATGAGCACCATTGGCATCCAAGCAAATACGTAACTTATAACCACCTGCCGCAGTATAAAACCCAGGACTATACCACTGGTCTTTATTTCTTTCGTGTTTTGAGAATTCGTTAAACTTTATAACATGACATGTTTGTTGTTGTTGCTCTGTAATCTTCTTAACTACATTTTGGAGATAGGCAATCTTCTTTACTGCATTTTGAAGATGAGCTTGAGTATTGGTTTCCATGTGTTGATCCATCATCTCTCTCTTCATCTCAGTTTCACATCCTATATCGTGATATGGACATTTGATTACTTCTTTGGGACATACTTGCTGATGAGCGTCCATTCCTCGACACTTAATTTCGTCTTCACAGTGAGGACAGATCAGGAGCAGATCAGGACACTCTTGAAGATGTGAGGTTGTCATTACTTTGTATATTCCATCAGTTTCACAATGAGGACATTTGTAATGTCTTTGAAGACATTCATCACTATTGTGAAACTCCAGCTGATGTCGTTGCATTACATTGTCACATTTAGCACATGTCACCTCTTCGGTACGACATGTTTGAATGTGTGTATCGATATCTTTTAGATTACCCTGCCAGGTGCAACCCTTTTCCTTGTTGGTACAGTAGATTTGAAGATGACGTATGTCACAATCTATCCTTGTATCTTTGAAATATTTACCAGCAAGAGGACTATGACAGCTAGGACAAGTGTATCTGAATGATCTGTTTTTTCTACGAGATTCTAGGCAATTTTGACAAAAGATTCTACCACAGCAGTTAGCTTGATGAGCATCACGAGCTAAGAGATTACATAGGAGACAAATATATTCATCAGGTGGTGTTCCATTTACTAGTTGATAATCATATCCTTCATTTACCCTCAGTGACATGATACTGTAGAATTGGTAGTATCAAACTAGTGATAGTATGAAATTAGTGATAATAAATAAATAGTATATAATTTATGTATTATTTAAATATAAAACTTAACATTGCTTAAATATATATTTTAGGTCTTTAGTCAATTTGAACAATACACACATTTTATATGAGTAGTAATGATCATATTTACCTGTTATTTGTGATAGAAAGGCTTTTATCTTTTTGCTATGGAAATGGACAGTTAAACTTGCTGACTCTCCCACTTATTATTGGACAGCGTATTTCATATAAATAAGAGCATGCCCATAAATAAAACTGACCTTTTAGAATAGTATGTAATACATGTTAATATTAGAAATTATACATAAAACAAGTTAATATTATAAGAAATATTGTGAGAAGCAGTAGTAATAAAACTAGTAACTTTCCTTTTTAAAAATAGGTTTCCTAATTTGTCAATAACAATTACATTTATTACAACCTCTATTAAGAATTATAAATATAATGCTATGATTAAATTGACCAATTGGATTGCTTTATATCAGGTGAATAAATCACTCGTACACCTCCCGGGAAAACTTATTCACCTCCCAGGAATGGATGACTCAAATCATATTATATTGTGTTCGATAAAACAAAAGGTAATGTCATAGCATGTAAAAATAACTTCACAGTAGTAGCTATGAGGGAGAAAGGCAAGCGTAACTTCCGATATGCAAGCAGTGTTCTGTTGTAGTTCAGTATCTTTTTTAGAGCTGCATCAAGTAAGATCCTAATATACGATTGAGGCCTAAGCACCTGAGATCATGAACTAACAGAAAGGAAGGGCTGCATGAATATTGCACGTGCTTTTCCAACTTGCGGTAGTGATTTATAGCAGGTGAATTACCATTCGTTTAAAAGGTACATCAGGCTGACTGACTGTATCAAGAAATATTATAAGGAAAAAGTAAGATGCACATGTATCTACATTGTATGTAACAAGTAAATTAAGTAATCTGATTGGTCATGGTATAAGTCAGTTATACACGTCGGTCTTGTTTGCTATGCAATTTATACACCTCATGACTATGGTCTCCGGTGTATAAACCAACATAACAACCTCGACCTATGTGTATACCCTATAATTACAGAGCACTATAACCTATCTGTAATACAGTTTAACTATGATAACATCTTTCCTTACATATTTAGCACTTGCAATTTAACTAATCTTTAAAAATAATAAATATACGAATTTATAGAGCTGAGTGTACTATCAATGTTTAGGTATTAGAATAGCACCTGTGAATGTATCAACCCATTAACCATGCACTGTATGATAATAATTATAAATCAAACAACATTTATAAATTAAAGAAGGTATAATAGTAAATTATATGAGATAAGTATTTCAGTTAGTTCTTCTAATTAAAAGAATATTCAAATCATTACAATAATATATTAGTGTTCTAATTAAAAGAGTTTATGTATTAAAACAACATGTTTGGTAGATTATAATAGCCATGGTTTAGTCTTAGAGTGTACATTAACACTCACTCTCAAATAAAGTGCATCGTTCATAAGATACTGGGTATTAGTAGAGGAGTTGCGACCAAGATCAGTATGAGGAATAAACTGACCCTTGCCCCATCCTTCATGATCTACCTCATTTTTTCTGTTTTTGCATTCGTCTGGTGTATTATCATTGAAGAGTATAGTTCTTTTAAAATGATTCTTATCTTCCAGCTGATTCAATAACTGCACAGTGACCTCTCCCTGGAATGGCCACTCCAGTATGTCATCATATTCTCCTGGCATGAGGTTCACAGAACAAGAGATGTGAGAATCTTTGCCATTACCCCTACCATTAGCACACAATTTTAGACGAAGTTTATATCCACCAGCTGAAGTATAAAACCCAGAACCATACTGGTCATCTTGTTGTCTTTTATGTTTTGAAAATTCAGTTAGTTTTATGGAAATAGGACATGACTTCTCTTTGATCTTCTCTAAAGCCTTTGTAAGATGTATTTTTGTTTTAGTTTCCTCGTGTTTATCAATATCTTCTCTTGTGATCTTTTCTTGACATCCTACATAATAATATGGACATTTGACGATTTCTTTTGGACATGTTTGACGATGTAGTTCCATATTACAACGTTTGATATTCTGCTGACAGCCCTCATTCGTACAAGGCAATACTACATCAGGACACACTTCTTGATGTCTACCTGTAATGAAATTGTAATTTCCAACGATTTGGCAATAAACACATCTATAATATCGTAGTACACACTCATCTTTGACGTGACTTTCCAGCTGGTCTCCCTGCATATTTTGTTTACACTTGTCACAAGTTACCACTTGGTTAGGACATTTTGGAATGTGTGTGTCAATATCCTTTATATTACCCTGCCAGTTGCAACCCTTTTCCTTGTTGGTACAGTAGATTTGAAGATGACGTATGTCACAATCTGTTCTTGTATCTTTAAAATATTTACTGTCAAGAGGACTATGACAGTTAGGACAAGTGTATTCTGAAGACCTGTTTCTACGAGATTCTAGACAATTTCGACAAAAGATTCTACCACAGCAGTTTGCTTGATGAGCATCACGAGCTAAGAGATGACATAGGAGACAAATATATCCATCAGGTGGTGTTCCATTTACTAGTTGATAATCATATCCTTCATTTATCCTCAGTGACATGATACTGTAGAGTTGTTAGTATCAAACTAGTGATAGAATAGAATTAAATAAATTATTATTAATATAATTATATATAATATATAATTATTTACATATAAACTCGACATTGCTCTTAATAATAATAATAATAATAATAATAATATATTATAGTTCAAGTCTTTAGTCAATATCAAAACAACTAATGTTAAATACACACACATATTTTATATAAGTAGTAATGATCATATTTACCTGTATTTGTGGTAGAAAGACTTTCTTTGCTGATAATTAAACCTGCTGCCCCGCCCACTTACTAAAATATTGATAGTTATTATTGGAGCGCAACCACAAACAAATGTTAGTTTAAAAACTGACCTTTTAGAATAATGTTGTAATACATGTAATACATTTTAATATTATAATATTACATATTACATGTAATATATGTTAATATTATAATAATATTATAATATAATTATACATAATAAATATCAATGTTAGAAATAATATAATTACATGTTTTGTTAATGAGAAACAGTAGTAATAACTTTCCTTTTTAAAGATATATATATACCCAAATTTGTCAAACCAATTTCATTTATTACATCCTTATTTTAGTATGTAAATATAATTATAGAGCACTATAACCTATCTGTGATACAGTTTTAACTATGCGGATAACATCTTTCCTTCCTTACATTCTGTCTAGTACTGGTAGTTAAACTAATCTGTAAAAATAATAAATATTAAAAATTTTTGTCAAAAGGTTTATCTTTAGAGCTTTAGGTATTAGAATAGCACCTGTGAATGTATCAACTCATTAACCATGCACTGTATGATGATAATTATAAATCAAACAACATTTATAAATTAAAGAACTATAGTAGTAAATTATATCAGATAATAACTACAGTTAGTTTCTAATTTAAAGAATATTCAAATCATTACAATACTTTATCAGTGTTCTAATTAAAAAAAACGCTGTATTAAAACGACATGTTTGTTAGTAGCCATGGTTTAGTCTTGGAGTGTACATTAACACTCACTCTAAAATAAAGTGTATCATTCATAAGATACTGGGTATTAGTAGAGGAGTTGAGACCAAGATCAGTATGAGGAATAAACTGAGGAAGACCCCATGCTTTATTGTCTTCTTTCTCTTTTTTGTGCTTGTACTGTTCTGGTGTTTCGTGATCGAAGAAAATATTTTTTTTTAAATGATTTTTATCTTCCAGCTGATTTAATAACTCCACAATGACAACTCCCTGGAATGGCCACTCCAGTATGTCATCATATTCTCCTGGCATAGAGTTAACAGAACAAGAGATATGAGTATCTTTACCACTACCACTGCCATTGGTATGCAATTTAAGACGAAGTTTATATCCACCAGCTGAAGTATAAAACCCAGAACCATACTGCTCATCTTGTAGTCTTTTATGTTTTGAAAATTCAGTTAGTTTTATTGAAATAGGACATATCTTCTCTTTGATCTTCTCTAAAGCCTTTCTAAGATGTATTTTTGTTTTAGTTTCCTCGTGTTTATCAATATCTTCTCTTGTGATCTTTTCTTGACATCCTACATAATAATATGGACATTTGACGATTTCTTTTGGACATGTTTGACGATGTAGTTCCATATTACAACGTTTGATATTCTGCTGACAGCCCTCATTCGTACAAGGCAATACTACATCAGGACACACCTCTTGATGTCTACCTGTAATGAAATCGTATTTTCCAACGATTTGGCAATAAACACATCTATAATATCGTTTTACGCACTTATCTTTGACATGACTTTCCAGCTGGTCTCTCTGCATAATTTGTTTACACTTGTCACAAGTTACCACTTGGTTAGGACATTTTGGAATGTGTGTGTCAATATCCTCTATATTACCCTGCCAGTTGCAACCCTTTTCCTTGTTGGTACAGTAGATTTGAAGATGACGTATGTCATAATCTGTCTTTGTATCTTTGAAATATTTACCGGCAAGAGGACTATGACAGCTAGGACAAGTGTATTCTGAAGACCTGTTTCTACGAGATTCTAGACAATTTCGACAAAAGATTCTACCACAGCAGTTTGCTTGATGAGCATCACGAGCTAAGAGATGACATAGGAGACAAATATATCCATCAGGTGGTGTTCCATTTACTAGTTGATAATCATATCCTTCATTTACCCTCAGTGACATGATACTGTAGAATTGTTAGTATCAAACTATTGACAGTATAAAATTAAATAAATAATTATTAATATAAATATAAAACATGTCTTAAAATATAGTTTAAGTCTTTAATCAATATCAAAACAACTAATGTTAAATACGCACACATATTTTATATAAGTAGTAATGATCATGTTTACCTGTATTTGTGGTAGAAAGACTTTTCAAATCTCTTTGCTGACAATTAAACCTGCTGTCCCGCCCACTTACTAAAATATTGATAGTTATTATTGGAGCGCAACCACAAACAAATGTTAGTTTAAAAACTGACCTTTTAGAATAATATGTAATATTAGGAGATAATATTGTAATACATTTTAATATTATAATATAATATAATTACATGTAATACATGTTAATATTAGAAGATAATATAATTATACGTTAATGAGAAACAGTAGTAATAACTTTCCTTTTTAAAGATAATTATGTATCCTAATTTGTCAAATCAATTTCAATATTACAACTTTATTTAAATATAATTAAGAATTATAAATATAATTAAGAATTATTATAAATATAATTAATATAATTATAGATCACTATAACCTATCTGTGATACAGTTTTAACTATGATAACATCTTTCCTTCCTTACATTCTGTTTACTTGTTGGTTGAGAGACATCTGTATTATAGTACAAAGATCTTTAGTACTGGTAGTTAAACTAATCTTTAAAAATAATAATAAATATACAAATTTATTGTCAAAAGGTTTATTTTTAGAGCTAAAAATGTGATTTTATCAAAGAATACAAGTTCTACAAAATGAATGTACTATCAATGTTTAGGTATTAGAATAGCACCTGTGAATGTATCAACCCATTAACCATGCACTGTATGATAATAATTATAAATCAAACAACATTTATAAATTAAAGAAACTATAGTAGTAAATTATATGAGATAATAATTACAGTTAGTTTCTAATTAAAAGAATATTCAAATCATTACAATAATTATTTACTTTATTAGTGTTCTAATTAAAAGAACAGTTTATGTATTAAAGCAACATGTTTGGTAGATTATAATAGCCAAGGTTTAGTCTTAGAGTGTACTTTAACACTCACTCTAAAATAAAGTATATCATTCATAAGATACTGGGTATTAGTAGAGGAGTTGAGATCAAGATCAGTATGAGGAATGAACTGAAACAGACCCCATCCATTAGTGTCTTCTTTCTCCTTTCTGTTCTTACAATCGTCTGGTGTATTATCATTAAACAGTATTGTTTTTTTTAAATGATTCTTATCTTCCAGCTGATTCAATAACTGCACAGTGACCTCTCCCTGGAATGGCCACTCCAGTGTGTCGTCATATTCTCCTTCTATGAGGTTAATAAAACAAGAGATATGAGTACCTTCACCATCATCAGCACCATTGGGATAAACTACAAGACGGAATTTAAATCCGCCAGCTGAAGTATAAAACCCAGAACTATACCAGTGATTTTGTAGCCTTTTATGTTTTGAAAATTTAGTTAGTTTTATTGAAATAGGACATGACTTCTCTTTGATCTTCTCTAATGCCTTTCTAAGATGTATTTTTGTTTTAGTTTCCTCATGTTTATCAATATCTTCTCTTGCCATCTTTTCTTGACATCCCATGTCATAGTATGGACAATTGACGATTTCTTTTGGACATGTTTGACGATGTAGTTCCATATTACAACGTTTGATATTCTGCTGACAGCCTTCATTCGTACAAGGCAATATTGCATCAGGACACACCTCTTGATGTCTACCTGTAATGTAAACGTATTTTCCAACGATTTGGCAATAAACACATCTATAGTATTGTTGTACACACTTATCTTTGACATGACTTTCCAGCTGGTGTCCCTGCATAATTTGTTTACACTTGTCACAAGTTACCACTTGGTTAGGACATTTTGGAATGTGTGTGTCAATATCCTTTATATTACCCTGCCAGGTGCAACCCTTTTCCTTGTTGGTACAGTAGATTTGAAGATGACATATGTCATAATCTGTCCTTGTATCTTTAAAATATTTACCAGCAAGAGGACTATAACAGCCAGGACAAGTGTATCCGGAAGACCTGTTTCTACTAGATTCTAGACAATTTCGACAAAAGATTCTACCACAGCAGTTAGCTTGATGAGCATCACGAGCTAAGAGATGACATAGAAGACAAATATATTCATCAGGTGGTGTTCCATATACTAGTTGATAATCATATCCTTCATTTATCCTCAGTGACATGATACTGTAGAATTATTAGTATCAAACTAGTGATAGTATAAAATTAAATAAATAATTATTGATATATAATATATAATTTACGTCTTGAATATAAAACTTGAAATTGCTCTTAAAATTTATATAATTTAGGTCTTTAGTCAACAATACACACATTTTATATAAGTAGTAATGATCATATTTACCTGTATTTGTGGTAGAAAGGCTTTAAAATGTATTCTCTTCTTTGCTGTGGAAATGGACAGTTAAACCTGCTGACTCTCCCACTTAATATTGGACAGCCTGTTATATATAGATAAGAGCACGACCATAAATAAAACTGACCTTTTAGAAAAGTATGTAATGTTAGAATATAATATAATAATAAAATTAATTAATAACTTTCCTTTTTAAAAATAAATTTCCTAATTTGTCAAAACTATTACAACCTTTATTAATTTAAATATAATTAAGAATTATAAATATAATTATAGATCACTATAACCTATCTGTGATACAGTTTTAACTATGATAACATCTTTCCTTCCTTACATTCTGTTTACTGGTTGGTTGAGAGACATCTGTATTATAGTACAAAGATCTTTAGTACTGGTAGTTAAACTAATCTTTAAAAAGAATAAATATACAAATTTATAGTCAAAATAATTATTTTTTAGAGCTAAAACTGTAATTTTATCAAAGAATAAACTTTATACAAAATGAGTGTACTATAATAATTATAAATCAAACAACATTTATAAATTAAAGAAAGTATAATAGTAAATTATATGAGATAATAATTACAGTTAGTTTTCTAATTAAAGGGAATATTCAAATTATTACAATAATTATTATACTTTATTAGTGTTCTAATTAATAGAGTTTATGTACAATGTGTTAGCTAGATTATAATAGCCACGGTTTAGTCTTAGATTGTACATTAACACCCACTTTAAAATAAAGTGTATCATTCATAAGATACTGGGTATTAGTAGAGGAGTTGAGACCAAGATCAGTATGAGGAATAAACTGAGAAAAACCCCATGATTTATAGTCTTCTTCCTCTTTTCTGTTCTTGTGGTATTCTGGTGTTTCGTGATTGAAATGAATAACTTGCTTATGATGATTTCTATCTTCCAGTTGGTTTAGTAACTCCACAGTGACCTCTCCCTGGAATGGCCACTCCAGTATGTCATCATATTCTCCTGGCATGAGGTTAACAGAGCAAGAGATATGAGTATCTTTACCACTACCACTGCCATTGGTATGCAATTTAATACGAAGTTTATATCCACTAGCTGAAGTATAAAACGCAGAACTATACTGCTTATCTTGTTGTCTTTTATGTTTTGAAAATTCAGTCAGTTTTATCGAAACAGGATGTGACTTGTCTTTAATCTTCACTAATGCCTTTTTAAGATGTATTTTGGTATTGTTTTCCTCGTGTTGATCGATATCTTCTCTCTTCATCTCAGTATGACATCCTATGTCATAATATGGACATTTGACGATTTCTTTTGGACATGTTTGACGATGTAGTTCCATATTACAACATTTGATTTTCTGCTGACAGCCTTCATTTGTACAAGACAATACTACATGAAGACACTCCTCTTGCTGCTTACCTGTAATGAAATTGTATTCTCCAACGATTTGGCAATAAACACATTTGTAATATCGTTGTACACACTTACAGGGACGCCAGCTGGAAAGTCCTTCATTTACCCTCTGTGACATGATACTGTAGAATTGTTAGTATCAAACTAGTGATAGTATAGAATTAAATAAATAATTATTAATATAATATAATTTATGTATTATTTAAATATAAAACTCAACATTGCTCCTAAAATATATAATAGTTTATGTCTTTAGTCAATATCAAACAGCTGATGTTAATACACACTTTTTATATAAGTAGTAATGATCACATTTACCTGTATTTGTGGTACGTAGAAAGGCTTTTAAAATGTATTCTCTTCTTTGCTATGGAAATGGACAGTTAAACCTGCTGACTCTCCCACTTATCATTAGACAGCCTATTTCATATAAATAAGAGCACGACCACAAATGTTAGTTTAAAAACTGACCTTTTAGAATAATATGTAATACTCGTTAATATTAGAAGGTAATATAATTATATAGAAATACATGTCAATATTACAGGTCATACATGTTAATATTACAAGAATTATTGTGAGAAGCAGTAGTAATAAAACTAATAACTTTCCTTTTTAAAAATAGGTTTCCTAATTTGTCAATAATAATTACAACCTCTATTAAATTAAGAACTATAAATATAATTATACCATGCTATGATTAAATTGACCAATCAGATTACTTTATATCAGGTGAATAAATCATTTATATACCTACTGGTAAAGCGTATACACCTCCAGGAAATTTTATTCACCTCCCATTTTTCACCAGGAATGACTCAATTGATACTATATTGTATTTCATTAAACAAATTATGTTATAGCATGTAAAAATTACTTCACAGTAGTAGCTATCAGGGAGAAAGGCAAACGTAACTTCCAATACGTTCAAGTTGTGTTCTGTTGTAGTTTGGTAGCTTTTTTGGAGCTGCATCAAGTAAGATCCTAATATAGATCAATCGATGAGAGAGGTGTAAGCGCCTGAGATCGTGGAGTAACAGGAAGGAGGGGCTCCATGCATATTGCACGTGCTTTTACAACTTGCGGTAGTGATTTATTTATGGCAGTTGAATTAGCATTCGTTTAGTTTAATGAGGGTATTAGATAGCACCTGTTAATGTATCAACCCATTAACCATGCACTGTATGATGATAATTATAAATCAAACAACATTTATAAATTAAAGAAAGTATAATAGTAAATTATATGAGATAATAATTACAGTTACTTCTTCTAATTAAAGGGAATATTCATATCATTACAATAATTATTATACTTTATTAGTGTTCTAATTAATAGAGTTTTTGTACAATGTGTTAGCTAGATTATAATAACCATGGTTTAGTCTTAGAGTTTACATTAACACTCACTTTAAAATAAAGTGTATCGTTCATAAGATACTGGGTATTAGTAGAGGAGTTGTGATCAAGATCAGTATGAGGAATAAACTGAGGAAGTCCCCATGATTTATAGTCTTCTTCCTCTTTTCTGTTCTTATGGCATTCTGGTGTTTCGTGATTGAAATGAATAACTTGTTTATAATGATTCTTATCTTCCAGTTGGTTTAGTAACTCCACAGTGACCTCTCCCTGGAATGGCCACTCCAGTATGTCATCATATTCTCCTGGCATAGAATTAACAGAACAAGAGATATGAGTATCTTTGCCACTACCACTCCCATTGGCATGTAGTTTAATACGAAGTTTATATTCACCAGCTGAAGTATTAAACCCAGAACTGTACCACTCATCTTGTAGTCTTTTATGTTTTGAAAATTCAGTTAGTTTTATAGAAACAGGATGTGACTTGTCTGTGATCTTCTCTACTGCCTTTTTAAGATGTATTTTGGTATTGTTTTCCTCGTGTTTATCGATATCTTCTCTTGTGATCTTTTCTTGACATCCTACATAATAATATGGACATTTGACAATTTCTTTTGGACATGTTTGACGATGTAGTTCCATATTACAACGTTTGATATTCTGCTGACAGCCCTCATTGTTACAAGGCAATATTGCATCAGGACACACCTCTTGATGTCTACCTGTAATGAAATCGTATTTTCCAACGACATGGCAATAAACACATTTGTAATATTGTTGTACACACTGATCTTTGATATGACTTTCCAGCTGGTGTCCCTGCATCTTTTGTTTACGCTTGTCAGAAGTTACCACTTGGTTAGGACATTTTCGAATGTGTGTGTCAATAAGACAGTTAGGACAAGTATATCCGGAAGACCTGTTTCTACGAGATTCTAGACAATTTCGACAAAAGATTTTGCCACAGCAGTTTGCTTGATGAGCATCACGAGCTAAGAGATGACATTGGAGACAAATATATTCATCAGCTGGTGTTCCATTCACTAGTTGATAATCATATCCTTCATTTATCCTCAGTGACATGATACTGTAGAATACTATTAAGTTGGTAATATCAAATGTAATTGATGTTTAAATTACATGTGTGATTATTATTTAAAACTAATATTTTGCATGTAATTAAGACATAAGAATTTATATACTGTAAGCAGAGATTTTGATGCAATTTGAAGCATGAGCCAAATTGCCTCAGCAATGGTTAGCATGTATGCTCATGGGAATACATCTTGACCCAATTAACAAAGAGTTAATGCTGTTAGTGACAATATAACTATAAGTTACTGTGCCATCTGACCCAAAGAGAACAAGTCATTTAACATTTGATTGTAAATGGGTGTTTATGAAATAATGACCATCTATTTTATAAATTATACTTTATCAATATTATACAAGATAATATATTTACCTGTAATATGATTGAAGGCTGTTCTTTCTCTTGGATACTAAATTTTGCTTAGACAATCAGTGTTTTGATTGTAACCAATCAGATTTACTATATATCTATGGCATTCCCAAGTAATTATATATTATAAATGGACATAATTATAGTGTATATGGTTTTCTCACTCTACAACATCTTGTGAACTGTTAGTATCACTCTCTGCAATGTTGTTTGTTTGTTTTGTCAAAGTTCTCATTTTTAAAGAATATATATCAACTGCATTGATTCTTATTTTCTTATAATAACAAGTGTATATAGAGAAAAAAACATCCCTATGATTGCTTTACAAATTTAAGTGAAGATAAAAGTATCCTTATGACTGCTTTGTGGTGTCCAGAATTCAGTAATCATGGCTGACTTTATCAAGCATGAAAGACAACAGCTTATTATAGTTATTATTTTGATTATCTACTCTCCTGACCTTTCAAAGGACCTTGTAGAACTTTAGGAATATATTTCAGGCAGAATAGCTAGCTATTAGTTACAGTTTCTACGTAAGCTCAACAGCTTTCTTTCTGCTGGTGTGTAGAGCTTGATCGCGCGTTCTTTTACGCGCCACGCCCATTAATTGACCGAGCCCCCGGGAATGATGTAACTTCCTTAACTACGTATACAACCCATACTCGCGTAGGTGACACAAACATATATATATATATAATATTATATATAAACATACATCGAACCCGTGGGAAAGCAATCATAGGGATGGCCCTACGGGCCATAATAATTATTATATTATATCTTTGGTTTCATGTATTCATATGATATAACTATGGTAACTATGGTAACTTGGATCATTATATTGTATATTAATAATGTCAGTGTCTTTGCTTTCCTTTAGCTTTAATTTCGTAGATCTTTTATTTCAAATATATATATTTAGAAAACAACTAAAAACATATGGCTACTCAAATATGAAATTATACATAGATGTGTAATAACAATAAGAAATGTTATTCTACTATTACATAAGACCTCATTAAGATGATATACATACTACATACTGCATACTACATAGTTAGTGATGATAAATGTATAAGTTATCAACAAGATAGTCATGTTATATAGCTCCAGCTAGCCATGGTTTAGTCTTAGAGTGTACATTAACACTCACTCTGAAGTAAAGTGTATCATTCATAAGATACTGGGTATTGGTAGAGGAGTTGAGACCAAGTTTAGTATGAGGAATAAAGTGATACATACCCCATCCTTTAGTGTCTTCTTTCTCCTTTCTCTTCTTGTATGGTTCTGGTGTTTTATCATTGAACGAAATAGCTATCTTATAGTGATTCTTATCTTCCAGTTGGTTTAATAACTCTACAGTGACCTCTCCCTGGAATGGCCACTCCAGTATGTCGTCATATTCTCCTGGCATTAGGTTAACAGAACACGGGATGTGAGAATCCTTGCCATAGGCGTGTAATTTAAAACGAAGTTTATATCCACCAGCTGAAGTATAAAACCCAGAACTATACCAATCATCTTGTTTTCCTTTATGTTCTGAAAAGCCACTTACCTTTATTAAAACAGGACATGTCTCCTTCTTTGTCATCCTATCAACTGCATATTTTAAATGAGATTTTGTTTCATCTTCCTCATGTTGTTTCATATCTTCTCTCTTCATCTTCTTCTCACATCCTATACCGGAGTATGGACATTTGATGATTTCTTTTGGGCAAGTGTCACGATGCTGTTCCATCTCACAGCGCTTAACTTTCTGCATGCATCTGTTTTTGCAAGGTAATATTACATCAGGACACACCAGTTGATGTCTACCTGTAATATAATCATATTTCCCAACAAGCTGGCAATGAACACAAGTGAAATCTCTTTTTATGCATGTATATTTTAAATGTGACGCCTCATGATTCGGATGCATTTGCTGCATGCACTTGCAACATGTCAGCATTTGCTTGGGACAGTTTTGAATATGTGTGTCAATATCCTTTATATTTCCCTGCCAGGTGCAACCCCTTTCCTTGTTGGTGCAGTAGATTTGAAGACTACGTATGGCACTGTCTGTCCTTGTATCTTTAAAATATGCACCAGCGAGTGGCATATGACAGCAAGGACAGCTAAATTGTGAAGTTTTTGCGATTATTGCCAGACAACTTTGACAAAAGATTTTGCCACAGCAGTTTACTTGACGAGCATCACGAGCTAAGAGATGACATAGGAGACAAATATATTCATCAGGTGGTGTTCCATTTACTAGTTGATAATTGTATCCTTCTAGTACAAAATCAGACATTTTTCTGTGGAGTATCATAGAAGTAATTACAATTTCTATAACCTTAAAATCATGTCTTAGTTCAAATATACATGATTATAGGTATATATGATTGAGATGGTTTAATCATAATAAGATATTTACCTTTAATTATGGTTCGATGTTCTTTAGAAATTTACCGTTGCTGTACTAGTTTACATTGTGAATACATTGTGAAATGTTATCACTTATTCATGTTTTCATTGTAATTATCATTAACCAATCAGATTCAGCAGCTATAAATACTGTAGCATACAATTAGGAATGCTCAGAATGTTGTGTAGGTGTTGGATGGAGTAGTAAACAGGATGTTGTGTATATTACTCATTCACAAACTGTCTGTCATGTTCTGCTAATGCAGTATTGTGTGTGGTACATGTTCTCAGAACATCTAGTTACAATATGAATTCAAGTATACAGTGAAACCTCTCTATTGAGGACACCCCTGTGTTAAGGACACTTACAAATGTCCCAAACTGTGCTTTATAATATAAATTCACCCTGAAAATGGGACATCCCAGTAATCAGGACACTTATATTTGTCCCAATGCTGTCCACAATAGAGGGGTTCCACTGTATATATATATATATATATATATATATATATATGCTGTATCCTCTCTATTACATCTTGTGAAATATCATTAATCATAGATATGTTTAGTATCACCATTGTACACATATTTTATGAATGTAAGTTATTTGTTGAAGTTATTATAGAATCCCCTGTGTATATAGTACTACTGAATACTTGTTTCCCTATATATGTAGTACTATTGCTTATCATTTATCTGTTTAAGTGTGTGGGTATGTCACTATGCATTTCTCTCAGAGATATCTGTTTGCCTTTCTGTTATTCCTAGCAATAACTGTGATTAAAAGATGATTAAAAGTTGTATAAAAATTTATAATTACAAAAAAAATTACCAGTAGAAATTCAAATATGAAAATAGAATGTGGCTCTGCCACTCATAATCTCTAATATAGTTAGTAAGATAGTCATGTTATATAGCTCCAGCTAGCCATGGTTTAGTCTTAGAGTGTACATTAACGCTCACTCTAAAATAAAGTGTATCATTCATAAGATACTGGGTATTAGTAGAGGAGTTGAGACCAAGATCAGTGTGAGGAATAAACAAAGGAATGCCATATCTATTTCCATCTTGCTTAGTTTTTCTACCTCCAAATTTTTCCTCTGTTGTTGCGTCAAATATTATCTCTGCACTTCGATGATTCTTATCTTCTTGCTGATTCAGCAACTCAACTGTGAACTTCCCCTTGAATGGCCACTCCAGCATCTCATCATTTTCTCCTGGCATTATGTTGATGAAACAAGAGATATGAGTACCTTTAGCTTCTCTATAACCATTTGCATCGACATTAAGACGAATCTTATATCCACCAGCTGAAGTATAAAACCCAGGGCTTTTCCACTCATCTTGTTGTCTTTTATGGTTTGAAAATTTAGTCAGCTTTATCGAAACAGGATGTGACTTGTCTTTAATCTTCTCTACTGCCTTTTTAAGATGTATTTTAGTATTGTTTTCCTCGTGTTGATCAATATCTTCTCTCTTCATCTCAGTATGACATCCTATGTCATAATATGGACATTTGACGATTCCTTTTGGACATGTTTGATGATGTAGTTCTATATCACAACGTTTGATATTCTGCTGACAGCCTTCATTCGTACAAGGCAATACTACATCAGGACACACCTCTTGATGTCTACTTGTAATGAAATTGTATTCTCCAACGATTTGGCAATGAACACATTTGTAATATCGTTGTACACACTTATCTTTGACATGACTTTCCAGCTGGTCTCTCTGCATAATTTGTTTACACTTGTCACAAGTTACCACTTGGTTAGAACATTTTGGAATGTGTGTGTCAATATCCTTTATATTACCCTGCCAGGTGCAACCCTTTTCCTTGTTGGTACAGTAGACTTGAAGATGACGTATGTCATAATCTGTCTTTGTATCTTTAAAATATTTACCAGCAAGAGGACTATAACAGTTAGGACAAGTGTATCCAGAAGACCTGTTTCTACGAGATTCTAAACAATTTCGACAAAAGATTCTACCACAGCAGTTTGCTTGATAAGCATCACGAGCTAAGAGATGACATAGGAGACAAATACATTCATCAGGTGGTGTTCCATTTACTAGTTGATAATCATATCCTTCATTTATCCTCAGTGACATGATACTGTAGAATTGTTAGTATCAAACTAATGATAATATGTATATATATATATGTTTATATGTAACATATAATATATGTATTATTTACATATAAACTTGACATTGCTCTTAAATTAAAATCTTTAGTCAATATCAAAACAACTGATGTTAAACACACACACATATTTTATATAAGTAGAAATGATCATATATACCTGTATTTGTGGTAAAAAGGCTTTAAAGACCTTTTTTTCTTTGCTGTGTGGAAATGGACAGTTAAACTTGCTGGCTCTCCCACTTGTTATGATTAGCAAATATAATTATTATTAGAGCGTGTTATGTTAGTTTAAAAACTTGCCTTTTAGAATAGTATGCAATATTATAATATAATATAATTACATGTAATACTTGTTAATATTATAAGAAATATTGTGAGAAACAGTAATAATAAAACTAATAACTTTCCTTTTTAAAAATAAATTTCCTAATTTGTTAATAGAATTGACAACCTTATTAATCTAAATATAATTAAGAATTACTATATACATACTACATAGTTAGTGATGATAAACTATAATTGTATAAGTTATCAACAAGATAGTCATGTTACATAGCTCCAGCTAGCCATGGTTTAGTCTTAGAGTGTACATTAACACTCACTCTGAAGTAAAGTGTATCATTCATAAGATACTGGGTATTAGTAGAGGAGTTGAGACCAAGATCAGTATGAGGAATGAATTGAAGCTTGCCCCATCCTTGACTATTCTCTTCCAACTTTCTATTTTTACATTCATCTTTTGTTTGCTCATTGAAAAGAATGAGTCCCTTTTGATGATTCTTATCTTCCAGTTGGTTTAGTAACTCCACAGTGACCTCACCCTGGAATGGCCACTCCAGTGTGTCATCATATTCTCCTGGCATTAAAATAACAAAGCAAGAGACATGAGTACCTTCACCATCTCCCCTACCATTAGCGTATACATTAAGACATAACTTATATCCGCCAATTGAAGTATAAAATCCAGAACTTAGCCAATTGTCATTGAGTGTTATAAATTTAGAGAACTCGTTAAACTTTATTAAAATAGAATCGGATTTTTGTTCCAACTTGATAATTCTTTTTACTGCTTGCTGAAGATGTACTTGAGTATTATTTTCCTCGTGTTCTTCGATGTCTTCTCTTTTTATCTGTTTCCTACAGCCTATTTCATAGTATGGACATTTTACTATTTTTTTTGGACATAATAGTTGATGTGATTCCAAATCACAGCGCTTGACCTTTTGTGAACACCCCCTATTGGGACAAGACAGGGGTAGATTAGGACAAATTTGATAATGACCTGGGCTGGTAAGGAAATCATAGATTCCATCAGATTTACAATGAGGACAAAAGTAGTCTCTTTTACAACAAACTTTCATATGTCGATCAGCTTCTTCTCTTTTCATCACAATTTGGCATCCTCTATGGTAATATGAACAATGAACAATCTTCTTAGGACATGTTGTGTGATGATGTTTCATTTCACATCGCTTGACTCTAAATGGACATCCAGTATTAGAACAAGCAAGAAGAAGATTGGGACAAACCTCAAGATGTCTACCTGACATATTATCATACACTCCTATAACATTACAGTAAGGACAAGGATAGTCTCTTTTGAGGCACTCATTTTTGAGGTGATGTGCTAGCTGGTGTTGCTGTAATTTATTTTTGCACTTGTCACATGTGATCTCTTGATTAGGACACTTCTGAATATGTGTTTCAATATGCATTACTTCTCCCTCCCAACTGCATCCATTATCTTTGTTTGTACAGTAGACTTGAAGCTGACATATTGCCCTATCTGTTCTCGTATCTTTAAAATGCTTACCCTCAAAATATTGACGGCAGTTGGGACATTTGAAAGTCAGAGATGATTTTTTATATCTATCTAGACAACTCTCACATAATATTCTTCCGCAGCACTCAGTCTGGCGAGCATCGCGGGCTAGTAGTCGACACAAGACACACATGCAGTCATCCGGTGGTTCCCCATTCACTAATTCATAATCAAATCCTTCTATTATAGTCTCAATCTCATCATAATCTTCATCCATTGCAGACCTAAAACGTATTAATGATAATAAATTACTTACATTAACCTCTAATCAACAAACTATAATAGTGAGTAGTACAAGTTTTCTGTAAGCTAGCTGTGTGACATATATTGCCCATCTCAAAAGTAAGGGCCACCCGTGACAAGTCTTTTCCAGCGGGTGCCCCAATAACTTAGTTTATAGAGCAATGGCCTACAAGTCCAAAGTCATGGATTTGAGTCTTATGCATTTCTAAGAGTATTTTCTCTCCAAATCATTATCTTACCTTGTTTGTACTATAAGATCAAACTCTCTCCTTGAAGGCCTCTTTTTAGTTCAATGGGTGTGTGAACCTTGTAGATCTGTGTATTGATAATCCTTTGTCATGAATACATTATAATGGTATATAATATTCATAATTGTAAAAGTAATGTATTCAAAGGTGTACTGATAATTACATTAATAGATAGAAGGGTTGCTATAGTGCACTAGTGACCACTAAGTATTTATTAATATTGTTCTCAGTACAACTTAGGCATGTTCTTAACTGAAATATAACTTTACAGTACAAATTTAGTTGTTGCTCATAATTATAACTGCCTGTTTTCTTTACACATGCACACATCCAATAGGATTCATGATCGTAAGATGTCAGTATTAGGATTATGTACAGTTCTCCAATCTCCGATAAAACCACCAGCTGTACTGAACAATGCTCCACATATAATACCCATGATAATACATCAGTTAGAGCTATTAGTAGAAGCCTATAAGAGTGAGTTTGTGACGGTGTCTTCTTTGTATGATAGTATGTATATGACTGGACTGACAAGACATGAATGGAAAACAGACAAATGGATCATTGAAGACACAGATAGATGAATAGAACTGATCTATCTATTTCAACACAATTAAGAATGTATATATGTATCCACAAAGTTTATTTTGTGCAGCAATGCTAATATGATTTAGACATTATATATCATATTTCAAAAGTATATATTTTAGGGGTTAATAGAATCACACCATAGTTGTATAACACAAGGGTACAATTAGGATTTCAACTTTGGGAGGGAGTGGTTAAGTGGTGTCTATTTAGTAAGGTATTATATATTTTTATACAAGATTGCACAGAACCTAGGAAAGGAAGTTCATGTGATCACCTTCTCCCTTTTTGTTTCAGAGGAGGCTGAAGAGGACAATGAAGATGATGACGATGATGACTCAAAGACAGGAGAAGGAGAAGTGGAAGAAGAAGAAGAACCCGAACAAGAAGAAGAAGGTTATAAAAGAAATAATAATGACTGAATCATTCATTTATAATCTGACTAGATGGAGAGTTAGATGATGAAGAAGATGATAAGAAACAAAGGAATCCTCTTTTAAAACTAGTCAATAAGGTATATGACATGTTTATGTAGCAGGTTATCTTAACCTGTTATAATGACCTATATCGTAATGTTGGGTGATATTGAAATTTACCTGATGTAACTATCAAAATATTGTGCAATTATTGCATACGATCATGTATTCTTAATGTGAGGTAATAGTAACTTCAAATAAGTACAAACAGAACACAAACTGAAATTATAGACTTAGTTGTTGTTGTTTCTCCTCCTAACAGACAGCCTCAATATTGTTTATGAAAGCTAATTTATATAATTATATTCGTGTTATGCAGTGAAATGACAATAATGTTTTGTTTGTGATATGGTGATAATTATAACTGACCAACCCTATACTCTACAATGTTACTATATAGTGAGATCATATTATGGCTGCTCCTAGAAGCCAACACGATGCATCAATCAACTATAATAACATTGATATGTGCATCACTTCAAGGTAGATTCAGTAAATATCAACGTCTTGTATTTCTCTCTTAGATGGCAGAAGAGGATGATGATGAGGATGATGACCCCCTCTGTCTCTCTCAAACAATATTAGAAATTGATTACCAGACAAACATTGATGACAAAGATTTAGTTGACGAATTTTGTGTGTTTAAAGATACTCTACAAAGTAATTCGAAATAAGGCAATATAAGGATGAATTGAGCACTGAACTCTATCTATCTATCTATCTAACTATCTATCTAACTATCTATCTATCAACCTATCTATCAACTTCTCTCTCTCTCTCTCTCTCTCTCTCTCTCTCTCTCTCTCTCTCTCTCTCACTCTCTAGCTTTAGAGGCTACTGATGGTGAATGGTTTCGTGTAATAACTAGTGCACTAACACCAGAACTGACTGCTAAACTGCAACCCCTTTTTATAACAGCAGAACAAAGAAGAGCAGCAATGGGTGAGAGCACTTTAGTAAAATCCTTGTAATTATCTGTAACCTAATATTCGAAAAAGGAACTTCTCCTGCAATATAATTTTCATGATACACCCAATCGCATTTATTCTGTCATTTTATATACAAAGTCAATGAAATGTAATATCTTGGAAGAGCTATCGCTAATCTCCTTAAATACTTCATTATGTTGGTTTTGTATACAAAATGACCAACAACGAGCAATCTAAGATAAACATTTGATCAAAATTATTTTGTGGAACAAGACCCTTTTAGAATATTAGTTCACATCTTGTTTTTTTTTTTTTACATTCTTGATTCATTGACAGATGCAAGAAAACGTGAGACAGCTGGTGGATATTGTTTCACAGTTACTGCTATCCCTAACGCGTTTACTTTCCATTCTCCATGACCATGCATAAACAAATAATAACTGTTAGTAGGTGTTCATCTGTTTTGTAAAATTTCTCTTTTTTTCTTAACCTTTTTTTTGAGAAGTGGGTATATATATTTTACTTGTTATTTATGACATTGTGGTTTTGAGGTTATTATTATATTTATTAAAATATATGTATATATGCCTTGAATATGATTTATATTGGGGAATTTATGTACTTGGCGAAACAGCAATTGCATACTTGTGTGGTCCCAACTTATAATACATAGTAGGCATTATCTCTTGGATTGTTACAATGGGAGATTAACACCTGCATGTGACATACATTCCTTAATTCTTGATTAAGAACAGAAAATAATATCACTGTTCATGTTTTTGCCAGTTAGTGTAAAAATTATAGGTCATTTGTACAGAATAATAGAAACAAGTACATACTAGTGATGTATCACATAGTATGTACTTGTTTCCTCCTTTTCTGTTATTAGTCAAGAATAACAGAAATCTATGAAGTGCATATCTCACCTCTGAAGACTAGCCCAAGATAAATCAACACTCATCTATTAATAGAATGAAAGGAGGAAACAAGTACATACTATGTGATATAATTATAATGTATCACATAGTATGTACTTGTTTCCTCCTTTTCTGTTATTAGTCAAGAATAACAGAAATCTATGAAGTGCATATCTCACCTCTGAAGACTAGCCCAAGATAAATCAACACTCATCTATTAATAGAATGAAAGGAGGAAACAAGTACATACTATGTGATATAATTATAATGTATCACATAGTATGTACTTGTTTCCTCCTTTTCTGTTATTAGGCTGATTACCAGTCAAGAATAACAGAAATCTATGAAGTGCATATCTAACCTCTGAAGACTAGCCCCTTTCACCAGACTATATAAAAATGTGACAGAGATAAACCAACACCTTATCCACTCATCTACGTATAATGGCTACATTAGGCGGAGCACAACAAAAGGAACCTGTAAGAGATGAACGTCGGGAAAAAGTAGCAGATGCAAAGATGAAGATACAACACCAGTTCTTCAAACTGAAAGGTGTTGTTGGTGTAGATGTTGATTACAAGATACAAAATGGTAAAGATACGAAAGAGCTTAGTATTGTTGTGTATGTTGGAAAAAAGCTGCCAGTTAGTAAGATTGAACCTCGTGATCTCATTCCATCTGAAGTAGATGGAATACCCACTGATGTTTTGGAAAGTAATCCAGAAACCTCTTGGCCAACAAACAAGCTAGAGTTGTATTCCAAGACAAGTCAAATATCGCAGGATGTTCAATCACCTGTCCTTTTTGGTGGTCTCAGTTGTAGTGATCCACGCTCAACAGTAGTCAATGGAACAATAGGATTGGTCTTTCCGTACAACAACAAGCCAACAATGATAAGCTGTCAGCATGTGTTTGCTACAGTGTAGAATGCTACACCACCTGAGCCTGTAATTGAGCCTTCTGTATTGTATGGGGGAGTGTATCCAACCAATTTAGCGGCTGGCACTACTGCTGGATGGTATGGTCCACAGTTTAATGTAGACTTATCAATTGCTGATGTAGTTACAACCAGACCCTATCAATACAATTTCATTTTTCAGCTTGGTGCCACTACAGGATATGATGTCACTTTTCCAGGTGACACAGTGAAGAAATTTGGAGCTAGCACTGGGTACACAGAAGGTATAGTCACATCCGATACACTCAGTATTGAACACTCTGGAGATTCCAACTTTCCACCTTTTACTCTGTACAACCAAATCAAAGTTATCTCAGCAGATTCCACAAAATGGCCTGCTTTTGCAGCTCCGGGAGACTCTGGTGCATTTATTCTCAATGATGACAATCAAATTGTTGGTATGGTTGTAGGTGGTGGTGTATCTAGCTCTGGCAGACCATTCGCATATGCAAATCCCATTCATGATATATTGAATTGAGGATTTTGGGAATCAATGGGCCACAATTCAAGAACTCAGACTCAGGACTGAAACAATAAAGCAGAGACTGAGCTATACCAGTCCAATTCAATAAGTCATTATTTAGACATTTGATAAGCTTTTACAGTAATCTTATTAATTAAAAAATTATTACTGATGAATAATTATTATGATGTACTTCAATCTTTTTTATCAAGTGTTATTATATAATTGTAGCAAATAGACTTTATTGAATAATAGATTCATCAAGAATATGGAACATTAAAGGTTTACATTTCAAGCTGTCTACACTGTAATAGGTACTTCAGTTGGTTACACCAGTTTTATATTTTCCTCCATGTTGATTTATTTTTCCTGCTAGGCAATATTTACAAGTCACAGTTCATTTGATTTTGATCTATATTGACTAGTATAAAGGGGTAGTTTCTTGATGTAACCATTGCTACTATAAATAGAAATGATTGTTCTATAAATAAAAAACTGCACCTCACCCTAGGCCTAATAATGATAAACCCTAGAATAATTTTACATAATCCCATAAGCTTTTATGTTGATAAACTCGCATTAGAATGAATGCAAACTCTTGTGAAATTTGGTTCATAACTACAAATAAATTTTTGTTACTTGTGGGCATGTTTTCTCATCTGTGGTCACATATGTTTGTTACAATATGCCTTGTTATGACATGTACTTTATATAGGCTGTAACCGCCAGTGGGATTACGTCATTAACCCACCAAAGGTATGTCAGATTTCAAAAGCGATCACACCACCATGAAGAACAGCCTGCATGTGCAGATTCCAAAAATGTAAAAAAATTTTGAAAAATTGTTACTTGTGGCACGTTTTCTTACCTGCGGTCACATATATTAATACAATGTAGGTACGTATATACATAGCGTAGTATTATATATGCAAAACCTGTGGTGTATTATTAGTATTCCAATTCCAACATCTGTGAAAACAACAGATTGTTAGCTCATTCCAGAGTAATTAATTAACAATATGTACATGAATTTGTACTGCAAAGAACATGTGATGTACTCCACAGATATTTGAAAAGTCGGCACATGTATGTAATTATTATGTGATTTACATGTTTAAAGTACATGTACATTGTATTGTTTTTGTAACCAATCTTTATTATGGCATGTATATATATACTTTATATACTAGTCAATATAGATCAAAAATCTACATAAACTATCATTTTCATATCAAGATAATTCCAATTTTTAGAAATTGAGGTAACTATACTGCTAAATTGAATTACCTATAGTATGTATATACATGTATATACATGTACATATCAATTAAATCATCCACTGTATAGTAGTCTTGTGTAGCCATACCCAACTTACTAGTTGACGCCACCCAGGTGATACAAGACTAAGTGTACAGTGGGTTGTGACTTCTGACCGAATTCAATAATTAGTATCATGTAGTCTATACTTTTACGAGAAATTATTTCAAGTCATTATTAGAACCTATAAAAATTAATGGTAAAGACCCTCAATTTAAAAATTGCCTCGAAGCAAAATTAATTTTGCTGGGCGGTAACGCCGCTAGATCGCTCAACAGCGCTGCCATTTTTTAGGCATGTCTGCATCAGACACGCCTAAAAAATGGCCGAGTTGTTGAGCGAGATTCAACTTGTGAGTCCTATTCCTTCGGAGGTAGAAATTCACTGTGGGATCTGTTTAGGTCTGCTAATAGATCCTCAACTCACCCAGTGCTGTGGACACCACTTCTGTCATGCTTGTTTGAATAGAATAGTAAGAGACAAGAGAAGTTGCCCACTATGTAACTCTCCTCAAGTGAAGGCAATGTTGAACAAGGGTCTTCAGAGGGCTATTAACGGAATGAAAGTCTATTGTTCTAATAAGTCACGTGGTTGCTCCTGGCAAGGCGAGGTACGGGGTCTTGGTAATCATCTTCAGAGAGGAGAAAGAGAGGGCGAGTGTCAGTATATAAAAGTAGAATGCATTAATAAATGTGGAAATAAAACTGAGCGCCATTTATTGAAAAAACATGAAAATGAGTGGTGTTCCAATCGGCCAATATTTGATCCTGTGGATATCGCCAGACGTATGGATGGCGTAGTCAAAGAAAATGAAAAGCTGAAAGCTACGATAGATCAACTATCAAAACTAAATGCAATCAATACACAGAATATAGCTCAACTCACTCAACAGCTAAAAACTGCTAACACTGAAATTACTTTGCTCAAGCAAAATTTGTTGAGTGTCGCTGAAGGAGATGTTGATATTAGTAACTTGTCAAAATCTCTGGAGATCAAATCGCCATCAGCTCCAGTAACATCTATTTTGCCATCTGTGCCAATTGCAGTACCTGTCAATTTGGCAACACCCACTACTAACCCATCTATGGATGCTCATCTTCGTATAGCACCATATGAATTCACTTTCAATAATTTTGCAAGACGATGTGAAAATCCGGAAATGTGGTTTTGTCGACCTTTTTATTCCCATGTTGGTGGTTATAAAATGTGCTTAAGAGTTGCTCCTCAGGGTCTTTCAAATGGCGAGGGGACACACATTTCTGTTCATACATATTTAATGAAAGGTGAATATGACGACATGTTAGCATGGCCTTTCAGGGGAGCTGTCACTGTCCAATTACTAAACCAGATTGGGAACGAGTGTCATCATCAGCAAACGTCTGATTTTAACGATAGGACTCCTCCTCAATATTCTTCTAGGTTAGATATCATTTTCGTCTTGTCACTATCTCCTATCCTTCATCCATCCATCCTTTGAGTTGTACATTCATTCATCTATCAAAATCCATCCATCCATCCATCCATCCATCCATCCATCTATCCATCCATCCATCCATCTAGGGTTGGGCAACAATTCAATATTTCGCAAACAATGCAATATTGCATTGTAGTAATCATATGCCATGATTTTGGTCTGCCAATATTATCACAATGGGAAAATATTCTTATACCGCAATCAAATAATAGATGAAAAAAGTTATCATTTGAAAAACAATATAACATTCAATGTTGAGCCTTATGCTCCAAAATAAAGATCACAATTTGTCATTTTTTTTAATGAGGCAATATCATCAGTATCAATGAGTAGATGGAATATTTGCGATAATTGTGAGTCACCTTTAGGCAATTGTAAAACTTAATTTTCAATAGTGCCCAACCTCTACATCCATCACTTGACCCATCCATTCATTCATATCCATTCTCCATTTTGGGATTTCCAGAGTGATTCAGGGAGACAGAAGTGGACAAGGATGGGGAAAATCTCTATTCATATCAAAAGCTGAATTACAATATGATTCAGGGAGAGAAGTCCAATATTTAAAAGATGACTGCTTGAAATTTTGTGTAATATCTGTGAAACTCCATAATTGACAATTATTTTATTATAATGAAATGCTATTTTTGTTTATTATCGTAAGCTAGTTATTATATATAAATTTTTTTTTTTTCATTTTTTTTTTTGATTTTAAACCAGCTGCATTTAATTCTACATAATTATGTTCAAAAATTTTACAAATTACAATAAAAAATTGATCAATTTTTTAATGTACTTTTTTAAAACATAAATGAGATATTAATTTATATGTTCTTGAAATTTATCCAATTGTCACGTCATCTGGCACGACTCAATCTGAAATGAGAGGAGTACATTGTGTAGTTTTCTAATTTAGGGTTTTTTAATTTACAGACCATTGGGACTAAATACATAGATGGAGTCTCATTCCCAAACCATAATATAGGTAGGGCTAATGAATGTAGTCTCATTTCAAAACCATAATAATTATAGGCTTAAGCAAATTTAGTCTCATTCATATAGGGCTAATAGACATAGTCTCATTCCCAAACCATAATAATGCATACTGTATGTAGTCTCATTCCCAAACTATATAATAATTAAATTAATGTTGTTCTTGTCTCCAGCTGCCCACACTATTAACAAGAAATGGACAATAGAATAAGTATGCAATTGTCCCTTATTACTTCCATAGTCATGTATATCATTCATGTTTTGTATGAATTTACCTAGTCTCATCCCCAGACCATCACACCCTCTAACGTTTGACGGTGTGACAGTTTGAGGATGAGACTAAAATTTACCTTGCATTACTAAGTAGTATTAGATTTTGAACTGCTGTTAATGTGGACTGGTCATTTTGACCTGTTACTAGGTAAGTATCAACTACAACATGAAGACTGGTAGGTAAGGAAGCTAAGAGAGGAAATAGAGAAAGACAAAGAGGGCATTGAGACAGAAGCATAGAAAGGAAATAGAGATTCAGAGAGAGACATAGAGGACATAGAGATGGAGAGAGATGAGAGAAATAGAGACAGGGATAGAGCAGAGAGACAGAGGGATGTGGAGTTCAGGACAATACTTTATATTGTACATGTATAACTCACAACTAAATGTTCCTCCATGTTTTCTAATGAAGTCGGGAAGTACAACTGGTAACGAGGGAAAATCTTCTCTCCTAACAATTTCTGTAAGAGAAGGCTAAAAGAAGAATTATATACAATTATAATCAGTGGTTTTTGCAAGAAATTTTCGAATAAATCTAGTGCATGTCCGGTAAATTGAAACTGAACTTTTATGATTATCAAATATTGCCATTCCTATTTCTAACTTCACAAATATTTTCAATTACAAAGTATTTTAGTATAATTTAATGATTTTCCACGTAATTATACAGACTTTGTATACTCACTGCAGTCAAACTGTGATGTTTAAAACTCCATTGTTGTGTATGCATGTCTAGTGTAGAGAAAAGACCAGCTACTCCGTACCCTACAGCACATATTGGTTCTGCAGTTGAATGAAGAAAGGGACAAATGGATAGATAAATGGATGGATGGATGGTTTGATGGTGAATGGACAGGTAGATAGATGAATACATGGATTACTGGATGAATGGGTGGCCAATGGAATGATGGATAAATGGATGGTTTAATGGTGAATGGACAGGTAGATATATGAATGGATGGATGACTGGATGAACGGGTAGATAATGGAATAATGGATAAATGGATGAATGGACAGGTAGATAGATGGATGGACTAGATGAATAGATAGATGGATGAGTGACTGAGTGAACGTTTGAAGGGCATTATTATTGTAGCTTACTTTTCTCTCTTATAAAAGCATTCAATATTGCTCCCAATTCTTGATTTGAATTTAAGTCAAAAAGAGCTCCGGGACAACTTGGAATCACAAGAGCAACAAATTTAGAACCTGAAAAATGAAATATAACAAAAATGGGTTAGAAGTTAGGACACGAACTTACTATCCATTTCCTCTAGCTTATGTGGGTTAGAGAGAACTTTTGATCTAAAGTCAGCAATCCATTGTCTGTTAGTGTCATCAATATCAACAAATTCCACTGCAGTCCCCTAGTGAGAAAGGGAACAGATATTATCATAAACGCCTTTTTAATTGATTACAAATCAATATGAAACTAATAGATTAGTACATTGCAGGATTTTTTGTTTGGGAGGGGAAAGTCAATGTTGTGAACCACACTGCTCCCCCCAGGAAATGTTTTAATTTTATGCTCTTTGAGGTTGCTTCCAGTGGCTTCTGGGACACCAAAAGGAGATATTGTTTGCATGTTGAAATAAATTTGAAATCTTGGGGGTGAAAACTCAAGTTATCTCCACCCCCAACTGTCTAACATTGGTAGTTTTCTTCTCTGGCACAATAGTAGAGTGGTATCACATCAACTCAACTAATAACATTCTACTAGTAATATCCAGTCAGGGTTTAATGTAGGGGGGAAGGGAGAGAATCAACCAACCACCCCCCCCCCCCCCCCGTCAGCTTAGTATAATGTGCATGCTTGAGACTTCTTAGATTTAGGTTCTTATAGTATATCTTCCACCCCCTTCAAATCCCTCCCAGTACTATTTTATTTTCTCACTTACTCCAGGTGTGACAAGGAAGACATTGAATGCTGATGAAGTTAGAGTGAAGGAATGTATAAATGATTGTGCACTCACACCTGTAGAATATAGATTATTGTTATTAGGTATTGTCATTCTGTTGAACAGAGAAATTCTCTTTTGTAAAATAAATAAATCACAAAGCCATTGATATTAACTCTTTTGACTACCTGCTCTTATAGCATTTTATAAGATATTTTTGCACTGACATAATTATAGGTACAATTATCTTCTATTTTAGATTCCATCATTATCATATTGTTAATAGTTTATCGTAGAGGCTAGTCATCTGGTTCTGGATGGTAGTATATTGAGCTGATTATTTATCTAGCTACATCTTCAATCATAGGACCCATGTTCTTAATAATCGTAAGGACCATGTTCACAATCATAAGGTCCATGTTCTCAATCGTAAGAGCCACACTCACAATCCGAATGCCACGTTCACAATCCTAATCCTAGGGTTTTAGGAATAATTATGTATACTATCCTCCCCCTTCAGCCATCCACTCTGAATTAGATTCATTGTACAGGGTTTCATGTAGGGGAGAAAGGGAGGGGGCATTCTCCCCCCCCCCCCCCCCCCCACCTGGAATTTGTTTGCCAATATACACACTACGATAAACCTGTAAGTCTTTCTAATTCACATTTCGCCTCCCCCATGACAAATTTTCTAAATGAAAGCCTGGCACAGGAATCTTATTGTTATTGTGGGTTTGTGTGTGATCCACACTTGTATCCAGAATATTTGGGTAAATCACTGTTTTATTAAAACACAGATGAATAACGATGAAATTGCCTTCTGAAACCAGACGAATAACCTCTTCAATTTATTAAATCATCAAGGACTTCACGTCTTTATAAACCCTACATCAGTATTATTAAACAATACTTTTTGTTTTTCACTATTCAGTATTGTTTCATTGTACAATCACTACAATGTCAGACATGTTTACAAACTACTATATACAGAAGTGGAGACATATTTGTAAATTTACACAATGCATTTGTACTATTAGTAATAATCACTCATGCTTGACATAATAATATTTTGCATAGTACCTTTCTGATGTCCACTACAAACTACTAAACAGCTTGGTTTTTCTCTACTCATTCTCGATCTCACTCCAATGGGGTAACGCCCATTTAAAAAAAACACACACAGTGACCACACCCACTCTATTTTGAACCACGCCTATTCCCAGTTTAAACTTTTTTGAGAGGGAGACATGCCTCTCTCTAAGGAAGGTTAGTGAGGAAATTAATGTTTTCCAATTACTTAAAATATCATATAAAACTAAATATTTGTATCTTTATCAGTAATATTCCAATTAATGCCCTACTTTCCTCAGAAGCACTTCGTGCACTAGCACTATTCAAGGAGCTATTAGTCCATGCTGAACAGTCTGAGAATATTGATCTTAGCATTTCAGAACTCTTGGAGGATACAGTAGATACCCTCGGAAGTCCTCTATTCTCAGAACTTATTGACATACAAAACCGTACTCACAAGGTATCTACATTCATGAGTCTGTTCACATTCACGATGACCTCTAAATTATGATGTAATGACTTTATATGTAATATAGTGTATAGTTTAATGTCATAAGGTTGATACATGATTATACTGTAACTCAGTAATGAAGCAATGGATTGAAATTTGACATACACAAAAAAGAATGGGAAGCATGATTATATGAAAATGGTACAGGTAAAAAGTTTGTTGGTCATTCCAAATTAAAGTTATGAATATTTTTCTGAGATCTGGTTAACGAGGGATGTTTTATTTATGACATCTGTTTTTCTTTTCAGAGTCTTAAAGAGACACCTAATTGGTCAGAAGGTGTCACCTTAACACCAGAAAAGGGGTTTGAACTGTTCAACAGGGATAACCTTAAATATCCTCATACATCCACTCCAAATAAAATAATAAGTCATGAAAGTCCTGATCCACTAGAAGAAGAATTATCACCTGCACAGATTATACCATCAATTGAAAGTCACACCCCAAAACAGGAGCCACGCCCACTAACTAATCCTCTAGATTCTAAACCAATTTTAACAAAAAAATCCTCATCAACGGAAGCAACCCGATCACTTAAAGATAGAATGCGAACAGGCTCACCGAATTCGAAAGACAAAGTTGGAATAGTTAAAATCGACTTGTCTCATGTGTCTGATAAAGTGAGTAGATCTCCTTCAGCATCTAAATATATTGTGAGTCACGAGGAAGAGATCGATGGGGGGGTTCAAATTGAAGAAAAGAATAGTTCATACAATGACCTTCTATCTCCTATGAGAGATAAAAGAACACTCACCGATATACACCAGGTAATGATTAGTGTACTAAATTCATAATCTTATATTCAACAGTGTGCCACTATAATATGGTGATGCACCTTACTGATGTTCTGATAAACTGATAATTACTTTAGATATGTACATACTAATCCGATATTATATCTGCATTCTGATTTCAATGAAAATGGGCATTTTCTCAATAATTGAGTATCATAAAAGTGATTAATGATGTTATAATTACTCTTTCGCCTACGCTTCGTGGCGAGGGTAATCACAAGAAATGACATTATTAGTACACTTATTACTATATCCTTCAGAAATAACTGATACTCAAACTAGAAATAGTAACCTGATACTGATTAGTGATTACCAATCCGATTATCGGAGCGTCACTAATTCACTACTACTATGGGTTCATCACTGTTTACATACTATCACTGTACTTCCATTGACTACAGTGTACTTTGTGAGTGAATTACACTGTACTGTGAATATACAGTACCTGACATTACTAAGTTTACATAATATCACTGTACTTCCATTGACTACAGTGTACTTTGTGAGTGAAGTACACTGTACTGTGAATATACAGTACCTGACATTACTAAGTTTACATACTATCACTGTACTTCCATTGACTACAGTGTACTTTGTGAGTGAAGTACACTGTACTGTGAATATACAGTACCTGACATTACTAAGTTTACATACTATCACTGTACTTACACATTACTATGATTAGTAGGTATTGCATAGAAGTACAGTTGACTATCTATCACCTTATTAAAGTATAGCTCCCATTAACTAGTATGTAAACTTAATAAAATCAGATACCGTATGACACAAGTATCATAAATGTACATTTTCCTAAGAAAGCTTATTGAGCATAAAGAACATGGTAGTATAAAGATTATTACTGAAATACATGTAGTAGTAGATGTTTTAACCCGAAGGTCTTCATCAGTATGAAAAGGAACCCTAGTTATTTAGGTATGTATAGCCTTAGTATGGCAATAGACAGTTCAGCGTGATAGTTGTGGCTACATGACTGGGATATTGTCCTGTAAGAATGAAGACCATGTAAGGTGACAGTTCGGCATGGTGGTTGTGGCTACATGACTGGAGTATTATCCCATAAGAATGAAGACCATGTAAAGTGACAGTTCGGCATGGTGGTTGTGGCTACATGACTGGAGTATTATCCCATAAGAATGAAGACCATGTAAGGTGACAGTTCGGCATGGTGGTTGTGGCTACATGACTGGAGTATTATCCCATAAGAATGAAGACCATGTAAGGTGACAGTTCGGCATGGTGGTTGTGGCTACATGACTGGAGTATTGTCCCATAAGAATGAAGACCATGTAAGGTGACAGTTCGGCATGGTGGTTGTGGCTACATGACTGGAGTATTATCCCATAAGAATGAAGACCATGTAAGGTGACAGTTCGGCATGGTGGTTGTGGCTACATGACTGGGATATTGTCCTGTAAGAATGAAGACAATGTAAGGTGACAGTTCGGCATGGTGGTTGTGGCTACATGACTGGAGTATTGTCCCATAAGAATGAAGACCATGTAAGGTGACAGTTCGGCATGGTGGTTGTGGCTACATGACTGGGATATTGTCCTGTAAGAATGAAGACCATGTAAGGTGACAGTTCGGCATGGTGGTTGTGGCTACATGACTGGAGTATTATCCCATAAGAATGAAGACCATGTAAGGTGACAGTTCGGCATGGTGGTTATGGCTAGAGTTTAAGTATACTCCTGAATCTGTGTTGATAATATTGGGAGTAAAATGAATATGGAAGAGAAGCCACTCATATTCATATTACTCCCACTATTATCAACACAGATCCAGGAGTAAACTTCAACCCTACATGGTCTTCATTCTTATGGGATAATACTCCAGTCATGTAGCCACAACCACCATGCCGAACTGTCACCTTACATGGTCTTCATTCTTATGGAACAATACTCCTGTCATACTAAGTCTATAAGTACATGTACCTAAATAGTTAGGCTTTCAAAACATCTATTATTATCTCAGTAATAATCTTTATACTGCCATGTTCTTTATGCTCAATAAACTTTATCATACAACATGATAAACAGTATCTATGACATAATAATTGTCCATCATAAATGGTCTCATTGGTCATAGAAATAACTTCAGTAATCATATACAATCTCTTAGGCTATTCATGGTAAACATGGAAGAGAATCACGTACAATAACTCTTATCCAATCGTCACAAGGTCTTGGTATCGATCTTGTGGGACTTAGTCGCAATGGGATATTCATCTGCTCACTGACAGCTGGAGGTGTAGCTGATGGGTGTGGCTTACTTCAAATAGGCGATCAGATATTACAAGTTAATGAGATAATTTGTGGTTAGTTTTATCAATTTTTTTATTGTCAATTTTTTATTATTATATTACCATAGAAAATATGGCAAGTTTTGAAGTGGCACACTTGATTGAGGTAAGTCATTTGATACTAAAAAAATGAAAAGATATGTGCACAAATACATAAATTATAACACTTACATAGTTACATGCATACATACATACTTACATATGTACTTAAATATATAATACATGTACATACTTACACACATACCTACTTATAGTCATACATATATATACATAGTTACATACATACATACATACATATATACAATGTCATATGTACATACATATTATATATTATATACATATACACATACATACATACATACATACATAATTACATAAATACATAATTACATAAATACATACATACATAAATACATACAATGTACATACATACATACATGCATACATATATACAATGTCATATGTACATACATATTATATATTATATACATATACACATACATACATACATACATACATAATTACATAAATACATAATTACATAAATACATACATACATAAATACATACAATGTACATACATACATACATGCATACATACATACATACATACATACATACACATATACACATACATACATACACAAACTCACAATAAATAAAGATGAAATATAGATGATTTACTCTTAAGTAAAGTCTAATTATATAGTGTATGTCTTACTATTAATGTAATATAATTATTATATATATTATGTGTATAATAATAAATATTTAATTAGCTAAGGATTAATTAACATACAGCTGGTATATAATCAACACATCTTTCAAGTTTAAATATCATTTTAGATTCTAGTCATAAGAATTTAATAATTAATTAATAATTTGCTGACAATTCTTGTTGTACATTAATTTTATAAGTAATACTGGTATTATAAACTGGTTATACCAGTTTTAGATGTCAAAAGAATATTATTACTTATGTTAAATAAACACTTCAATGGATATTAATTTTGTTGAAGGTCATTCTAAGTTCAACATGTCAGTTTGGAATTTCTAACAATCTTTTACCTGCACCATTTTCATATAATTATCTTTCCCATTCTTTTTTGTGTATATCAAATTTCAATCTATTGCATTATTATTGAGTTACAGTATAATCATGTATTAACCTTATGACATTAAACTATACACTATATTACATATAAAGTCATTACATCATAATTTTGAGTCTGTTGGCATTCACAATGACCTCAAAATTATGATGTGATGTCTTTATATGTAATATAGTGTATAGTTTAATGTCATAAGGTTAATACATGATTATACTGTAACTCGATAATGAAGCAATAAATTGAAATTTAACATACACAAAAGAGAATGGGAAGGATAATTATATGAAAATGATGAGGGTAAAAAGATTGTTGGTCATTCCAAACTAAAGTTATGAACATTTTTGTGAGGGGAAGGTGATGTTTAGTTGTCCTTATGTATCTACCAGATGGTGTTTTACTCATATTGCCTGAAGCGGCTTAAACATGACACAATAACATAATATTTACATATATTAAAATGTATATATTATTATCTATAATGTTATTATATAGGAAGTCCCAGTTGATGATAAAGTATTATTGAGAGTACTGTACAATCCAACAGGTAAGTATTATACTACATAAATGTGGGATTGATTTGGGACCATGTACTCATGTACTCAGTGAAGACCATGTGTTTAAGGCCAGTAGTTGTCTGGTTGTGTTAACTCAGTGGTCAGACCACTAGTGGCTAATGTGTCCTCATTTTAATTCCTGGTAGTTGTCTGGTTGTCTTAGCTCAGTGGTCAGAGCACTAGTGGCTAAAGTATCCTCATTTTAATTCCTGGTAGTTGTCTGGTTGTCTTAGCTCAGTGGTCAGACCACTAGTGGCTAATGTGTCCTCATTTTAATTCCTGGTAGTTGTCTGGTTGTCTTAGCTCAGTGGTCAGAGCACTAGTAGCTAATGTGTCCTCATTTTAATTCCTGGTAGTTGTCTGGTTGTCTTAGCTCAATGGTCAGAGCACTAGTAGCTAATGTGTCCTCGTTTTAATTCCTGGTAGTTGTCTGGTTGTCTTAGCTCAGTGGTCAGAGCACTAGTAGCTAATGTGTCCTCATTTTAATTCCTGTTAGTTGTCTGGTTGTCTTAGCTCAGTGGTCAGACCACTAGTGGCTAATTTTCCTCATTTTAATTCCTGGTAGTTGTCTGGTTGTCTTAGCTCAGTGGTCAGACCACTAGTGGCTAATTGTCCTCATTTTAATTCCTGGTAGTTGTCTGGTTATCTTAGCTCAGTGGTCAGAGCACTAGTGGCTAAAGTATCCTCATTTTAATTCCTGGTAGTTGTCTGGTTGTCTTAGCTCAGTGGTCAGACCACTAGTGGCTAATGTGTCCTCATTTTAATTCCTGGTAGTTGTCTGGTTGTATTAGCTCAGTGGTCAGAGCACTAGTAGCGAATGTGTCCTCATTTTAATTCCTGGTAGTTGTCTGGTTGTCTTAGCTCAATGGTCAGAGCACTAGTAGCTAATGTGTCCTCGTTTTAATTCCTGGTAGTTGTCTGGTTGTCTTAGCTCAGTGGTCAGAGCACTAGTAGCTAATGTGTCCTCATTTTAATTCCTGGTAGTTGTCTGGTTGTCTTAGCTCAGTGGTCAGAGCACTAGTAGCTAATGTGTCCTCATTTTAATTCCTGGTAGTTGTCTGGTTGTCTTAGCTCAGTGGTCAAAGCTATAGCCACAAGTACTCTGACCAGTGAGCTAAGACAACCAGATGACTACCAGCCCTTACAACCAGGGCCACTGGGTTTAGCCACCAATGAGTGGCCCTAAAGTTCACCCCAGCAACTACCAGCTTCACTTTCCTCTTCAACCTCTTATCATTGGAATTAACTTGTTTAATTTTATAGTTCATAAGTAAACTTGTGTGAAGTCTTAGATATACTATAATTAAATTGTTATCAGAATCTTTGATATGTTTTGAAGCATGGGCCAAATTGGCTCAACAATGCTTAGTGTGTGTGCCATTGGGAATACATCTTGAGCCAATTAACAAACAGTTAATACTGTTACTGACAATATAATCACAATTAACTGGCCCAAAGAGAGAACTGTGCAGTGCCAAATAAGAAGCTCTTTGGGCCAATGGTGCACCATATAAGCTTATCAAAAACGCTGATTGTCATATACAAGTTATACAACACAAACTGCTAATGAATATTCATATATTATAATCATCATAATTCTGTAAAAATCGATTGACTCTCTTTTCCTTTCTAAATACGTACACGTACATTATTAAATACAAATACTCATTTTAGTAAGCCATAAAAAACAATTGAAATTGACACCTAATTGCAGTATTGGATTATGTTGCTATGTTACATGCACATTACTGTATATCGCGTCAAACTGTCTCCACTATATAATTCAATCAGACTCACTTTTCCTTCATATGTATTTCATTATTAACTTATGTGTGACATTGTGTAGCTTCTTTGTTGTCTAATGTCTAATGTTTTCACATGAATCTCACAACATTGGGTGGGCTAATTGTGTAATTTCATTGTCTTGGTACATATTTGTTTAACAGAATTATCACTAAGAAAAGCCATTTAACTCAAAGGTATTGAAATAGACCGAATATAGGTGAGCATCACTACAGAACACTGGCAAGTAGCTGCCATACTGTCAAAACAACATCCCTTCTGACGTTCCTTAAGAGTTGCTATGGCGCATTCTTTCTGCATAGAGTTGCTATGCCACACGCTTTCTATAGAGAGTTCCTATGGCACACGCTTTCTACATAGAGTTGCTATGGCACACTCTTCCCACATAGAGTCGCTATGGCACAGTCTTTTTACATAGGGTTGCTATGGCACTCGCTCTTTCTACAGAGGTTCTTAAGAGTTGTAATGGCACACAGAGGTTCTTAAGAGTTGTAATGGCATGCGGAGGTTCTTAAGAGTTGCTATAGCATGCAGAGGCTCTTAAGAGTTGTAATGGCACACGGAGGTTCTTAAGAGTTGTAATGGCATGCGGAGGTTCTTAAGAGTTGCTATAGCATGCAGAGGCTTTTAAGAGTTGTAATGGCACACGGAGGTTCTTAAGAGTTGTAATGGCATGCGGAGGTTCTTAAGAGTTGCTATAGCATGCAGAAGCTCTTAAGAGTTGCAATGGCATGCGGAGGTTCTTAAGAGTTGCAATGGCATGCGGAGGTTCTTAAGAGTTGTAATGGCATGCGGAGGTTCTTAAGAGTTGTAATGGCACGCGGAGGTTCTTAAGAGTTGCAATGCCATGCGGAGGTTCTTAAGAGTTGCTATAGCATGCAGAGGCTCTTAAGAGTTGCAATGGCATGCGGAGGTTCTTAAGAGTTGCAATGGCGTGCGGAGGTTCTTAAGAGTTGCAATGGCATGCGGAGGTTCTTAAGAGTTGTAATGGCATGCAGAGGCTCTTAAGAGTTGCAATGGCATGCGGAGGTTCTTAAGAGTTGGAATGGCGTGCAGAGGTTCTTAAGAGTTGTAATGGTGTGCGGAGGTTCTTAAGAGTTACAATGGCATGTGGAGGTTCTTAAGAGTTACAATGCCATGATGAGGTTCTTAAGAGTTACAATGGTATGTGGAGGTTTTTAAGAGTTGCAATGGCATGCGGAGGTTCTTAAGAGTTGCAATGGCATGCAGAGGTTCTTAACAGTTACAATGGCATGTGGAGGTTCTTAAGAGTTGTAATGGCATGCAGAGGTTCTTAAGAGTTGTAATGGCATGCAGAGGTTCTTAAGAGTTACAATGGCATGCTGAGGTTGTTAAGAGTTGCTATAGCATGCAGAGGCTCTTAAGAGTTGCAATGGCATGTGGAGGTTCTTAAGAGTTGTAATGGTGTGCGGAGGTTCTTAAGAGTTACAATGGCATGCGGAGGTTCTTAAGAGTTGCAATGGTATGTGGAGGTTCTTAAGAGGTGCAATGGCATGCAGAGGTTCTTAAGAGTTGTAATGGCATGCGGAGGTTCTTAAGAGTTGTAATGGCACGCGGAGGTTCTTAAGAGTTGCAATGCCATGCGGAGGTTCTTAAGAGTTGCTATAGCATGCAGAGGCTCTTAAGAGTTGCAATGGCATGCGGAGGTTCTTAAGAGTTGCAATGGCGTGCGGAGGTTCTTAAGAGTTGCAATGGCATGCGGAGGTTCTTAAGAGTTGTAATGGCATGCAGAGGCTCTTAAGAGTTGCAATGGCATGCGGAGGTTCTTAAGAGTTGGAATGGCGTGCAGAGGTTCTTAAGAGTTGTAATGGTGTGCGGAGGTTCTTAAGAGTTACAATGGCATGTGGAGGTTCTTAAGAGTTGTAATGGCATGCAGAGGTTCTTAAGAGTTGTAATGGCATGCAGAGGTTCTTAAGAGTTACAATGGCATGCTGAGGTTCTTAAGAGTTACAATGGCATGCTGAGGTTCTTAAGAGTTGCTATAGCATGCAGAGGCTCTTAAGAGTTGCAATGGCATGTGGAGGTTCTTAAGAGTTGTAATGGTGTGCGGAGGTTCTTAAGAGTTACAATGGCATGCGGAGGTTCTTAAGAGTTGCAATGGTATGTGGAGGTTCTTAAGAGGTGCAATGGCAAGCGGAGGTTCTTAAGAGTTGTAATGGTGTGCAGAGATTCTTAAGAGTTGTAATGGCATTTCAGGTAGACTCCACTACTCAGTATTATGTTATGTCAGGCACTGTGTCTTTAGCTAATTGTTGAGTAATTGATATAATGATATTGTGAGTTTCTTTCGAACATTTATTTTATGAAATCATTGAAATTAGATTCCTGCTAATAATATTTTGGCACAAACAATTTTGGAATTCTATAATTGAAACAAACAAATCATCGTTTACACTTGATAAACATCATGTTGTTACCTAGTCATGCAGTACGTTCAATGTTTCCCTCAGGATATATATTAAGAGTGGGGGAGTGTATCAGTGGTACATGACATTTGGTCAACTAAATGTTCAATCAGTGTTATTAAACAGTGTTTGTCAGCATAAACTTTAATACTAAAGGATGGGGGAGCAATACTAAAGGATGGGGGAATGCCATGTTACCACCCTTTGGAGGAAACACTGAGTACACTGTAAACCCTGCTTTGGAATCCCTCTGGACACCCTTATGACAACCTTTATCACAATTAATCCTATCACTACCTCATTTAGAATATCACAAACAAAATATTATAAATATAACATGTATAACATGTATAACATGTATATAATATTTCATAAACACTATTGAGGCTGTCTGTTAGGAGGAGAAACAACAACAACTAAGTCTATAATTTCAGTTTATGTTCTGTTTGTACTTGTTTGAAGTAACTATTACCTCACATTAAGAATACATAATCGTATGCAATAGTCCAAATATTTACATAATGAAATAATTACATCAGGTACATGCCAATATCACCCAACCTTAGATAGTATTTCCAATATGATAGAGGTATTATATACTATAGTATTCTTAATTTAGTAAGAGTTAGGTTTCAAAAGAAACTCAATACCTGTTGATTAAATAATTCAGATTGTGTGACTCGGTATCACTATGGTATGTTATTTAAATAATGACTATTTTTAGTTATAGTATGACTAGTTTATCGTACCTTTAGTTTAGTTATAGTTAATTAACTAAAACAATATTAGGCTTACTAAAAGGGTTTTAGTTTTAGTTAACTAACTAAAGGTGTCCATTATTGGCCAATTTTCATTTTAGTTTTAGTAGACTTATAATTTAGTTTTAGTTAACTAAAAGACATGATACCTTACTAAAAGGGGTTTTAGCTATAGTTATACAATGTTCTGCCCAGGATATTTAGAGTGGTGATCAGATTCTAACTGGCATTTAGTGCTGTTTATCCAGTATATACTTAATACTATCTCAATAGCCTATATATGTATTGTCTAAGAGGTGGTTAACTCATCTGAGTGGTGGTTATTCCTGACCAGTGCCGGCCAGTGTCGGCAGAACACTGGTTATAGGCAACATCAGTACAATGTTGGCATGTGTAGAAAGCATGCAGTTACAATATTAATCTAATATTTAATGATCATGAGAATCAGTACTCTATGGATTCAATTTGGTCATGCTTATTACATAACAGTTATCTCGTTAGGTATTTGATATTACTTTCAATTCTGTTTGCCTCAAAACAATAAATATTTCGATTTTTGTCTACATGTGTATACACACTAGCATGATGAAGTCAGCTATTAATTGTAGTATACACACTAGCAGGATGAAGTCAGCCTCTGGAAACTACAATTAATAGTTGTTGTAGATAAAATACATTGTAAAACATATAGATAACTATTAATTGTAGTATACACACTAGCAGGATGAAGTCAGCCTCTGGAAACTACAATTAATAGTTGTTGACGTAGATAAAATACATTGTAAAACACTATTAATTGTAGTATACACACTAGCAGGATGAAGTTGGCCTCTGGAAACTACAATTAATAGTTGTTGTAGACATTGTAAAACGTATAGTAAAAACTGTTAAAGATAATTATGAAGATTGAGATGAATCGTCAAAATTTAATTTGTCAATACTGTGAACAGAAAACCATCAACCGTGTATGTATATGGTATCATCATTTGTAGTGATATTGATGTTCTCATGTCTGAAACCCAAAACTAATTACATAGCAATTAAATTTCATGGCATGACTGAGCACATGCATTTACATGTATATTGCTGTTCCAATTATCGCTGGAAGTATTTAGTAGTGAAAGCTGAGAAATGAGAAATGGAGACTACTACTTCTTGTTGGACACATTCCGAAGAAGACATCAGCTAGTTGTTTAATATTACTCAGTAGGGAAAACGTTTACAATGTGCATGTCCATTCGTGAACTAATTTACAAATTTTAATTTGACAGTTTGAACCCAAAACTGCCAATATTAAACACCATTAAATATTTCCACATATATGGTATTATTAATCCAGATACTATTCACCATGTATGTATTAGTCTGTAGTAGTGTTATTACATTATCCACACATACATGTACATTGTAAATTATGCTAAAATTTAATATTGAGATTTATGATGTGACTTTTCGGTTTGTTGGGTAAACATGACATCATGCACCTGACTATGTTAATTTAATTAATAATTTAATATTTATAATTCTATTTTTTAATTTTATTTAATATTATTTTAATTCTGTTCCTATTACTATAAACCTCTAAATGTCAACTAACTTCAGTTCCTAAATAAACAAATCTGTGTGTTTCCTAGCAACAGATAAAGAATTACTGATACTTATATACATGTATTCATGTGCATCACTACTCTAGCCATTCTGTTGGCAAATGAAACTCAAAAACAACTGGAAAATATAGAAATAGCTCAACAAATATGATTCTGGTCTTTTATCAGTCTTTTCCTAAAGTAAAATAGTACTACAGTGTTCTGCCCAGAATATTTAGAGTGGTGGTTGGATTCTACATTGCATTTAGTGCTGTTTATCCAGTATATACTTAATTCTGTCTCAGTAGCCTATATCTGAGAGGTGGTTAATTCATCTGAGTGGTGGTTAATTCATGCTGAGTGGTGGTTAGTCCCGACCAGTGCCAACTGGTACTATAAAGTTTAAAACATGATATATGGAGGAGAAAGTATCCCTATTGCTTTGTGGTGTTAACGATCAATGATCATGGCTGAGTTTCTCATGCCTATAACTATTATAGTTATTATTTTGATTATCAACTCTTCTTATCTTTTTGAAATTTCTTTTAGAACATAAACAGTACATTTTAGCCTTGAACAGCTGCAAACTACAAGTATATATATTTAAATATATATATATCCCGATACGGCGAAACATCAAAGAAAACCACAGGGATATATATATAAGATATAGCACCCTGTGGTCAGATATAGCACTGCGGTCAGCAGATATAGCACTGCAGTCAGATATAGCCCCTGCTGTCGAAACAGACTACAAGAAAACAACGCTTACCTTCTCCAAAGTGCCGACAAAAAGGTAGGAGAAGCATCAGACATCAACAAAGGTTTTGTCTTTCATGATATATACATGTATTCGTTATATCACAGCCACTCGTGCTATATCAGATTTATAAAAACCTCGCCCTCGGGCTCGGTCTTTATAAATCTGATATAGCACGAGTGGCTGTGATATAACCTATACATATATATATATATATATATATATATATATATATATATATATATATAATTATATTGATTCAACCCTGTGGAAAGTAATTATAGGGATGACCCTGTGGGCCATAAAAACTTGGTCTATAAAGTATCTGTATCTCCCTTATACTACTTGCCTACCTATACCTTGGTATAGGCACCTATGCACGTATCTATACCAGTGTGGGAAATAACAGTGCTCCAGTGCTCATTTGAGCACCAAAATTAGCGAAAGGAGCACCAGATTTTGACATGACATACTAGTTGTACTGTGGTGAGCACTGGTGATGGAATTGCTCACCAGATGTTGTAGGCTTATTTCCTGCCCTGATTTATACCAGTATAGATAAAACACTGATACTAGTACAGAATGTTCTTAAGTATGTGATACACATAAAGGTATTAAATTTTTCTGTAGCTAAAAAAATTTACAGCCGGCATTATTTTTTTTATGATTTATACTATAGACATATACATGTAGTTATAAATATGACTTATACTATAGACTGTGGCATATAGTTATAAATATGATTTATACTATAGACTGTGGCATATAGTTATAAATATGACTTATACTATAGACTGTGGCATATAGTTATAAATATGATTTATACTATAGACTGTGGCTCAGTCATAAATAATTATAATTGTTGATTACTTCATTCAAACTAAATTTCAGGACATCATATACATGCGGCCATTTACTAAATTCCAGTTTTCAAACATTGCATTTCTCGATTAAATTATTTATGATAATGATTGTTAATTGTAAACACAAACTGATTGATGGCAAAAATAATGATTATAGTACTGAAGTTTACAACTTGTCATTTCTGATTTTAATTGGACAACAGACCAAAAGTATAGATTATAACACAATGATACCCAAGGTGCTAATTAAATTAGAAAATTAAATATCAATTTTAGTCACAAGTTTTAGTCATATATATGTTGTGAGAAATGTTAACAGTCTGGTAGTCCAATAAAACACCTTTGCATCTCGAGTGTGTGAACAATGAACCAATTTAATCTACTGATTATAAAGAATGTTTATTATCATACCTTAAACTTTGATCCCCAGAGCCTAATGATGCTCTCTTTGACCCCCATACCATATGTACCTTTCATTTTGATATAGGTCAATCTTTGATCCTCATACCCTATTTACCTCTTGTTTTAATATCCAGACCTATGCTCTCTTGATCCCCAGTCCTATGCTCTCTTTTAATCTCCAGACCCTATGTACCTCTCATTTTAATATCCAGACCTATGCTTTCTCTTGATCCCCAGATCTATGCTCTCTCTTTGATTTCCAGACCCTATGTACCTCTCATTTTGATCCCCAGACCTATGCTCTCCCTTTGATCCCCAGACCCTATGTACCTCTCATTTTGATATCCTAACCTATGCTCTCTCTTTGATCCCCAGACCCTATGTATCTCTCATTTTGATATCCAGACCTATGCTCTCTCTTTGATCCCCAGACCCTATGTATCTCTCATTTTGGATATCCAGACCTATACTCTCCCTTTGATCCCCAGACCCTATGTACCTCTCATTTTGATATCCTAGCTTATTGATCCCAGACTCTGTTTTTGACCCCTGAACCCTACAATTGAACTTTGTAGTGCTTTTGTACTTACAATAACTATTTTTAGTTCTGCAGAATTCTAGTACTAGTACTATAGTTAGATAGATTACAACTTCTTTATATCCACTTCTCATCAAACCTAACCTGAGGTTGTTAATGTCATCATAACTTTCCCTAGTAACTGTTATGTACTGTGTTCCTGTTTCATACCAACTCCAAGTATTAGGAAATGTCTATAGAGACTTTGTAGTGCAAGATGGACACACACACACACATACAACCAGTCTAGGGAGGGGGCTGTTCATATTATCATAGAGTAATGTAATACACTGGTGTGCTATTCATGAGTTTAGAGGTTAAAAGCTTCTTGAATGTATGTAAAAACCTCCCCTATGACCTCTCTCATCTCATCACTTCATTCTATAGAAATTTAATCTTGTGTGTAATAACCTTGTATAGTAAGATGCAGTGTTTGCCATAAACTTATGTTATGTACATATGAAGAGTTGTTGATCATAATTATAGCATTTGTCACAGACAGAGCACTTCTGACGTCCTTATTACTTGTTCTTTCAATGTTTTACAACATCATTATTACTACTGTCATTAACAGCATTAGATATTAGAATATTAATTGTCTCTAGCTGTCTGGCTCACTTACTATACAATTCACTTATTCAAAATCCTAATGTATTTTGTGTTATTTTAGTTAACTATCTAAAAAAAAAACCTTTTAGTAAGACATTATGACTTTTACTTAACTAAACTATAACTAAATTACAGGTCTACATACTTTAATAACCCTATTAATAGTATTGTTTTAGTTAACTATATCTTTAACTAAAACCTCTTTTAGTAAGGCACTGGGACATTTACTTAACTAAATATAACTAAATTACAAGTCTATTGCAGTAACTATAACTATCTAAAAAGAAAATGGCCGATAATGGACACTTTTAGTTCGTTAACTAAAACTAAAACCCTTTAGTAAGCCTAATAATATTTATAACTAAACTAAAATTGAGTGGTAGCATAACTATTACTAAATTTGGTCATTATTGATAACACTAATATTAATGTATATTAGTGTGGTATATAGCAATTTTACTGTCTTATCTTGCCCATACAGGCCTCAAAGAATTTCAGAGACAACATGCCAGATAGCTGCATATAGCTGGTAATTGTTATGTAACTTAAGCAGCTGTTATCTCTATCAAAAAGCACTCTACTATCAACAATATAGATTTTCATTTTATCTCTTTATTAATTTTTAGTTGACATTGTGTGTTTATATAGATTAAATATTTACTATAAGGTGGGAGTATTTGATTACAATTCCTTACTCATATAAGTGTTAGTACTTAAAATAACTAATTTTTATTTTTAAGTAACATTTCTTTACTGCCCATTAATACTCTATGAAGAAATGTCATTTGATAGTTTTATTGGTTCAGTCGCATTTTCACAGGTAGCAGTATTTAATTGTTTAAAAATGTGATCAGGTGACTGGTATATGCAAATGTGATTGGCTCAATGTCACATGATATGCACTGAATCTAGGTTATTGGGAACATCAGCAATTCAATATTAATTATGAAGATTTATGTATCAAATTTCAAAATGGACTTTTGCCAGCAAAATAATTTTGACACAATGCTTAATTTAGCTACACTGCCATTTTTTACATGACATTTAGTATCCAGGATGAGCTATCATTGTGTATCCTGGATACTGACCATCTAAGAAAAGGTAACCATTTTTGACAAAACGTATTTCACGGAAAATTTCCTTTTTTGCAAATTAATTGACTATATATAGTTTGGCACTTCTAAATATCAAAGCCTATTACATGTACATGTGCACAGAGTACAGAATTAACATACCTTCAAGCAGTAGTACGAATAGTGACTTCTTTCATAGTATAATTATAGTTATGATATGACAGTTTTTACAAGATTTTAGTTATAGTTCATTGTCTAAAGTACCCATTATTGGCCATTTTTCATTTTAGTTAGTTACAGTTATTGCAATAGAATTGTAATCTAGTTATAGTTTAGTTAACTAATAAAAGACACAACACCTTACTGATATTCCTCCTAAGTCCTAACCTTCACTTTTATATATAAGCAGTACCATCATTTGTTTTAGGTAGCATATCCTAATATACGTGTAGTATGATTGGATATAAGCTTAGATAAAAGTTTGATTTGTAGTTACCCAAGCTATCCCTTATTGGTCAATTTTTGTATAGCATCAGTTATAAAATTATAATTATATAGTTAATCATATATAGTTGGAATTAATTTTGATCACCTACAACATTCATTGAACTATAAAGGATGTGCTAATGTCAACACACTTGCATTGGAAAATACCTCATTTTGTCCTGTGGAAAGGAAATTGCTGCCATAGTGGCCATAGTGGTCAGTGAAGTCATAACAGTTCATACATGCCTCGTGTACTTGCTAGAGATTAATTAAATGTCCAATTCTGTAGTACTTTAACCCAAAGATATTTTAATACGATAATAATTATTATTATAAAACTAATAATAATAGTAAAGACACAAACATACATTAGTACTGATAAAATCTTGTGATAAATTGAGTTAAGGATAACAGGAGGATATAACTGACAGAAAGATGGCGACAAGATTTAGAGAGTGAGAAAATATTTGTGGATATTTTTGGTGTAGGTTTAGAAATGGGAGATGACTACAACGACAAATAAATCTCGTGGAATATATTATATATATAATACAAATGGTTACATGTTTCGATACCTTTAACATCAAATTGTTGATTATAATATATTATACGGGCGTCCAGATCACATCTCTAGATTTACATGACAATGAGGTGGGCGATCTTCCAGATTTAGGACTACCTCTTGGTGTCCCCCAGCTACCATTTAGACTACCATTAGAATGTTTTAAAATGTCTAAAGAAGTACGATATTCTTGTGTTGGTGTGGACGAAAGACTTGTTACATATAGAGATGTTAAAGATGTTGACTGCTTTCCATTGAATAAAAATGTATCAGTACTATTACTGCTACTAGTATCAGTTTGCGAATTACCCCTCCTACACGAGGTAGCTACACCTAATAGCACAAACATGGCCGAAAATATTATTATCCCTCCAACGGCACCTACAGCAATTAATGCACTTGTGACTGGATTCATGGACGATTCGTTACTTTCATCTGAGCGAGTGGGAATGTCTGATGGAGCTAGATTTGTATTTTCCGTATTGCCACAGTCTGGCATTTTGTCCTCGCACAAAGGCCCAGTTTCACACATTTGGCACACACATTCGTCATGATTGCCACAGCCTCTAGGACACAGTTCACAATCTAGCGTACATCTACCAACTACTGTGTTAAAAAATTCATAATCTTCACAATCATAACAAACAGCATCACTGACAGGAGTACACTCGGTCTTCGGGTTTTTACCGGAGCAAGTATTACAATTTGAACATATTTCCAATTGTGTATCAAAATATTGCCCAGTAGGACAACGATAATAGCACACACTATCACTATTTGCCGTGCAGTTGGAGTATGTTTCTTTTCCATTTGAAGAACAGTCAGTACAGGGTAAACAGGAATTCCGACTCACACTAAAATAATGTGATGTCGAGTTGCATACACTCAATTGTCCCATTGTGAAGGGACAGAATAAAAAGTTTAAAATGAATGCATTTAATATCACTGTCATTGAGCAAGCAGATCTGGTAGTGGTTCCCAGCAATCTATCAACTAATAGTGGGAGCATAATGATTGGTTCAATGAAGAGCCGATTTGAACTAGGCCCTTATATACAGCACTTCTTTATGACCAGGAAACTGGATTGCAGTCTCAATCAATTACTACTATCTGTAAAACGGACTGGTAGATGATTGTAGACTAGAAACACACATGAGTCAGAAAACCGGCAAGAGTAGGTATATTCTAGTCTTCGTTATTTTCAGTAGTAAGAAGACACAACTTGCAGAAGACCTTTCTCTCTGTAGTATGGTAAACAATTTAATTGATCTTCACCGCTTATATTAATATTATATTACACGAGAGCAGAACAAACAGCGACTCCCTCGGCGCCACACTGCACTATACTGTACATTAACCACAAAGTAATATTGTGTACATAACAAGAATTGATTATTTATTGATTAGAAAAATTAATGTAATTTTAGAGAGAACAGGAAGTTTGGGGAGGAGAAATCATTATAAACCATACAAATGCGAAGCTGCAAGCTGAGTTTGCAATAGAAGCAATTCGATATTAGTTGACATTTTGCTTACAGTCTGTTTTAACAGAAACAGTTTTAAAATTGGCTTGTTTCACAGTAATTAGAAGTACTATAATCATCTATGTTCACAGCTTTATGAATGTGTATGCCCTCCTTATTTTAGGTTTACAAGGTCAACCTTCACCCCACAAAGCTACACCCTGAAGGAGTTAATTTCTCTGTTCTAAATATAATTAGAAACCTCCAGCTATCTTATGAATACCACAACTAAAAGAAAGGGGCAAGATGTACAAATTATCTTTCCACTGAGCTGTTTACACTTGTCCCAATCATCAGGGATGACACTAATATATATATATATATACAGCTACTGACAAAATAATCACGAATAGATATGTGTAATCAGATTAATAACAGGCTTATGAGTGGCAAAGCTGTGAAAGAGTATCTAACGAACGTATATAATTTACAAAAATCATTAAGTAGGTTTGGGTAAGCATGTAATCCACTATACATGCCCCATATAGCAAATCAAGTAGTGTAGTTTACACTCCGATTCATCTGCTCGTAAGCTACTAGTAATTATCCATTCATTCTACAGTTGGATATATAGACTCAAGGTCATTAAAATGTTCATCAAGTCCTCAGAGATCTTTTCATAATTTTAGTTTGGAGTGACTGACAATCTTTTTACCTTCACCATTTTTATATAACTATCCTTCCCGTTCTATTTTGTATATGTCAAATTTCAATCCATTGCTTCATTATTGAGTTACAGTATAATCATGCATTAACCTTATGATATTAAACTATACACATAAAGTCATCACATCCTAATTGTGAGGTATTCATGTAGGAGAATAGAAGTAATATATATGATATCTATCTACATGTCATTTTTCTCTCCAGTGGAATGTACTGTATCGATCCTATTATTGTTAACCTATGTATTACATTAATTGGAAAATACATGATTTATGATTAATTATACTTTACTAGCACACAGCTGTGTGTAAGGGATTCAAGTGTGGTGGTTTCAATAAAAACCCATAAAAGTGTATTATATAAGGTTTCAATCCACTGTACAATAATTGATATATTATCATAATTTGAATGACAGACAATGGAGAAAGACTGCAATAATACGTAGATAGATGGATCAATGGATAGATAGATAGATAGAGACTTCAATAAGAATGTATCAATTGATAGATAGATAGAGACTTCAATAGTTACTTAAATAGATAGATGGATCAATAGATAGATAGATAGATAGATAGATAGAGACTTCAATAGTTACTTAAATAGATAGATGATCAATGGATAGATAGATAGATAGATAAATAGAGACTTCAATAGTTACTTAAATTGATAGAATGGATCAATGGATAGATAGATAGACTTAAATAGATAGAATGGATCAATGGATAGATAGATAGATAAATAGAGACTTCAACAGTTACTTAAATAGATAGATGGATCAATAGATAGATAGATAGATAGATAGATAGAGACTTCAATAGTTACTTAAATAGACAGAATGGATAGATAGATAGATGGAGACTTCAATAGTTACTTAAATAGATAGAATGGATTAATGGATAGATAGATAGATAGATGGACATGATATTAAAAATGCATTTTTAAGTGATAATTAATCTGTTATATAACATAAGATCATGTGTTCAGCAGATAAACAATTTTATATAATTTACAGTAATCAATGTATGACACCTACACAACTCCATATATAGTAAAACTAATGCCAAGTTACAAAAATGCTACTAGTCGTAATTATGCTATGACTTGAGATTGTTTGTCATGTCTTCGATTGTTGTTATACATATATGTTATTATTATAATAAGAACTAGAGCTTCTGTTGGAGGGTTAGGCTACCATGCAATAAATCGCCTTTGACGTGTAAGGTTTTATTTGTATTCCTTTGATTACTCTGTGTTGGTGTCAAATTTCATGTATTGTAACATGATGACGGTGTAAAATTCTATTTACATGTTGCAGTTTCCTGCACAATAGAATGTTGATTGGAAAAAGAATTTCAATTTCAATACATTGCCATGAATATATAGTATATTGTCATGGAGATATGATGAGCTAATGGTGACTTAGTATGAGTTTCCCACTTTTTATAATGGATGACAATACCAAACTAGTGGTGATCAGAGAGTTTGTAGTCTCTGACATGATACATACACTCATACAGGACAATATTTCATTATGCATGTACACAGAATCATCATTCATTATAATGTATCTATTCATCTACTTATCAATCTATCCATCAATTCATTTCATGTAATTGAATGAATCAATGAATGGAAGATACAATAATACATATCTATTCATACACAATTTATTCGTACATCAATTTATTCATCCATCATTTATCCATCAATGTGACCAATTTAACTTTAATCTATTTCTATTCATCCATTCTATTTTGTCTGATACACGAATCCCTTCTATTTATCCACCCACGTCTTCATACATGACCTGTCTACATTTTTATCAATAGTATTTATAAATATTATCTTAGGTGTACATTGTATTAATAGTAGGTTGTTTTAACTACAACTATAACTAAAACCCCTTTTATTGCAATAGTTATAGTTTAGAATTAACTAAAAGACATTGCCTTACTAAAAGGGGTTTTATTGAAGGATTTAGTGGACTATGGCCTCACACAGATACAAAGAACTAAAAAGATGCCACGTGCAGATACATTAATACCAAGAGTATGAACTCCTAAGGTTATTGACCAAGTTTGAAGTAAAGCATGTCTCCATCTAGAAACTTTGTAGGATTGTTATATAATTTTCCTAACCCTCTTGGCGTCTCCTGATTGATTATGTTGAATGTACATTTTGAGGAGCAGATTACTTAGAAATGCTGTCAGACCTTGTACAACTGGTCTACCGCAATAACTATACAAAAAATTGCCAATAATGAACACAGTTAACTAAAACTAAAACTCTTTTGGTAAGTCTAATATTACTACTTCAGTTGATAAACTATAACTATAACTAAAATTTTAACTATATAATGAATAAAAGTGGTCATATTGCTATACTAAAACAACACTAAATATTTTGTTGAGAGGGTTATGTACTATGAGTCCATTTATATTGAATATGTAAATATTTATTATGAAACTATGGTAACTAGGTATTAGACCCATGTCAGCAGCATTTAATTTGTTATCATTCTTTTTATACCTCCTCCAAATAAGTTGTGACAGTATGTATCAAATAAATGTGATAGTGATCGCTTTAATATTACTACCAGGAAAACACTAGACCTTATTCCTGGTATACACATTTATATAATATTATATACAGTAATAGTTTATAACAATTATGTTATAGTAAAAAATACTGCTGTTACACAATACATACATATCTACATTTCTACATTTTTATTTATAATGATACACTCTCCCCTACTATCAATAACTCCCCCTAAATTCCACTATAATTGTAAATAAACACTATGAATAGTGTAATATGGATGTATCTACATACATAGCATTGTACTTGTACATTGTAAATATTCAAATGTACTTGTATATATTTATACATACATATTATATTATAAGTAAATGTGTACTTAAGTATGTATGTACATAGTATACACAACATATGCATGCATTCATATACATGTACATTTCTAAGCCATTGTGGCTGCTTATTTTCTAAGCCATTGTGGCTGCTTATTTTCTAAGCCATTGTGACTGCTTATTTTCTAAGCCATTGTGGCTGCTTATTTTCTAAGCCATTGTGGCTGCTCTAATGTTTAATGAAGTCATTGTGGCTTGTTTGTTTGTTATGTGTGTTTGTCTACACCTATTGCTAGCATGCTAGGCACATGAATTTTCATGCATACACAACAAACATATACATACCTAATATGTACATGTTGTTTTCACTATGCATGTACATGTATGTATATATGTATGTACGCATGTATGCATGTATGTATTTACATACATACACGTATATGTGTATGTAGCAGACATATGTACATACATATGTATGCATGTAGTGTACTATGTACAGATGTATGTATGTATGTATGTATGTACGTATGTATGTACGTGTGTATGTATACATGTATATATGTATGTACATATGTACAAATACACATATATGTATGTAGCTAGTACAGATGTATGTATGTATGTATGTACATATCTATGTTTATATGTATATACATATGTGTATGTAGATAGTACGTAAATATGTACTTACGTACGTATTAATGTAGCATACTATGTACAGATGTATGTATGTTTGTAGGTATATATGTATGTATGTTTGTACAAACATGCATGTATGTAGCTAGTACGTACATATGTACATACGTACATATGTATGTAGTGTATTACGTACAGATATATGTATGTATATACGTATGTACAAACATGCATATATGTATATAAGCTAGTACGTACATATGTACATACGTATGTACTTATGTAGTGTATATACTATGTACAGATGTTATATATTATATATTCATAGTTATTGTTGCAATTAGTAATCAATATCAAACAGTTACAATTAATATAAACATGTTGTTGTTGTATAATTTGAAATATCTGAGGAATTTCTCATATATACATCACAAATTCACAATAATCTCATTCTAGATACGTTTTATTATTGAGCCTTGAAATTTTTAAATTATAAAATTATGACAGCTGCTCTGTTTAGAATGAAATTCCACATGGCATAGTGGAATATTCACCAAGGAGTTCCAATTGTAGATAAATAAATCAGGAGATAAATAAATATCCATATCCCCTTCTTCTGTTACATGTGAAGTCAGAGTATGCAAATCTTACTAGTGAAGCAACCAGCATTATAAGAACAATCGTTTCTACATCGTACTTAGTTTGAAACTAACACCACTTGGTATAAACTAATGAAGTGACAAACTACAAACTACAAGTGTTGCAAGATATGTACTGTAATGTTGCAGTTGCTAAGATACATGAACAGTTCATCACTGTACCATTGAATGGTGTTAACATTTTTGAATCAGCACAATGATAATTCCAATTAATTGTATGTTGAAGTGTCAGTGTCAACATTAATATAGGCAAACATAATTGAGTTAGTTTCAATATGTATTTAAAATAACGATGACACATATATGATGTAACCATGGCAATCACGAGGGCCTAAACTTTCTCACTTGCAAGCAGCCCCCAGGTTGTGAGTCTTACTCATTGTAGTAGATATATAAATTCTATTTGTTCATTTGCTACATGTTTAAATATAGTTACATTACTTCCTTAGGGTTTTCCTCACAAGGAAAGGGAAATGAGAGTTAGTGAATGTTTTGCATGACAAATTGTACTGTGTTATTACAGGTGCAGGGTCATGTCCCTCAAAAGAATATTTGGTCCTGAGATTGATTCTGATGTGAAAAGATTATAAATTGATTAGAGGGCAATAACTACAACTAGAGTAACCGGTTACTAGATGAAGCTATAATTATAATTATAAACTATATTAATATTCATTTTCTAATGCTGTTAAGATTGTAAACAATTTTATCATTTGAAAAATAAATAATTATTTTACATTTACAAACATAATGAAAAAAAACATACATAAAGTCATGTGACTATGTGTACATAAATACATACATACATACATACATACACACACACATACATATACATACATACAACATACATACATACATGCATACATACACACATAAATACTGAATAAATATGTACACATACATACATACATACAAACATACATACATACATAGTACATACATACATACATACATACATACATACATACATACATATATACATACATACATATGTACACATACATACCTACATACATACATACATACATACATACATACATACATACATACATACACATACATACATACATACATACCTACATACATACATACCTACATACATACATACATACATACATACATACATACATACATACATACATACATACATACATACACATAATCATCAAAACAAAGGCATTTTTGTCCCATGAAAAATATCTGTGAAACGAACATAAAAACATGTTACTGGTGACAGTATTTTAAAAATTACCTTCAGCCACTATATACCATGGCAAACGAACTGATGTGAGGTAGGCATGTACTATACAGTCTTCCTCGTCTTTCCTGTAACAAAAAACTTCAAAAATGATATTCTACAATTTCATTGGCTGACCTCTTTCCATCAGAAAGTGGCTTTGATTTTTTTAGCTCTAAAAACAGAAAATAATTATTTCAAGTTTCAGCAAAAACTTTAAAAATTACATATTATGTAATATCTAGTTCCAACAGGGCATATATACTATATTGCTTATAATGTATACACTTCCTGCCAGACTTATAAACAATCATCATACTTTTATTCCATTTGCCATTCGTATCATCATCCTTTGCTTGTGAGGTAGCTGTCACATTGCTTCCTTCATTTGAGGAAAGACTAAAGTGCTCTGAGGAGCAAACTAAATCTGATCCCTGGCTGATAGACTCTTCTTTATCATCACAAGGTACATACACCGAGAAACTTTCAAATGAGTTCATATCCTGTTTTGATTGGGTTGTCATGGAAACAGAATAAGACTCGTATGTTTCCGTGACTACTATTTGATTTTCAGATAAAGTTATATCGACAGAATCTTTACCTGTTGTAGATATAAAGTCTGTTTGTTCATTTTCTAAGTGTTTCAAAGACTGAGTATTAGATGAATGATTGAGAGCTTCTGAGGACCCAAAACTCGTTCCGATACCAGGACCAGGAATGTGTCCATTTTCATTTGAATTCTCTTCTATTAAATCTTCTAAACTATTTATTGTGATTACTTTGTTATCGTCACAAACAGGCTCGGAGACTTGAAGAGCCATTTCAGCATGTCCTTTGCCATTTGGACCTTTTATTTGAATGAAGTGAAGGTCTTGAAATTCTGTATAAATCTTTGTCTTATTTTGTGACAAACGTTGAATAAATGATGGCTAGAAAATAGAAGTCACATGATGATCACATGACAGTGATTATGTGAACTGATATTGTGTTAGTGAATTGATTCATGGAAGTATCACATGACAATCACATGAATTGTAACATGGTACTCTTTGCTCACATTTTCTCTCGCTTTCTGTTTATCAATACAGGCTCGTTTGAGAGTGGAGAAATCTAAACCACCAATGAATATCAACCGTCTGATTGGAATAGCCTGTATAATATAGATTAGAGAATAAGAGAGAGAGAGAGAGAGATGAAGGGAGGAGGGAAGAGGGAGGGAGGGAGGGGAAGAGGTATGGAGGGAAGGAAAGAAGAAAGAAGAGGATTCACATGATTTAATGCGACGATTTGCACAACAACTTTCTCTCCAGGATTGCTAAGTGATATCTGATTGAAAACCTTTGAAATATTTAAATAAAATAATTTAAATAAAATGGTCATCGTATATTACCTCTTCGAAGTTATCTACATAAAACATCAGAGAAGGGTAGCTGCTGTCTGATTTCTTGCCTTTCTTGTCCATTCTAAAATGTAAGGAGACACAAAGTATATACCTGTATCTGTGCGTAGGACTAGTCTTGTGTCACCAGTGTACTACATTATCAAAGTACATAGCTATACTTGTGAGTAGGACTAGTGTTGTGTCACCAGTGTACTACATTATCAAAGTACATAGCTATACTTGTGAGTAGAACTAGTGTTGTGTCACCAGTGTACTACATTATCAAAGTACATAACTATACTTGTGAGTAGGACTAGTGTTGTGTCACCAGTGTACTACATTATCAAAGTACATAACTATACTTGTGAGTAGAACTAGTGTTGTGTCACCAGTGTACTACATTATCAAAGTACATAGCTATACTTGTGAGTAGGACTAGTGTTGTGTCACCAGTGTACTACATTATCAAAGTACATAGCTATACTTGTGAGTAGGACTAGTGTTGTGTCACCAGTGTACTACATTATCAAAGTACATAGCTATACTTGTGAGTAGGACTTGTGTTGTGTCACCAGTGTACTACATTATTAATATATTACACAGAGTGTATAATGAATGAATGAACTAGTCATACCTTCTTTCTATCGTTGATGGGTAGATTTGCTATACAAGTGAGATAAGATAAATAGATGGAAATGAAAGTTTAAATAGATACAAGTGGGATAAATAGAAGGACACAGTGTTAAATAGATACGAGTGGGATAAATAGAAGGACACAGTGTTAAATAGATACGAGTGGGATAAATAGAAGGACACAGTGTTAAATAGATACGAGTGGGATAAATAGAAGGACACAGTGTTAAATAGATACGAGTGGAATAAATAGAAGGACACAGTGTTAAATAGATACGAGTGGGATAAATAAAATCTTACATAGATACAAGAGGAATAAATAGATAGAAATGAAATGTTAAGAAGATGCAAATATGTGATATGGTACATAGACCAGGTAACCAATAACCTTGACATGTAAATTGATAAAGAAATTTGATAAATAGAGCAATGGAGGAAGAACTATGTGTACAATAACAGTCACATTCCTAAGTAGTTACCATGGTGATCTGTGTCTTTATTCGTTCGATGATGGACTTTGAATCATCTCTAGGTGTTAATACACAACACACCAAATGATACTCAAACTATTGTTCATGTTAAATGAAGTGTGGTTAACATTACATCATCACAGAGATACTAACCTCATGTAATAGTATATTTAAATAGAGTGTTTGGTCCCATAATACAGTAGAGTCCGATGAACTAATTATGAAACATAAATTATTAATGATTATACATCTGACCATGAATTGAGATAGTGACGTACGTAATACCACTAAACAATTTTGTACAACTCCACTTTAAGTAAACAGCTCTATTTTTCATAATTATGGTATATACATGTATGATTGTATTATAGAGTTGTCGATAATGACCACTTTTAGTTATAGTTATAGTTATAGTATATCTGGTTTCTCAAAATTTTTGTTCAATTATAGTTAGTTAACTAAAATAATAATATTAGGCTTACCAAAAGGATTTTAGTTTTTATAGTTAACTATATATAACTAAAATTGCATATTATTGGCCAATTTTTCATTTTAGCTGGTTATAGTTATTACAGTAGTCCTGTAATTTATTTATAGCTTCATTAACTAAAGTCCAAATGTTTTACTTTTAGCATTTTAGTTATAGTTAACTGCAACAACACAGAATGTATGTATGTAATTATGTAAGTTATAATGACATACTCGGGTAATGATTTGGAATCTCTTCTATAAACATCAGTAATTTCTTTCTTCTGAAATTAAAACAACAGAAATAAATCAATATTAATAATTATGCGTGTATGCAATGTGACTAGACATGTTATTCTATGCTACAAGGTAGGATATTATAATGCCTAATGCATAGAATCAGTAAATGAATTTAGTTACCAAGTGAGCCAGAATAAATATTTGATTGTATACAACATTTGGGGCGGTGGTACCCTCTGAACAACCAACCACCATCATCAATAGTCTGGCATGACAACACCCTTTGCTTGGAGGAAGGTTCTGGTTAGAGCAGCATGAATGAATTGTAAAGTGCAACAAGAATTCCTACTACATTAATTAGCCACATAAATAAAATGTCAGCTGAAAGGGTAGTGAGGTCACGTGTGGAAATGATTCTTGTCAGCTTCTTAGATAGACAGCGCTGAAAGATGACCAGAGTAGCAATCTTGGAGTCCCATTCTAATACAGCTGATAAAATTAAATTTTATATTTTATAGTAATTAGTAAACAAAATTCCATTTCCAGAATTCATTCATGCTGCTGTTACCAGACCCTTCCTACTCCAAGCAAAGGGTGTGGCCACAATGGATTAAATTATCAAGGATCAATGGTCAATTGGCGTGCTCTCAAGTGACACGACTACCTGACCTATATATAACCATTGGTACTAGATCAGTACCTGCAGGTGTGGGATGGTGCAACCGTGCATGCAAGACAACATGCAGATCACAAATGCATACATTCCCCGGTCGTAGATAACTCACATTTTTGGAATCATACTTTACATAAAACAGTAGATCGTCTCTAGTCTCAGCTGTGGCATGGACGAACAGACTCTCAAACATTTGAATCCAGAAACATTCTTGAGCTAAATCTCATTGAAATCAATAAGTATATAGACTTGTTTTCATACCTTGGTCTTTAGATCTTTGCTTTAGAAGTACAGGATCGTCTATGTACTTGCTAGAAATGAACTTCTCTCTCAGCTCACTGAATATCTTTTTAAACTGCAAAGACGCCATGTTTTTTCAATAGGAACATGCCCCTATTAATCAATATTGATTATTATTTACAATTTTTTTAAATAATTTTTTTTTTTTTTGATCACTACTCACTATATAGTCATTAGTCACTAGAAATAAAGCACAAATCTTCCAATGCTAATCTCCACAGCAGGTAAACTCAAACCACTAAGTCTATACACACAATATCCCACTACACCAATAATAGCAATACCCAAGACACGCGTTCCTCTACTGATGACATTTTGCTGCCATTTCTGACGCTCAATGGCTTTGTGGTAAGGCATCCGAGTGAACGCTACCATTGTGTATAGAGGAATGAAGGTACGTGGAAACAAAAAGTGAAGGATATTATCAAGATATTTTCGAAAGATGAAAAATCGACTCGTAACATGAGATCGCATCTCCTTATAATTGTACATAGAAAGGTCAGCAATTGCGTGAGCATCTTTCCATCTTGTGTTTGAGTATTCTTTGGCAGCAGCATCAAGATTGCCAAATGATTCCAGGCAGTCGTCAAATATGAGGCAGTCTTCCATTCCAGCATTCATCCCTTGTCCATAAAAGGGTACGATAGCATGTGCAGCATCGCCGAGAATGACTGTACGTGAATCAAGATAATGAGGAGAGCATTTAACAGAGACAAGAGATCCCAAAGGATTACTAAAGAAATCTTTCACAAGTAGATCGACACCAATTTTATTAATAGCATCAGGAAAATGTTTCATGAAGAAAAAGAAAAGATCTTCCTCGGTTTCAATTCTCTCAAATACTTTAAAAGGCATAAAGAGAGTAAGAGTGAAGCTCTTGTCCTGATTTGGAAGAGCAATCATCATAAATTCTTGTCTCGGCCATATATGTAAATAATTACAAGGCATTGCATAATGACCCTCTTCTGTAGGAGGCATAGTCAACTCCTTATATCCATGTTCAATATATTCCTGCGAATAATCTAATCGTCCCCAACGCATTAACTGACGTCTGACAGTAGAAAAAGCACCATCACACCCAAAGGTGAAAGACGCTGCAACTTCTTTCTCCTTTGCTTCTTCGCTGCTGTGGAAAATTAGTTTCTGTGATGCCAAATCTGCTCGAAGAAGGCGGTGCTCAAATTTTAATTTAATATTCGAATATTTTTCAGCTTTACTCAGTAAATACTCGTTTAGTTTCTGCCTATCGATCGACAAAATAGCCTCTCCTTTTGTACCATATTTTTGCGATGACATTACACCATCAAGTGAGTGGATCATACGAGCATACATAGGTATTGCTGAGGCAACAACTTCTCCTTCACATCCTACAGCTTTCAGTGCCTGTCTTCCTCTGTGGCTCAGTGCTAAATTAATACTTCTTCCACCCCCAAGATCAATCTTACGAATATCTTTCCTTGATTCATATAGTTCAACATTGTAACCACGTTTAGCTAAGAACATAGCTTGGAGTGGTCCTACCAGCCCTCCTCCAACCACTGCTACAGGGTCCCCTGTCTTTATTTCATCCATTTAAGAAAGAACAGTTATGGTTGCTGTTGTAGGATTTGGGCAAATTAAAATCTAGGTGTGGTTTGGTTAGCACCCTAATGGATGTGTTTGTGGACAAACATTTATCACTTTTGTCTCAAGAAAGAGATGAAGAATTGTCAGAAGGTGTCCATCTTCTCACTACAGGTTTAAAAAACTTAAAGGAGAAAGAAGAGAAAGGTCATTGTGTGACCAGGCTACAAGTGGAATCTCAAAGAATAGGGTTATATGGACGTTGTGTTATCAGCTTTGAGTTGTCTAAAAAACTAGGGAGAAAGAATATACCTGTTAATAGTATTAGTTCTGGTAAGAATATTTCAGCAAGGACTTAGTAGTTAGTACATCACCATGGTGACAAACAGTTGTGTCATCGTGAATAAATAACTAATACATTAATTATATTAATTACTGAGATAATTATAAATAACTAACAAACACCTGCAGATATTCTGCAAGCTATGACACTAATATATTGTTCTAGTTTCATTATTAAAGTTTGCAGTTGCACGACTAGATCCAGTGAGTTTTTAACATTGATGATATTAGTGATGTATTCAAAGTTTTCTAACTCTTCTCTTCCTTTTTTTATCATACTCTGAAAATTAAAGGTACGTGTCCATTCTTATTCTTATCATCTTAGTTCTCTAACTCTTCTCAGCTTTTCCATTAGCGAAATTGAAGGCACGGTTTCACCTTGTCATGGTTTCTTCTGTGTAGCTTGACCTTTGACCATGACATAGGTTACAAGGACAATTATAATAGAATTCTAAAGAGAGTACATTTATGCAACGCTTATAAATTTGCAATAATATATAATATATAATTAGTTATAAAATTATGAATAACATTTGATTATGTAAGTTATAAAATTACTTATTAAAATGCTAATATTTTTGTACAGGTGATATTGTTGGAATTTTTGCAGGCGGAAAAAGTCTTGTGGCTGATAAATTATTATCTGGTATAGTAACTAAATCATCAGAATTGATAATATCTGTAGCATTTGAAGAAATCCCCGAAAATATTGATATCACTGGTCATAATGGAGCTTTACAGCTGGTAAAACTCGCAAATGATGTGACTTACAGGAGACTGAAGAGGTATATATGTGTGTATATATGTATATGTATTTCTTTCTCTGCATGTATGTATGTATGTATGTACGTGTGTCTGTATGTATGTGTGTATGTATGTGTATGTATGTGTGTATGTATGTGTATGTATGTGTGTGAATATAATTATGTATGTATGTATGTGTGTGCATGTGTGTATATAATTATGTTTGTATTGACGTATGTATGTATATATGTATGTATGTATGTATGTACGTATGTCTGTATGTATGCGTGTATGTATGTGTATGTATGTGTGTGAATATAATTATGTATGTATTGACGTATGTATGTATATATGTATGTATGTATGTATGTATGTATGTATGTATGTACAAACATGTAATATTTATTTATTTATTACCAGTATGTATTAATTCTGGCATTTTCAGAGCACTTGAAGATCTTCATACTTTTCAAAATGGACGTTGTAGTCATCTCATTGATGTTCTTTTCAATGCATCCCCACCTAGTCCTTCTCACCCAAAATGGGATAACCTGATTGGTCAATTAGTTCATGACATCCCTCCAAAATCATGGGAACCAGACCAGGAGGATTCTCCAGCACCAGAAGAAAAGACTGTCTTTCATAATTTCAGTTTTCTTAATCATTCACTTGACAAAAGTCAGCAGACAGCCGTCTTATTTGCCTTGTCCAGACCCGATGTAGCCATTATTCATGGACCCCCTGGGACAGGGAAAACAACAACAGTTGTTGAATTTATAATGCAGTGTACCAAAATGAAACAAAAGGTATGATATATATATATTGTATAATACTATTTTGAAAGTCTCATGGAAATGTTAATGAAGACAGTTTAGTATATTCTAGTATATTCTCATTTGTATATTTTAGTATATTTTAGTATACTTATACTCATTTATTGTTGCAGGTCCTTGCCTGTGCTCCATCAAACATTGCAGTTGATAATGTTGTAGAACGTTTAGCAAGAAGTGGTGCTAAAGTGATACGTCTTGGTCATCCTGCTAGACTAGTTTCCTCTATTCTACAGCATTCGTTGGATAACTTACTTGCTAACAGTGAAGGAGCAGAAATAGTAAAAGATATTAGAAAAGAGATGAATACTGCAATGGTAAGAATTAGAGTAAGTAGAAGCAATTTTCCAGATCATTTCAACTTTGAATCTTGTTTCTTTGGTGTTTCTCTCAATGTAGTCAAAATCTGCTAGTGCTAAAATATCAGCTGACAGGCGCAAGTGGAGAAATGAAATGAAAACTCTCAAAAAGGAGTTATTACATAGAGAAGAGGTATTGGGACATATTGATAGTGTGACATTAGTAGTGTTGCTATAACTATAACTGAAAGTGATTATACTAAACAATACTAATCCGTAAACCAGGTTCTATAGCCAGAGCTCAGGGTAATGAAACTAAAAATGAACTTTAGGCTAGAAAGGAGGGTGGGCTTTCTTGTTTTACTGTTTGGCTAAACTCCTGCTATATGATATAATATTATAATGGATGCCTTCATCAATCTAGAAACTTCTCCGGGAGTTATTGAAGAAAGCTGATGTGATTCTTGCAACTAATACAGGAGCTTCATTAGATGGACCTCTTAAGTATGTGTGAGGTATTTTTGTTTGTCTTAAATCTATCCACTGCTTGTAACACAGGCATTTACCAAAAGATCATTTTGATGTGACTGTGATAGATGAATGTGCTCAGGTAATGAATAATTCTGTCATTTTGAAGAAATATATACGTGACTTCTCTCTTGGTAGGCTTTAGAGGCTAGTTGTTGGATTCCTCTAATGCATGCTCCAAAATGTGTTTTGGCAGGAGATCATAAACAGCTGCCACCAACAATATTATCAAATGAGTAAGTGAATACATAAGGAATCGTATAGGAGATAAACATGTATGTATGTATGTATGTGTGTACGTATGTATGTATGTATGTGTGTATGTATGTATGTATATATGTATGTATGTATGTATGTATGTATGTATGTATGTATGTATGTATGTATGTATGTATGTATGTATGTATGTATGTATGTATGTATGTATGTACGTATGTATGTATGTATGTATGTATATTATAATTGTTTTTTTTTGTTCAGGGCGGCTAAGAATGGTTTATCAGTAACTCTTATGGAACGACTAGTGGAATTGTATGGAGATCGAATCACTGCTTTATTAACAACACAATATAGGTAATAGAATACAGTTATAGTATCCATATCTGGTTATACAAGTATCCATAGCTGGTTATACATGTGTACAAGTATCCACAGCTGGTTATAAAGTAACAAGTACCATAACTAAAGAATCAAATTGATCCTCAGCATGCTTGATCTGTAGTGAAATTATCAGTTAGCATTACTTATAATATTTAGTCTTTCATCGTACTGCAATATTATTATTATTATTATTATTATTATTATTATTATTATTATTATTATTATTATTTCCATTAAAATATACATTATTGTATTGCATTAAAAGACTAAATATTAAAAATAATACTAACTCATAATTTCACTAATGTAAATATAATGCTAACTTATTAATGATGCTAACTTATAATATCATGATTCATGATTCATCCTATAATCAAACATAATTTATAATTATTGTTTAATTATAGGATGCATCGTGATATAATGGAATGGCCTTCTCAGTACTTGTATGATGGTGTACTTACAGCTCACCAGTCAGTATGTGGACATTTACTGAAGTGAGTTCTTGTGTGTTTGGTACAGATAATATAGTTGTCCAATTTCTTATAGGGACCTCAATGGAGTGAGTACTACACCCATGACATCATGTCCGCTTGTCTTTATTGACACTGCTGGCTGTGATCTTCACGAGATGGAAACAGGATCAGATGAATCGAAAGGAAATGATGGAGAAGCAGATATTGTCTTAAAACTTGTGAAAGATTTATTGGACGGAGGTGTCCCCCCTCAGGACATAGCTGTCATTGCTCCTTACAATTTACAAGTGAGAATATTGTTAATTTTTTTTAGTGATTAATTAGTTAATTGTAGGTAGACATTTTGAAACAAAGGATAAATGCAATCGGTCTTTTGTCTTCAAAGATTGAAGTTCGTTCTGTTGATGGATTTCAAGGACGAGAGAAGGAAGCAGTAATCATCTCCTTCACAAGATCCAATAGAAAAGGTTACTGACTTGACTACAAACAAAATGATTTTGAATAAATGTTACCTAATTTTCAAAAAGGGACGATTTCCTGTTACATAATTTTGATCAGATGCTTATCTTTAAATGCCTGCCATTCCACTATTTCGTTAGTGTCTCTTCAAAAATTTAGGTCAAATGGTTTCCTTTAAACACTTGATAGCTATTTGTATAAGAACCAAGCTAATTTGGTATCTATAGAAAGAAGAGCGGTTATAGCTCTTTCTGTCTACTTAATTTCACAAACACTATAATTATACCACTGTCCATATCTAGCAGTGTTAAAATATTGCTTTGAGAACTACACAAGCACTGTAATATTTGTTTCATATCCATTAAACCATTGTCATTGTCCATTATGATAGGTGAAATTGGTTTTTTAAAAGAACAACGAAGAACCAATGTAGCTGTCACTAGAGCTAGAAGACACTTGACTATAATAGGAGACTCGGACACAATATCTCATGACCCTTTCATTAAGGGTTTAATTGAGTATTGCTCTGATCATGGAGAAATTCATAGTGCTCATGAATATATACATAGTAAGAATTATTGTACATGTTATAAACCATCCCTCCAGACAGTTACTGCTGAAAATGCATATGTGTAGTAGTTAACTATAACTATAACTAAAAAATTTTTTGACTTGAAATGTAACTAAATTACAGGTCTACTACAATAACTATAACAAACTAAAATGAAAATTGGCAAATTTTAGATAGTTAACTAAAACTAAACCATATTAGTAAACTCTTAGTTAATTAAACTATAACTAAATGTTTGAAATTATATGACTATATAGCCATATTTTAGCTATAACTAAAAGTGGTCATTATTTTCATACTAAAACAATACTAATGTAAACTGGAGCTACTACTTTGAATGTGTCTCTCCATTACGCAGAGCGCACTTACACATGTATAGATAGATACAGACACACATTATAGCAACTCAATGTAGTAACTCGTCAGAGAGAGGGTTGATGGACTTACTGTTCAATGATTTTCTTATTCCTGTAGATGATATTTGGGAATCTAGTTCCCATACAAATATACAGTCTAGCATTTCAGAAAAAGAAATAAATGAAAAAATAAATGGAGAAATGAAAAAAGGAGGTTATAGTAATGATCATATCACAAGTGATAAACTTCCATCTCTAAATGACACTAAGAAAGAAGTATTTACGACTGTTACTATAGTCGACAAAGAAGCTTGTAAAGTAACTATAAAGAATGATGACAGTTTTACTAGTGATGACTTTAGAGAAAAACTAAAACAATTCATTGTTGATGAGGAACGGGTAGATATAACATTTCCCTCCACTCTGACATCATCTCAAAGAAGATTAGTACATGAGGTATGTATATACATTAAGTATATATAGTATGTATATATGTATGCATATAATATTGATGTCTGTGTAAAATATATACTTATCTATTTTACTGATACATCAATCAGTGTTCTGCCCAGGAAATTTAGAGTGGTGGTTGGATTCTACATTGCATTTAGTGCTGTTTATCCAGTTTATACTTAATACTGTCTCAGTAGCCTATATATGTATTATCTGAGAGGTGGTTAAGTTATTTAAGAGGTGGTTAATTTGTCTAAGAGGTGGTTAATTCATCTGAGTGGTGGTTATTCCCGACCAGTGCCGACCAGTGCCGACCAGTGCCGACCAGTGTGGGCAGAACACTGATCAATATTATATACATTCATACGTATTTATATAGGATTGATAAATCAATAAGAGATGAACGGATGGAGTAATGGATTAATAGATTGATGTATAAATAGATGGATGTACATATGCAAGGTGCAAGTATATAGATGTACCTTACATATGATGTTCACATTTTATTCAATAAGTATATTATATAATTCTATATAATTATAATAATTATGTAATTCTTATATACAAGTATATAATTTGTGACCACAACTTCCAGCTTGCCGAACAGCTTAATCTAAATCACGAAAGCCATGGAGAAGGTAAGGAACGATATGTAGTTGTGAAGAAGAAGGTCCAAAATGAACCTAGCACACTAACACAGAGTGAATATATTACCCACAAACATGAAGAATTCAATGAAGAGAGTCAGAAACTTCCTGATAAGCAGAATGAACAGAACGAGAGTGCCATGCCAAAACATATTGACTCTACTATAAGGGATTTAGTTTTAGAAGAAACTCCATTAGCCACTAGAGGATTGTGGAAATGTACTGTATGTCACTTAGTAATACCTGAGATTAACAAGGAACTGCATCAGTTGAGATGTGAGAGAGAAACCAGACAACGTGAGGAAGTTATGAAACAAAAAGTAAAGAGTAGAAAGGTTAATAGAGCTGAAAATGAGGCTCAGAAAAGTTTAAAAGGAGTTAAAAGAACACCAGGAGCTGGTAATAACAAGAAGCAAACGGGTTTGACAAGTAGAAAGGATATAGATACAGAACTCGATGAACTAATAGCTCAAATGATGCTAGCAGATTCTACATGTGGCTATCCTGATTGTAAAAAGAGTGTAAGTCTTCTTGGCGTGAGATGTACATTCTGCACTAGGAAATATTGCACCAGTCATAATATTGCAGAAGTGCATGGTTGTGGAACAGCTGCTAAAAAACATGCTAGAGACAAGATGGAGAGAGAAGCAATGGGAGAAGGAAGAGGAAGGAGAAGTATAGATGCCAGTAAGAGGACGCAGCTGCAGAGGAGATTAGACAGTAAGATAGATGAAATGACAAGTGATAGACATAAAAAGAAACAATCGTCCAAAAAATAGATATTAAAAAAAATCAATGCCTGAAATTTTTGCCAATCTGAAAAAAACAAAATAGAACTAATACATGTAATAAATACATGTACATGTATATAATTACAGGAATCATTTGTACTTTTTTACATAGCCAGTCATTTTCTTTTTGTGTATCATTGTGCGTTTTACTTCTGCCAAAATATTTCCAATAATTATTTTGGACAGTTCCACAGTTTTTGTTAAATTGTATGTTTGGTAATTCCATGTTTGTGCTCGTTGCGTCAACGACAAAATAATAGCAACTTTGCCATCGATATATACTCCTACTAAGTGTAAGGGGCTTCACCAGTTTTGTAACAACACTGATACGAGATCTACCTACTTAGTATTAGATCTATATACCCACTCCCAACTTCCAGGTATATAATCATTTAAAATAAGAAAGAAGTGAAACATACTCAATAACATTGAACTCCACACACATCATTAAATAGAAAACTAATATTTGAAAGATACCACACTATAATAATGTTAATTTCTATATAGTCTGTTCACTTGATTGCTGTTTATGTCAATCATTTTCTGGTGAGAAACTGCTAAAATACTTGCTTGTAGCATTTTCTGGTGAGAAAGTGCCAAAATACTTGCTTGTAGCATTTTCTGGTGAGAAAGTGCCAAAATACTTGCTTGTTGCATTTCCTTAATTTTCAGCGGCTCTTCAGTTTTTGTCAACTTTTGCATAATTTCTGATTCAGCTGGTTGTTTTATATTGTCACTAAGTAGCTCTATCATTTCACTCGTACTTGCATATTTCCCAGGGGTGAGACCTTCATCATCCTTAACTCTTTTATCAGCTCCATGTGATAGGAGTAGTTTTATCATTGGAACAGATCCCACTTTTACTGCCATATGTAAAGGAGTACCATATGTTTTGCTTGCTTGATTGACAATTGCACCTTTCTTAATGAGACGGGATACTAGAGTGGCATGCTGACTTTTAACGACAGCTATAAGAGGTGTCGTTCCATCATAGCTTGCAGTGTTAGGATCAGCACCAAACTCAATAAGCTTCAGAACCATTTCATACTTCTCCACTAGTATCATACGTAAAAGAATGGTGTTTCCACGACTATCTTGAACGTTTAAGTCACATTTGGCTTTAAGAAGGACCTGCATTGCCATTTGGTTTTCCCGAGCGACAGCAATGTATAAAGGAGAATATTTGCAAATGCTACTGACTGAATTAGGATTTTTAACATATGTCAAAAGCAGTTCAATTATCTTATGATGATTATAGAAAGAAGCAATATGAAGACTTGAAAATCCATTCGTTGTCACCTCAGTATCTGGGTTTGCACCATACTTGAGCAGAACTTTGGCCTTTTCGTAGAAGCCATTTTCAACTGCAGCAATCAATGGGGTGCCATTTTTTTCATTAAGAGGTATGTTACAATCGGCCTTAGCTTCCAACAATACTTCAAGAGATTCCACAGAAGCCCTTTTAGATAATACTGCACAATGTAGAGCTGTACCAATGTCACACACAATGTCTGGATTTGCCTTATGGTGTAGTAATACTTGCATGCTTTTGATGTAACCACTAAAGCATGCATCATGAAGAACAGGGATCATTACACCTGCATTGCAAATCCACATGTCTGCATTTTCACCATTTTCCAAGAGGAATGACAACACGTTTGGATTGAGAATTGCTCTACGAAGTGGAGGATCAATCCTTGTTCTATCTCGAGCATTCAGTTGATTAAGAATATCTGGTTTGCTATTCAACATGAGAGCCAAGTGGTTTACACCACCATATTGGCAAGCTAAATCAAAAGCCGTGTCTCCATATTTGTTTGGTACATCAAATGACGCTCCTAGTGCAATAAGAAACTCAGCTACGTCTGGTAATCCATACCGAAATGCTAGCATGAGCGGTGTTACTTTATCGTTATCATGAATATTAATATCTGCATCGTACTCAAGTAACTTGAAGACTGCCTGTTTGTTCTTTTTGACAATAGCAATTATGAGCGGTGTCCCACCTTGACTAGTTTTGGCATTCACGTTTGCTCCCTGTTCACAAAGCAAATCAATGACTTCATTTATGCTGCAAGTGACTGCTACATGTAGCGCTGTTTTACCTTCGCTATTCAGTGCATCTATGTCACAATTGCTATGAACTATACTTTCTATAATCTGTCTTTGCCTGTGGCTTAATGCAAGTTGCAAAAGAGGAACTACTGTTGTTTGATTAACTGCAATCATTTCATTCACGTTTGCTCCAGCTTTTATCAAAACATCCATTATAGCATATTGTTTACATCGTACAGCAAATGTTAGAGCCGAGATACCATCACTTTCTTTTGTGTTGGGACTTACATTCATCTCCAGAAGCTTTTGTACTGACTGGACTTGCCCTGATGCTATAGCAGAGTGTAATGGAGTGCCTTTTGTTGGAACGCTCATTGTGGGGTCAGCTCCATATCTGATAACAAGTTCTATCATCTCAACAATACCTTCTTTACACGCAACATGAAGAGCGGATGCTTTATCTGTAATTGATGCATGTGTTAAAAATAGTTTAGACATAGTGACATCTTTCTTCAGAATACTGGTAGTAAGTAGAGGCTTCCGTAAACATTCGGGTGATTCAAGAATTCCTGAACACATTTCCAGAATTGTTTTTACGGCCAAGTACTTTCCATTTCGAACTGCTAGATGAATTGGGGTCTCTTCTTGTGCATCTTTCGTAAGACTATTGGCACCATGTTTTATTAAGGTTTGGATACTTTTAGAGTTACCTTCTGCGGCTGAAAGATGGAGAGGAGTCATTCCATTTTTGCCTTGAGCATGTACAAAAGCTCCATGTAATAACAAAATTTCCAGAACATCTGGATGATCAGAATATGCAGCAATGTGTAGAGGAGTGAATCCTGCTTCGTTGCAGGCTTCTGTGTTGGCATTATGACTTAGCAGCAATTTTGAAACTTCTAGTTGACCAAAGTTAGCTGCCACGTGAAGCGGAGTAAGTTGTTTTGTGGTAAATATATGTACACTAATTCCTTTATGAATAATTGCTATCATTGCTTCTGTATTTCCGTATTGAGCAGCATGATGGATTGGTAAGTAGCCATTGTCATCAGGCTCGGTAAGATCATCACTGCTGTTAATCAGTTCAATTGCCTCGGGCTGGCATTTTCGAATATGGAAATACATCTCGTTTTTATCTGTAAAGACTACTGTTTCTTTTGTAGATGACATACCACCCTTATCAACAGATATACGTTTCATCTGTCTATTTTGGGAGCTCACCTTTGGAGTAAAGGTTGTAAACTCTCCAACAGAGGGACTGGAAGTAACAAGTTGTGGACCTTCCTTTGCAGAGGGATGTTTGAAATTTAATTGAGGATATATACTGGAAACCAGTGCTTGTGAGTACAGCAATGCACAATTCTCTAGGGTGACATCTGTTTTGCACATCTGAAACTGAATCTCTAGCCTGCCTTTAAAACCAAGCGTAGCTAGCTTTTCCTGCACCACACTAGTGTATGAGCCGTCAGCAATATCCTTTACCAACAAAGAAGCATGATGGACACTCTTAATTTTGACCTCAGTTGTGAAGCTCGAGACAAATGAATTAATCATTTCAATGCTGTAATGTTCCAATGAGGATGCTATCGCAGAAGCAATCTGCTCGTGAAGTGCAATCCAAAACGATATTGGCTCTTTGTTATGTAAATGTTCGCGTGCTAACTCTGAATCATAGAATCTCAGGCTACCATCAACCAAAATTAGCTTGTTGGGTTCTTGTTTTAACTCGGGAACCTTGGGTTCCTGTTTTAATTCTGGAACATTTAATTTTGGGTCGATTTTTTTTGCCACATTCACATACTTGATCTGAGATAGTGCAATGGCATAATGTTTTCGCTTTGTCGTTTTTGGCCTCTGTTTCTTTGCAGTATACAAAATATCAAGAATGATACTTTCTGGTGATCTGGGTGCAAGAGGGTGCACTATATTTCTGATAGTAGCCCAAGAAAGACCAAGAGCTACACCAAGAGGTTCTGCTGACTCAACTGGAATATTATTGGATAGGTAGAGCATCTCTTCTGGTGTTAATTCTTCAGAAAACATAAAATTATTATCTGTTGAATCTTCGGCTTTAAAGCTATCTTCTATTGAAGATTCATCTGATTTCATTGGACCTGACGTAGAGCTTTGTTGCTGAGAATTACTTTCTATATTCAAGGGGATAAGCTTGTTTTCATATTCTGGCTTGTGAATATTATACACACCTCGTCCTCCTTCTCCAAAAAAGTCGGGAAAGGCTGCCAGAATTTGATCATATGTTTTCCTGATCACACCATAAGCATGAGGATCATTGACATGGAAAAGAGAGATGGAAGGCGTTTTTGAGTACAAAAGCTTAAATGCTATTTGTGCATTATCCTGCGAGACAAGGTTAAGCTTTTTGGAATTTAGATTTGAAAATATCACCAGTGTTGTTTCAATACTAAACGAAGATAGTGGTGAAGCAAACTTAGCCAAAGCTTCTTGGAATATTAATTGCAAGCGACCTACATTAATAGCTTCTAAACAGTTGATGATTTGTGTTGGTGAAGAGAAAAATACTTCTAGAAGAAAACAACCATCTACAGCCATGCACCCTCCAATGTGATCAAAAAATAGGTAAGCATTGCTTTCCTGTAAAAGCATGTCGTAAAGAAAGCTTTGTAACTTTCTGTAAGGTATACTCAAAGAAAGAGTATTGTTATCCCTTTCAATCTGAACTACAATTGTTGTGATCTCCATTGTGTTAGAAATTGAGAAATAGAGTTTCTCGTTGTTCAATGCTATACCCAAACGCCAGCATAGATTAGGAGGGGGTAGAAAAGTATTACCAAACTCCTCACTTGATGTCATTGTAAGATTGCCTGTATAATTTATATACAAAGTACATACATACACTATTATTGTGATGTATGTACAAAACTTACCAACTAGTTATCATAAAACAGCTTTAATAACAATCTATATAGCCTTAATTTTTATAACTCTTCGCCTACTGAATAAACAAATCCACCCACTTTTTGTAACTCCCTCCTACCCCAGATAATTTTAATAATAATTACTTGAATTAGATATAAGTGAAACCCAATTGACTTCTATTCTTTATTATTCATTATAATCCCAAATGGTCATTAATAGCATCTACAAGATCTTGTTTTTTTCCAGCTACTTTCTTTCCGACAGATTTAAGATACTCTTTAAGAACGGCAACTGTTAACTTGTTTAACTGGATTATAAAACAAGAATACATTCAGTAAACAATATTTTCAACTATAATGTATGATAGCTTACAGTGCCATTTCTTGCAGCAGCCTCAACATCTTCAGGTTCGTCAGTTTTCTTTCGTTTTGAGATGCCATTTGGTTCTGCTGCCTAAAATCATAAATTGCATTATTTAAATAACACAGCTTCACTCAGTAAAATAACCATGTTTGAACTAAGACAATATTCTATAATCATATAATCGCGAAGCAGCACATATGAGCATTAAACTTCAGATCCATCTGTTGTTGAATGACACCTTTACAACGTTCCCGATAAAAGATACATAATTATCTGTTAGATACCACCCACAAAAATGCTTAGGAGGATGTTTCCACACCACTGAGTGAGTATACAGGAACCAAGAGTTTACAATGGCTCTATGATGTTATTTATTTACTTTTCTTTTTGTTCCTCTTGCTTCTGGGTCATATCCATCTGGAAAAACAACTTGTTTAAAAGCTTCAATGGCAGCTCCTGCTCTTCTATCAATTCTAGATTCATCGGGTAGTGTAAGATCTGTTATCTCATCCACTTCTTCATGTTCTAGAGCCAGTGCTTCAAGCGTACGATAATGTTTCTGAAGAACTGTAAATTGTATAATTGATTTATGTTATAGCCTTGACATTGTTTATTGCACATGCATGATAAATTCTATGTTACCATAGTTACCATAGTTACCATAGTTACAGTATGTATCACTATGCCAACTATCTTAAATACAACATGCTATAAACGTACTACAATTATATTCTAATGTCATATAGTCATACTCAAGCAATCGAAAAGAATATAGTGTAGGAATATTGTTAAACATTCTAGTTTTCAGAGGTCAAGGTGTGAATGATCTTTACCTAGTATATATCCTTTCTCACCTGGATTCTCAAATGATTCACTTTGAAAATTGAAACTCAGTTTTCTGATAATCTCTTTGGCCTTATCAATTTGTTCATCGGAGGCTGTAAAACACAAATATTACTACAATATCAGTTCTCAGTTCAAATACCTTTAGTAGTCTCCGGAAGATTCAGTTTTCTTATATCTTCAGTAAAAGGTAAGAATATAATGTGGAAACCAGGAGCAGACACTTGGATGTTGCTATCATCCAATTCTTCCTCCTATAGAAGGACCAGTTGTACAAGCATCATTAAGTATATGTACTTAGTAATTTTATGAACATTGACATTCCATTTACATAGAAATGACAAAGAAATTTGAATATGAGTGTAGTATTAATGAAAATTCAAGACTACACTGTGTGTTTTAAGATAGAGAGTACAGTATACCTATAAGCAAGGATGTAGAAACAGTAAACCAACTGCCAGATATTTTGGCCAATTTTCACTACTCCTGCTGCCCATATACTTTGTATACAGCTTAGTTTCAATTTACGGGACATTCACTAGATTTATCGGACAATGTCCTGTATGACTGATTGTTTCCACATCCTTGCCTAGAAGGGGGTATTGTACCCTTTAAATGAATATAGAGAGAGCACTGATAGTTTAAATGTGTGTCTATGTATGTAACAGCATACTTGAGGAACCATAGCAACAAAAATAGGTGAAGAGTTTGATCGAGGAATGAACTTGCAGATGGCGACCACATCTTTGGCCAGACACTTTTGAAGTAATGCAGAAAAAAGTCTTACACTCCCATTCACTGTCTGCCGATATAAATAAATATAAGTACTATGATTAGTGGTGTGATTTTTAAACAGTGTTATTACATATGTGACATTGAGCCAATCATATACTAGTCACCTGATCATGTGACATTGAGCCAATCATATACTAGTCACCTGATCACATTTCAAACAACATAATGCCCATATATGGGCATTAACTACCTAATTCACAGTTACATGTGAAGATGCTAGTAGAACAAATAATTGATAGGAACCAAGTCTTTTCGAACATTCTTAATGTGGCTCTCGGGTGGACCAATAATTAATGGTCTTCCTTAGATAATGCACTCGCTTCATTCATGCATTATCTAATCTTGACATCTATTAAGCCCTGCCCTTGTGCTATGTTGAAACACGTAATACATCGTAAAGAATGTTCTTAAAGGGACTAAAACTCCAGGTGGAATAAAGATGTGTAAATGTTAACTTAAGTGTTCACTACATAGGAAATACTATTATGCTAACACAAAAAGATACATCAAATAGAGGAGAGGGTCTATTAATGTATTTAAAACAACAGGTCCTTACAGTCTCATCTGGATAAATGAAATTGGCAGGTTTCGTGTAGTTTTGTAGCTTTAGTTTAGATTTCGGCTTGAAACCCAACAATGTGAGACCTGATATAAATTAGTATTATATTAATATTATTGTTAAACTAAGAACTCACCTGGTTTACCAAACTTCTTCATTTCATCTACTTCTTCCTTTTCAAAGATGACCTTTTGACCTCCCAGTTCTTGGTAGTACTTGATGTCAGTGGGTAACAAAACCGTTCCTGTATCCTACAGAGAAAAGAGTACAACTTCAAATTTCCACTACAATTTTATAATTAATGTTTCTAACTTCACATAGCATTTTTGTTTGGGTCTTCAGTTCTTCATTAGTTCTTTTATCCAGCCTTATAAAACTGGGTTTCTTGGTTTCCCGAACCATAGAATAACTATTGTGCATATATATATATATAATTTTTTTGCCATTTTTTAAATGTATGTACAATATTATTACACACGTACACTCCAACTCCAAGCTCCAGTTGAGGACCAAGACTTAGAGTAATTTTCTGCATAGCTCTTTTCTTAAATTCTTTAGAACGCACTCTGTACAATTGCATGATACAATAATGTATTGGTTTCCATTGACTAGTATTAGCTCAATGACCTATTATATATATATACTATAGCAGTCTTCCTATTGTACTAATTACCTTGTGAGTAGTTCTTCAAACTGCTCCGAAGGGTCAGGCAAGGAGGTGATGTCTTCATCTCCGGTGAAAATAATGTCCTGTGTGTGTAGTATGGTGGTAGTGTAGATCAGTCGTTACATAATATCATGATGCAATTTTAATGAACTATTAATACATAATGAGCAGTCCCTAACTCAATGAATAATGACTAGTGATATCAAAAGCTATTTATCAACTATTTATCAACTTATTACACATAGTGATTACGAGGTGATGAAATTAGTGTGAAATGTAGCTGATGATGAGAATCAGTGATGTAACAAAAACAGCATAGATACCAAACAAATTTTCAAAAGACACCAATAATTTGTATCTCATCATTGCTTAAACTTCTAGGTCCAGTAGAAAATGCATACCACATGTTGGTCGTGTATTCGAAACATGAAAACCAGCCCTGCCACTAACAGATTGTCTCACAGGCCAGCCCCTAACATGATGTATTATTTAAAAAACGGATATAGGTTTGGTTGGAAGTGCGTACTCATATATTTTCTGCACTATACTGAGCTGTTAGCACAGGGGCTATATAGCCCATGAAACTAACTGTTAGGAGCAGGGCTGGTTTTCGTGTTTATATATTTTCCTCACTATGCTGAACTATAACTAATAATCATGACTCCACTCAGTTAATATACAAAATGATAGTGCATGGTATAGTATGAAGTGCTGTGTATTTAAACCCAGCCAAACCCATTAAAAAACTGGGTCAGTATGGAACCAATACTACAGGAATCTTTTAGATGTTGAGTATTGGTATGGCTTCAAATTAGAACATAATTTTGCTGTGTCAGTATAAAATCTGCTGAACTGCCATCTTTAAATAAATTCATTGATTCGAGTAATTAGAATTTACAATTGACACACCCTACGAAGATGGTTGAAAGGAGTCCATTTTAAAGAGGTGTTTTATGCTTTTCTTCAACTACAAAACCAGATTTCTGGTAAGTTTAGAGAGATATAGACATTATTAACATTCTACTTCATGCTATAAATTAATTAAAAACTTATTATCCTACAATATTATTTTTTTTTTTACCAGGAAAGGTTCAAAAATGGCTTCTGACAATCACTGGGATCATAGCTGCATTCGCCAAGGAGGTCATGACTACGAGTTGTTCTTAGCACAGGAACACATGCTTGTTGATTTTCGATGCATTATATGCCAAAATGTGGCAAGAAATGCACACCAAGTCACATGTTGTGGAAAGATTGTTTGTAAAGACTGTCTCGAGATGCTGTATGAACATAGTCAACATCATCGTAATGAAGTGCCTTGTCCACATTGCAGGCAAAGAGTAATGGGTAATTGTTTTCAGGACAAGCGAAGTCACCAAACAATTATATCTCTTGCTGTTCGCTGTACATACCATAAATATGGATGCATGTGGCAGGGAGAGCTTAAGGTATATGAAGAAACCCACCTTAGCCATTGTACATTTCAGCTTGCAACGTGTCGTGCTTGCAACAAAGACGTACCTAAAGAGCTTTTTAAAAAACACAATTTAGAGGAGTGCGAAAAACGATTTTATAATTGTCCTCATTGTGGAATCCATGCCCAATATGACGAGATAATGAAATCTCATAGTAAAATGTGTACCTTATGGCCTATCGAGTGTCCCAGTGGATGTGGTGTGGAAATCAGACGAGTTGAAATAGAGCAGCACCGAAAATCGTGCTGCCTACAAATGGTTAATTGTCGCTACCATGCCAACGGTTGCCAAGTTATTGTTATTAGAGCTGACTTACAAGTGCATGAGAACGAATGTGCTAAACAACACTTGGAGATCACTAACACAGAACTTACTCATTTACGAAGGGAACATAACGATTTAAGGGTGGAATATATAAGAGAGATGGAGCTGAAACGTATAGCTCCAATCAAATTTGGACTAAAGGGCTATCAAAAACACCTAGAAGACAAGGCAGTCTGGGAGAGCCAGAGCTTTTATACCCACCCTCGAGGATATCTCTTGTGTTTAAGAGTGTATTTACATGGTTGCAACTCAGGTAGAGATGATTATATATCTTGCTATTGTCATATTATGTCTGGTCCCTTCGATAACAATCTTTCGTGGCCATTTAAAGGAATTTTGAAGGTGTCGCTAAAAAACCAAGTTGAGGATACCAATCACTGGGAAAAGGAAATAAAGTTTATTACATCTATGTGCAAACAGTACAACATGCCTGCTACCAATGGCTCCTGTTGCAACTGCATTGGCCTCGGTGAGCCTCAGTTTATCAAACACAAGCAACTTGAACTAGATGCGGATAAAAATTGCCAGTTCTTACTGGAAGATCAGCTAATCTTCCAGGTTGATTATTACACCTATGAGCATCGTACATGTGAGCAACGACCTTGGCTGTCTAACTTACACTACTAAACTAGCCTTCATCCTGATCTTGGTTACAAACTCACAAACGTTTCCTTTTCTTAATCTTAGTTACAAACTCACAAGTGTTTCATAAATGTCCTCTCTTTCGGATTCATTCTTAATTTTCCCACTAGAACATGACTAATGGTATTGTAAGAAAAGTTTTTTTTTCTTAACTATTTTTTGACTATTGTCGTAAAGACTCAGTTCATTCCCTCACTTGATTTTTCTGTTATCGCTACACACGATTTTAATTTTCATTACGTTTTCTGTAATGTAAAATAAAACAGTACTTTTGTTTTCAAGTTTTGTAAACAATGCACTGTAACTCTGTGTGTATATACAATACATAATACATGTAATTGTAATGTATATAGTTATTAAATAAAAAACTCAGTGACAATTCAACCACATTGAATGAGGACATCCCTGTAATAAGGCAGTCAGTGTTTGAAACAACGTCCAGCAATTGAGCATTTTCTGGACAAACTTGTATTTGAATGAGGACATCCCTGTATTAAGGTGGTGCTCGAAATAACATCCAGTAATTAACCATTTTCCAGACAAAATTGTACTTGACTGGACAAATTGTCTAAATAGTTATAAGAATAAAACAAACCTAATTAATTTATTAGTCAAGAGCAGCTATAAATGGGTATGTACAATGACTGCAACGTGGGTTTGTGAGACTTGCTTTTGTTTCGGACAAAATTCACAACTTGCTAGTCGAATATTGTTTTGTCCAAATGTTTCTGATGAACACGTAAAAAACACTTTTGAGCACTGTAAGGAAACTTGAAATGTCAAACTCCTTTATAGTATAAATTCACCAGTAAAATGAGGACACCCCTCTAACCAGGACACTTACTGTACAAGGATGTCTAGAATAGAGGGATTATCTAAGAGTAATCTTGTTTATTAGACTGAGTTAACACTCTGGGAATAGTACAGACACATTAGAGACACAACTACAAACAACTCTTTCGGGAAAGTTGAAAGATTCTTTGTAGGAACTTTAGTTGTGGGCCTCAAGTAGACATAATGTATTAATGGTGGTAGATGTTATATTCTCAAGCTCGTCCATGTTGCCACTGTTAAAATCAAACACTAATGAATAAATCTACAACTAGAAGTTGATCAATGTGCTGGTACTTATATTACTGTTGAGTAAAAATCTAAAAATTCCCTCATTTATCAAGTATGTATAATTACTACACTATCTCCATACTTTGATGTGTTAAAATTGGTGTAATAGCCCGATATGAAGCCATAGTAATAGCATTGTTTTAGTTAACTATAACTAAAATCCCTTTTAGTAAGGCATTGTGACTTTTAGTTAACTAAACTATAACTGAATTACATGTCTATTGTAATAACTATAACTAACTAAAATGAAAAATGGCCAACTAAAACCCTAATATTACCGAAAAATATTAAAAGTGGTCATTATTGTCAAACTAAAACAACACTAGTATCCAAGAGGAGATTACAAACATGTAACTGCATGCCGTTGGAATTTAATCAATGGTATGCATACAGCTGTACGCATGTATCATACATGCTGACTCAGCACGTTGAAGCAGTTCAACCTTGCTGAGTCAGCATGTGATGTGTGCACAACCTCATGTGGTCTAATACTACTTAAAAAACTGAAGTAATAGTGTAATTGAAATGTTTAAGCTAGAAGAGTGATATTTTAGCACTGGAATTTGTTTTTGCCCTAAGAGATGTTGTGTGTCTAATTCCATCAATAGAACTGCAATTAAACACATGTCTGGACTGCTAACAAACTGGATAGCAAGTAAAAGAATAATCGTATTAAAATGAACTAACAATTTGATGATAGTAGCCGTCCGCTCCACCTACGCAAGCAACGGTTATTAGCAGTTGTGGTACTAGACTAATGAACTACCAAGTAGAGAGACACACAGCTGAATTTGCCTGACCTAAGCAGTAGATATTGTCTATGAAATGCTGTTCCCCTCAACCTGGCTCCAGTAGCTCAGATGATACTAGTTTTAAGAAGCTCGTAGGTTCAAACCCCAGCTAGTCCAGATGTGTTCTGGACACGTGCCCTGTTCCTCAACCTGGCTCCAGTAGCTCAGATGATACTAGTTTTAAGAAGCTCGTAGGTTCAAACCCCAGCTAGTCCAGATGTGTTCTGGACACGCGCCTCACCATACTTACCTTGTCATTTAAATACTTTAATTACAAGGGTTAATAACATGAATGGTGAAGTGTGAGCAAGATATAACATCAATGATCAGAAAGGAGTTACATTGAATATAATATAATATGTATTTTTGAGTACATAATATATAATCACTTTGATAATTATAATAATTATACTCATAATTATGATAATTACTATACTCACCTGATAGAAGGTAGCCACATTGAATCCTTGTCCAATGTGCATTAAATCAACTTCAATACCATTATCAGCTAAGTCCTATAATAATAGAAATTAAATGTACGTTATTAGAAATTACTTACAACTTCATGTAGAGGCAGGGGTGTGGAAACATTGGGCCAACTGGTGGCTATTCTCATCACTCTTGTCCTGCTCTCCCTATACTTTGTATACAGTTCAGTTTCAATGTACCAGGGACATTCACTATTGTCTGTTCACATTCACGATGTCCTCAAAATTATAATATGATGACTTTATATGTAATATAATGTATAGTTTAATGTCATAAGGTTAATACATGATTATACTGTAACTCAATAATGAAGCAATGGATTGAAATTTGACACAAACAAAAAAGAATGGGAAGGACTATTATATGAAAATGGTGCAGATAAAAAGATTGTTAGTCATTCCAAACTAAAGTTATGAACATTTTTCTGAGGTCATGGTGAACGTGAATGACCTTTAGATTTATCTGACAATGTCCTGCATGACTGGCTGTTTCCACACCACTGATAATTGGTACAGGTGATGACAAGCATCATATATCAATACTAACTTTAGCTTTAGTTTTGGCTTGACGTTGTAGTGCTGAATTCAGTGAGTGAGGGTCATCATTATTTGTAAAAAGAAGTATCCTTTTGTGACTAAACTTAGTTCCACTGTAAAATAAATAGAGACCATGTCATTGAATAAGCACATGTGCCTACCTCAACTTTAGATACATGTATATAAAAACTTACCCGAGCTGACCTGCTATCGAAAGTAGAATTACACTGAGTTGAAACTGAGCTCATTATAAATTCATAGTCACTAGTGTGTAGTACTATCAGTTTAACTATGCATATGCTTGTTTCCATGGCAATTTATCATGAATTTTTAATGACCTCAGTATCAACTCAATGCAATGTTCTATTTTAGATATTTACAACTATTTCTCTGTACCTTGTCGCTAACATAGTTGAACAGATCCAAAATACATCACTAAGTGAGAAATCCATAGAATGACCATACATCTTCTTGAACTCTTCTAAATTTTCATCTACAAGACAAATGAAAATTATTCAATACATTTGTTACATAATGTGTACATATACTCTCAATATAGTTCAGTATATGTCAGTATACTACATGTATATGTCAGTATACTACATGTACATGTCAATATAGTACCTTCAACTATTTGTTCTAGCTGTTTTATACGTGGAGCATCCGGCATGTCCAAATCCTAATAAAGAAAAACCAATTGTTGTTCTGTCTGTCTATTAGAAGTGATATTACAGAGATTTAAACTCTTATCAAACAGTGTTTTTGATAAGCTTATATTGTGTGCCAACATTTTAGTATAAGTTTACTACTAAAGTACATGCAAATACATAATTGAATTTATTCTGGCGTACACTTTCATACTTAGTGCACATTGTCATAGTAACACTATGTATCCACAACATCCTCTATGAAACTATGATGAAATTCAACGCCACTAAAGAGCTTCTTATTTGGCACTGCACAGTTCTGTATTTGGGCCAGATGGCACAGTTAATTATGATTATATTGTCACTAACAGAATTAATCCTTTGTTAAATAACTTCCAATGGTGCACACAGTAACCAATGCTGAGTCAATTTGGCTCATGCTTCAAAATGTATTAAAAACTGTGATATACATGTATAGTACATGTACCCTATTTATTAATTATAACAATTGATAGCAATTAATACATAGACCACGCCCATTTAATTAAACTTAGTTTGCTGAAAATAAGATATTTACCTGCAGTATATAAACATGTTCAAAGTCACTGGGATTCTTCCGTTCTTTCTGATAGAAAAGAAACATTCAACAACAACTATAAAAGCCATTTTCAATAAAAATATAAGGATGTGAAAACCCCAAAATATATAATGACAAAGATTGGGATTGACTCACTGTTCCAAACAGAACAATACCAACCAAATCCTTCTCGCTGCTTATAATCTTATTTAACAGAACACTTCGAGCACACTAAAAGAAATATTGAAAATTATGAATGTACTACTAGAACATTTATGTACCTTTATACACAATTCAAATGGAGTTTCGTCTTTACCTTCCTCTTTAACGAACATACCAGGACTTGAATCAATTAGTAATAGAAGACAATCTTTGGTAGTGTAGTAACCCTAAAGAAGCATTACTCTATTTAATGCCCACTATCTCATCGAACATAAATATAATAATTATAATCTCACCCCTGTTGCATGCTGTTCATCTTGTTCATCGTCATCATTCCAAGCAGTTGCCCAGTCACTCCAAACAGCCATGACTGCAAGCACTGGACAAGATTTTTAGTATTTAGCAACTCTTCTTTTATTTAAAATACCCGCTATATATATTCAGGCGTAACGTACCCGCCCACTTTGCGAAGGGGCGCGGCGGCATGCGCATGTATGCAACTCGGTCAGAGGAGTGGCTCCTGCATTCTATATGCATAGTCAGTGGCTCCTGCATCCTGTATGCATAGCCAGACTAGCAAGTCAAAATATGGGTTGTAATTGTTCAGACTTGTTCGGTGAAGAGGACAACAACAATACTCCACTACTGACTACAATAGTAGATTTTACATCAAGACAACAAGACTTTGAAAATGTACAGGATGTTCATGGAGCACCAACTGACAAGAAATGGTATCATGGAGCTATAACTAATGGTGAAGCAGAGACAAGATTAAAAATTGCTCAAAATGATGGGTCATACATAGTATATGATAATCCACAAAAGAAAGGTCAGTATATTTTATTGGTATACTATAAAAGAAACTTGTATCGCTGGAAGATCAGCAGACGAAGATTGGACAAGAAGTATATTCTTGGAAATGATGGAGAAGGTGTGACTGGTTATGACACTGTACGAGAATTAATAAAGGCGCATCGAGGAATTCGTGGAAAGCCAATCAAACTGGAGCACGGTGGAGTGTTAAAACTAAGCAAGTGTTATGTGTATGTAACGGATTAAAACAATAATTTTGGAACTGGGATTTTTGGCATGGAGTCAAACTTTGGTTCCATGTTGTATAATAATATGTATATTTGTTTTTTTATAATTCTCATGTATAATTAAAGTTACTTCCTAATGTGTTAATTGTACAAATTTATTGTAATGCAACTTTTTTACGAATACATGACAGTAAACAGTATTGAAAATAACTACTTAGCCTGTTCTAAAGCTTTCAACAGCCTCATTTTCATAGCTGTTTGGTTAGTTGTAGCAATTTCCATCATAGAAGGTAAAAAATCTGTAAACTTTAGAAAAAAATTTGATAAAATAACAGTAAAATTTAATGTAATATTATACGTACTTCATCTCCATGTTTAGATATAAACGTATGCAACAGCTTTGCGAATTTCAAGTTTTTACAATGATATGTACAATTCATTTGTAATGACTGAATCACATGTAGAGAATTTGTATCACAGACTATACCCTATGCAGAATTCACAGAAATATTATCATCATTTAGTTATACAATGGTAGCTCACTTGGTCGACCATGACTTGTAAACTGCAAATAATATGATCATTCCAAATATAAGGATCTTTAGTAATAGATTGTAAATATCATTTAACAAATACAAAAGATCTTCCTTACCCCCGGTAATAAATTCAATAGTTGCAACAACATTCCTTGAGGAAAAAGATATTGTCACATGACATCAATCAAGAATGTATGACTATATATGACAACTACTATCTATATATGTTCCTTAATTACTTGAAAAGTTGACTTCTTTGGTCTTCTGTTAACACATCTTTGATAAGTTTAGATATCATATCAGAGTGATTCACAGCTAATAGTAATAAGCATATTGGTATGATATTACAATATGTATATTGCATCATTGTATTACCAAATCGCTTGCAAGCTAGCAAGGGATAGAGTAGTCCATCAACAACTGCCATATTATATTTTTTTAGGAGAGAAGATAAGCCTGATATCACAGTTCTTGAAATAGTTTTTTCTATAGCAATAATCTATTCAATTGACTGGAAAATAAAACTGTGAATACTGTGATGGTACAGTATACCTGATGAACAAGCAGTTCCTTGAAGCAAGAGGTTAGGTTGAAGTAACTAATGTCATTTTCTGATTGTAAGATCTTGGAAGTATGATAGAAAAAGTAACAATCTATATACACTTTATTATGATTATGGCAATAAAGTAAATAATAACACTATAAGAGTCACTTTAGCTACCATAGAGAAGTACTGCATATTGACTATATATGATATTTTGTTCACAATAATGTCATTCACGTTCACCTTGTCCTCAGAGAAAATGTTCATAACTTTAGTTTGGAATGTCCAACAATTATTTTACCTGCACCATTTTCAAATAATAGTCCTTCCCATTCTTTTTGTGTATATCAAATTGCTTCATTATTGAGTTACAGTATAATCATGTATTAACCTTATGACATTAACCCTTAGAGCACTGAGCCTGTTTTTCAAAATTCTTCCCATTTCCAACGTTGGCGACTCTATTGCATATATTTTGGCCACTTTCTCTCCCCCAAACTTGGCTCCTTTTCCGACATGAAGTACTACTTCCACCAACTTGCTTACCGGGACTCGTAAGATCAAATCAAATGCAGTGTTCTCCCTCTTTTGACTGGAACTGGGGCTAACAAAATGACCCCACTGCATGTTGGGACCAGCTACACCCACGATTTCAGGTTTCACAGCAAGGAAAATGCCTCAGGTACCAACCAGAGCGCGTGGGCGGGGTCACAAAACCCACAAATTGCGTGGCGGGGCGGGGGCTTCCCCCCGTAGTTGTTATTTAGGCCAAAGGGCGGTCGAAAAACCATCAACTTTTTAGCCACATTCATCGGCTTGTGCCTAACGCTAATTACAAGCATTTGGAGAGCTTCATGTAGCTAGGAACACACGGTGAACCACGTAGGGCTGAAATGTCACATATATGTGACATCAGTGCTCTAAGGGTTAAACTTATATTACAATATAAAGTCATCACATCATAATTTTGAGGATATCGTACTTTTACAAAAAGCAGTTAGTGATATAACATAGGCAAAGGAAAATGGTTAAGAGTGGTAAATTCTATGCCCCCTTGGCCACAAAAGCAGGGCATGTAGAATATGTTAAATATCTGACCAAAGTGACTATAGGATATTTTGGTTATCAAAATTCCCTTACATTTGTAATAATGGATGTGATGCCATTCTCTGATAAACTTTCGTTACTTAACTCTGTCAAACATAATTTAAGCTGGAAAAAAGTATGAGAACATTCATAAAAAGTATCAATTTTATTAAACTAACAATTTCTTGAGGTGCTGTTACAAAGGTATCGAATTCACTTTGTGATCCAGGCTAAAAATACACAATCATGGTTACTGTGAATATATACTGTGACTAAACACACCTGACCAGTTCTCCATGAGTTTACAAGTCCGGACAATGTAGTCTGTAAAATATGATGAATAAAATATGGATAATTAATATCATTAATAGTGGAATGGGTATGGATGTATGGAGCTTTCATAAAGTATTCATTTACTTTGATTGTAACATCTGCTTCTGTTGTTGTACCAGATATTTCCATATTTACAGAAATATTTTCATTTGATTCAGTTAAATCGTTACCATTACTTGTCAACCTCAACTCAGGAGATGATAAACTACTCGATGTAAAATGTATATTATACTGATACAACTACAAAGAAATGTCCCTACCAAATTGAGTATTCATTTTCCATCTCTTCCACTCTTCGAACTTTAGAAGAATGACCTGAAGCAAAACAAAATCATTAAAAATAATTAATTATTATTGATTACATTACCTTCAGTACATGTTTCTATGTCGTGGATTCTTTTTCGTTTGTTTCTACATATAAATTGATTCTGAGGTTCCAATGGCATCATCATTTCATTATCCCTAGACTGCACGACAGGTCTAACATTTTTTGTATTGATATTAATTTCTTCACCATATGAGGATTTTAAAAAGTCAACAATTTTCATGATGGTAGTTTCATGTAAAGGTAAATACGTAGGAGAAAGACCATTAATACTGGTCATCCGTGATATTAGGTTGATTTCTTGATGTCCACTCTGTTGTATATTTTCACAGTACAAACCCATTGTACACATCAAGTTTCTAATAAGGTCACCTGTCCATCCAATGTCGTTGATGTTATCTTGAAGATACACAAGAAATTTCTTTAGGTCAGCCAGAGGAATAAATTGATGACAACGAGTTAATAGTATGAGAAAGTTGTGTTGGGTTATTAATGGAAGGGTAAGAAACCGAGGCCGTCTGTAACAAAAAAGGAAATTAGAATCAAAGATTGTTAATTAAATTAATACATACTGCAAAATGAAGCTATCTTCATCGACTGAGAGCATCTCCATTGAGAGATACTGCAGTATACAGTTCCAATGAAATTCTTGACATTCTGATGGAATTTGATGATCCTTTAGTAAGGAACAAGTACATCTTGGGTCTCTTGAAGTTTCTGTCATTACTGATTCCGTAATTTCAGGTGTTTCGTGATCCATCCAACTTTTAACCATCTTCTCAGCAATATTTACACTGTTAGATTTGGCTAATAGTTTAAGAAGTTTGCTAAGATAGGGAGAAACAGAATCAGTCATCTTCAACCCCCACCCCACATGGTAGACATCATTGCGTGGGCCCGCGAAACAAAACGCGTGGGCGAGCTTGTACAATGCTGTCCCTCAGGCTCAGCTGTACTTGAGTAGAAGCCGCCCTTTCAGTAAGAAGCAGGGCTGTATCATTAATTGCTAGCTAATTATATAGTAATATTACAATAGCCAACCATTTACAACTGCTGCCATAATAAATACAAGGAGTTAACAACTGAAAGTTTAGTGAAACGACATGGCATCTGCTATCACCTCTACAATAGCATCATGGTTTTTACCCCTGAAAAGAAAATTGGAAGTTGAAGATAAGGAATGTCCTGCATTAAAGAAACCATGTACTGAAATCTATGTGATTAATGGAGATATCACAATCACCACAAAGTTTGCCACTCCAGTAACATTCCAGCTGGAAAGTATTGCAAAAAGTGAAGAGCATAGTATGGGTTGGCTGAAAACTCTACCTCTTGAACTCTTACACATAATATTTCGTTTTCTTGATAAAAATTCTCTGTTGCTTTTATCATCAACATCTAAAGATATGAATGCAAGTATATTAACATATTTGATGTCAGCCAAGGGACTGAGACATCTTCTAAGCAAACAATACTCGAGTACTCGTATCACAAACATCACAAGGTACAACTTTGATATGGTAAAAACAGATCTCTTTAGCAAAGCTGGTATGTTATGTTTACAATTGAGCAAGTGGATAATTAACTTAATTTTTAACCTTATAGGAAAGCTATTTGGGAGAATCACTTCATCACATACTTTGACAAGACGTCTTCGTATAGCCTCAAATATCAAAGAAAGGGTATGTTCACACATTAAATTTTAATTTATAGAAGTCACACAAAACTTTCTGTATTCCTAATTGTAGCTTGAACCAACTTATCACAATGTTGCTGCTATAGCAGGATCTACGAAAAGTCATGAATGTTTTGGTCAGCTGTTCTATCACTACATCTCAGATTGGATTGAATTCGATAAGTTGAGAGCTTTCTGTCTGTTTGAAAGAATTACAAAACTTCAAAGCAAAGTATGTGTCTCAACATATGAAAGTATATAATTATATACATGTATAAATAATTATATGCAGATAACTCGTGTCCTTCGATATGCACCTGGATCCCTTCCATGGCATGAATGGGAATTGAGACAGCTATTACGTTACACACTTCTTGAACCATCTACTTCTGATGAGGAGTATGGATTCTGGTTGACCCAAATCCTTCGTCCACATCCTATCACTCACCAAGCCAGACTGCTATATATCCTTACTGGTCCAACAGATAATGCAGGTATGAAATTCCTGAAAAGACTAAACAATATATAATAATAATACACAATACTTATATATATATAGGTAGAAACCATATTTTGGGGTTTGGATACCTGTGAGTATTATGAGATGCTTTCTCAGACCTATAACATACTCTATATTGGTCAGAGTAAATGTTGCTGGCTAAGACATAAAATTGGCTCCATTACACAATGCAATAAGCTCTCAGTTCACACAAATAACATAATTTGTCTTATAGTACAATGTATATATGTATATACATACCATAATGTGAAGTCATGTATACAGGTTTCATTTGTTGGAATAGTACATGTGGCTGTATCAGTATGACAACTGCTAATACACTAACCATGCAGACAGACTTATCAGAACTAGCACATGCATGTAAAGTGCTTCTTGTCAATCGATCAGAGTGGTCCATGGATGATATCATATCAATATTTGATGAGCTTACAAGTAAGTCAACATAACAAGTAGATAACATTGTTATTATTTTAAAGCAACAAGCTTAATCTATTTAAGATACATTTTCTGTTCTGTTACTATCAGCTATTCCTTGTGGATGGTGTCTGGAGAAAGTGGCAATCTTACTTGCAAGTGGTGGTAATGAACTTTGTCAAGCAGTGATGGGAAACAGAGCAATGAATGGACATGTACAAGAACTGAGTGTGATATTATATTACATGGCTCATCAATGTGTCAAGGAGGATGGGGAAAATGCAAGCATTGCAACTCCAAGATTGAGGTATATATATATTCTTTGCTATAGTATTTCCAATTCAGTTTTGCAATTTGCTTCTTTGCTATATACACTTGCAAGCTCTCTTCAAGTTCTACATATTTACTCTTCCATAGCTGGTATATCACACTATTAAAATACATAGCTGGAGTTTTGCCTGACCGGGAAAAACGTCTGTCTTTCTCGACACATCTGTTATCATCATGGCAGGACTACCTCACATGTCTATTTGATGAAGATAATGATATCAGTGAAGAAACAGGTGAATGAATGGATTAATGGATAAATCATGATAAGATAGATGAGTGATCAATGAATGCATGGATGGATGGATTGATGAATGGATTAATGAAGGGATGGATGTCTTGGATGAATGATTGGAGAGTACAAAGCTGCTTGTAAAGAATGAGAATTGATAAAGCTAGTTATTAATTTTGATGCACTGGCTAACTTCACATCACCATATAGATTATGAAGAGGTTAGAAAAGAATTCTGTGTATCAATCACCTGCTTAACTCAGTTATCCATTGCGTTAGTTAACACTATCATGGAATGAATCAAAAGAAAAATCAGTTTTATACCCTTCGTGTTTTTGTCACTTAATACAATATATACAATTGTCAAATATTATTTTTATAGCACCTAAAATAAGACTATTGTTATCACTTAACATTATTTTATTTTGTTTGTAACTCACTGCACAATCATATACTGCACATTGTACATGTATATATGTATGATCTATGATGCTTTCTCTTCAAATGTAATTTCAGTATACATTGCATATATAATTTATAAAAAGTTCACTTTCAAATACGTATAATTAAAACATCTCTTAAATTTCTTAAATTTGTTTACACACACTAGTTTTGATTCTCCAGTATAGTTGATACAAAGAATAGTTGTTTACTTAACAAATACATGTACTTGTGCTTCTTGTGTTATTAATCTTTAGACTATTCTCATGTTCTTTACCATATATCCTCAATCTGTGATCGTGAACAGTCTCTGCAACTTTCTCAAACATTTTTTCAACATTATCACCAGTCTTTGCAGAGACTTCAAACTTCAACGTAGTCCCAAGGTTCTCACAGAACTCTTCCACTCGATCAGAGGACACCTCACATAGTAGGTCTGACTTGTTTCCTACAACTGCCCAAAGCAGTTCATGACCTGAATTGCCCCAGAGGTTTTCCCGACACTCTTCAACCCAAACATGAAGATCATCAAAACTATCTGAATTATCTATGCTATATACCAATATAGCAGCACTTGCTCTGTGATACAAATTACTAATATTACGTGTTCTGAATCTCTCTCGACCCTGACAGTCATTTAAATCAATCTATATAAATATAAATTTATATAATTATCGATTTGTTCAGCAGTTATTTTCAAATTATATAGCAGTTTTGGCAACATGTCCTCAAAGCTCAAATCCTATAAGACATTAGTCATTTTTAAGGTAATTATAATTATATTACATTGACTTAGATAGTAATTGTAATAGTTAGGGCCACCCTATATACTAGACAACATTGTGGGCATGCGCAGCAACACGAGGCAACAGTCATTGCTGTGACAATGTTCCTCAGTGTATGTTTAAATGTTGTCTGTTGCAGGCAACAAGTAGCATGTTGGCAGAAAGATCAAAGGAATGTAAAGGTCACCGTACACTAGGTAGCATTTCAGCAATGCTGTTGCCTCATGTTGCTGGCAACAATGTTGCCTAGTGTATGGTGTAGCCTTAAATAGTAATAATTATACTGATTTTTAAGGTAATAGTAATGTAATATATTACATTACTATTACCTTAAAAATCAGTATATTACTATTACTATTATCTCCTAAGTCAATGCCGTTACATTACATTGCATTGTAATTGATCCCATGTCTAGACTGTGGACCATACTAATGGGTTAGATGTATTAACAAGATGCCACTTTTGACAGTTGATACTTAAAACTATATGTACATAATACTATACAATACATATATACGGTGGTGTCATTTGACTACAAATCCACCATCCAGCACGGACCCAACTAACAACTAACCACAGGTATGTTGAAATCAGAGTTTATGGGACTGGTTTATGCAGCACCAGATTAGTATTTGGGACACACAAACACTTTCCCCACTAATCTTCACATGGGTTGATCAATTAATTAACATAAATTTTGCTTAATAAATATATATAACTCTCGCTAGCCATACCCTCCGCCAATTGCTAAGTATGCATTCCTGGATCTCATTTCTGCTGTTTGGGGCTGTTAAAGACCACTGAGGAGCTAATTTCATCCATAGCACCAGATGCACACACCTGTAACCACATCAATTGTAGACTGGATCGAAAAACTCCACCCTGTACAATAGCACTTGTATGTGTATGTACATACACACACACATACATACATGTGAATCCCTCCACATACATTTTATATACATGAATAAATAGATAATCACCCTTATGCTTTCTCCATGAACTGTTACAGTTTTTTCAAAACAGTCAAATCCAATTGTCGATCTAAAGTCATCACCGTATTTTCCAAATAAAACGCGATGAAATAAAGAAGTTTTACCTACTCCTATATTACCTATTATAATTATTTTATAACAAGGACCACAAGCAGCCATCTCTGCAGATTAATCATGTGAGTGATATTAAAGTCGCTCCACAGTCCACACCTCTTGTATCATGTGGTACATGCTGACTCAGCAAACAACTGAGTCATTATGACCGTAAATATTTATTTAACCGAATGATGGGTGTATCAGTGTAATATTGAAATTATAATATCCTTGACAATAACTACTATCATGATAAAGCTCTTCTCTCTCAAACAGCAAGGGAGGGAGGGAGGATCACAGCAATCTACTCACAAAGCGACTGCAGCTCATTTAAGAGTACAAAAAGGTAAAAATTGTGATCACTTCATGTGTGTAATTGTTTATTTACTGTAATTATTATAGATTTAGCTGAACTGAATCTTCCAAAGACATGCCAAATGGAGTTTCCTGATCCAAATGATCTCCTGAATTTCAAACTTATCATTACTCCAGATGAGGTATGTATTTGTGTACATATGTCACATCATAATAGTGATATATTATACTGTTTCATTAGTTTATATGTGTGGGATTGCGCTCACTGTTAAGAGTTTATTATCAGTTCTCTAATCCCTTCAGTAAAAGGGCTGGTTGGTATAGTACTTGTCTTTTCATTTCTTCTTTAAACTACACAATTAAATACAGTATGTAATCACCACTTGAGAAATAATGATTTTGATCAAACAGTTAATTTTAAATGGCCACTGTTCAGTCATTCTGTACAGAAAGTCAACTAAATTTGGTAACCAGGAAGATAAACTATTGCTCCTCCTATATGTCTAATTCAGTTGAGTTCCTGTACAGAATGACTGAACAGTGACCATTTAAAATTAACTGTTTGATCAAAATCATTATTTCTCAAGTGGTACACATCATTACATACTGTGTTTAATTGTGTAGTTTAAAGGCTGGTTCACAATATGACGCAAAGCCTTGCATTGCATAAATGTGTTGAATTGTGAAAATGATGCGCTTCTTTAATGCCGTCAGACGCAACGTAACACAAGAATATGATCTGATTCTATCTTGGCATCAGCTGTGTTGTGTTTGACCAATCAGTTTACAGAATTTTATCACAATGCAACTGACGCAAAGCAAGGCTTGCGTCATTTTGTGAACCAGCCTTAAAGAAGAGTAAGTACTATACCATCCCTGAAGGGATTAGACAACTGATAATAAATTATTAACAAAAAACGCAATTAGGTATCAAGGAGAAGGAATAGTTTCTCTTCCTGGTCAGCAAATTTAGTGGACTTCCTGTACAAAATGAATGAATAGTGGTATTTGATCTAAAATATATTTCCCTAGTGACTGATAATGTAAATTCATATGAACGAGACACATTTGATTAAAGTGCCAACTAATTATACTCATTCTCTAAACCACACTATCATATTAATATTATGTGTTCTAATATCTTTATGTAGGGTTTCTATAGAAACGGACGATTCGTATTTAGTTTCAAGGTAATTAATTTTGTCAATATTTAATAACTTAAGGAAGTGAAGCAATACACTGTCTCACTATATACTACATCAACTAATGAAGTACAACAATGTTGTAACAAGTCATAATTGAGTTTGTGTGACATTGCATATCAAATATACCACATCAAGAATGATTGTTTGCTAACATACCTCACTACGATTTGTTAATTTGAAATTCATACTCTACACACACACACACACACACACAATCATATATACTAGTATATACTATTGTTGTTTTAGTTAACTATTACTATAACTAAAACCCCTTTTAGTAAGGCATTGTGACTTTTAGTTAACTAAACTACAACTAAATTACAAGTCCACTGTAATAACTATAACTAAAATGAAAATTGACCAATGATGGGCTCTTTTAGTAAAAACTGATATTACCTTAGTTAATTAAACTATAACTAAACTATAATTGGGCATACTAATGATACTATAACTATAACTAAATTGTCACTAATATACATACACACACACATACATTCATATATACTAGTATATACTATATACACACACACATACATTCATATATACTAGTATATACTATATACACACACACATACATTCATATATACTAGTATATATTATACACACACACATACATTCATATATACTAGTATATACTATATACACACACACATACATTCATATATACTAGTATATACTATATACACACACACATACATTCATATATACTAGTATATATTATACACACACATACATTCATATATACTAGTATATACTATATACACACACACATACATTCATATATACTAGTATATACTATATACACACACACATACATTCATATATACTAGTATATACTATATACACACACACATACATTCATATATACTAGTATATACTATATACACACACACATACATTCATATATACTAGTATATATTACATACACACACACATACATTCATATATACTAGTATATACTATATACACACACACATACATTCATATATACTAGTATATACTATATACACACACACACATTCATATATACTAGTATATACTATATACACACACACATACATTCATATATACTAGTATATACTATATACACACACACATACATTCATATATACTAGTATATATTATATACACACACACATACATTCATATATACTAGTATATATATTATATACACACACAGATTGGTCAACCATATCCTCATGAACCTCCTAAAGTAAAATGTGAGACTCAGGTTAGTGATAACCACCCCATAATCTTCTCATTATAATTATATAATTATTTTATATATGATATATAGGTATACCATCCTAATATCGATTTAGAAGGAAATGTATGTCTTAATATCTTAAGGTAAGTAGTTGTACACAAATGAACGTAGATGTATAAGCTAGTGTTGTTTTAGTTAACTAAACTAAAACCCTTTTAGTAGTAAGCCTAATATTATTATTTTAGTTAATCAATTATAATGTGATAAGCTAAACATACTGTAACTAAAAGTAGTTATTATTGTCATACTAAAACAACACTACTTACAAACACATGATACACAATGGAGAAAGTATAAAGCTGATAAATAGTCAGTAGTTTGAGCTGTAATTTTTTTCTTGTGTATAGAGAGGATTGGAAACCAGTTTTAACTGTGAATTCTATCATTTACGGATTACAATTTCTTTTCCTAGTAAGTATAAGTAATGTATAATATTTAGTATGTGTGATTCTTTAAATGTCATTATTACAGGAACCAAATCCAGATGATCCATTAAACAAAGGTAGGTAGTCTACATGATATTCATTCACTCACTCATTTATCCCTTCTATCTATCCACCCATCCTATCATTCCTCAATCTATTCATCCACCCATCCTCTTCTATCTATCCAACCATCCTATCATTCCTCTATATATTCTTCTATATATTCATCCACCCATCCTATCATTCCTCTATATATTCATCCACCCATCCTATCATTCCTCTATATATTCATCCACCCATCCTATCATTCCTCTATATATTCATCCACCCATCCTATCATTCCTCTATATATTCATCCACCCATCCTATCATTCCTCTATATATTCATCCACCCATCCTATCATTCCTCTATATATTCAACCACACATCCATTCATTTGTGTAACTCTTCTGTCTTCCCTCCATTTCAGATGCCGCTGAAGTACTTAGACAAAACCGTAGACACTTTGAACAGAATGTAGCCAAATCAATGAGAGGTGGGTACATCGGCTCTGTCTATTTCGAACGATGTCTGAAATGAACTCATTAAAATTAAAATTTAATTACATTTCAATCACTAATAAATTATTACATTGATTTTTACTGTTATTATGTAAGCTTTTGTTTATTTATTTGAAAAATAACAAAATTTAAAGAAAGTACTACATCATGTAGGAAATATTTAGAAGACAAAAGGTGTTCCAGACAATTGCCACTTTTTTCTTAAACTTAGTACACATCACATAACTTGACTTTTGTCAAACTTATCATCATAGTATTGTCAATATTTCTAATACTGTTACTTTAATGCTGTGTGACATCCAATCTCCTAAGAGTAACACTATGATAAGTGAATTAGGGCTAGGATGATTATTAATTGCCGGATTAATCAATTGATATCGATTTTGTAAGTCCGTGATATCAATTATGTTAATTATTTCGAAAGACATACAATATGGAAGTCACAGAAGCCTTTTTTGATCATCAAATGCCCTGAAATGGGAGGGGTTTCCTGCATTAATTGACTAAATTACTTCCACTGATTTTAATCAATCACCTATTGATTTGATAATCAATTTCAGAACCTCAGCTCAGTGATTCCCAGCCCTAATATGAAATGTATATATGCACTTTGATTTCAGTGGTCAGTTGATAGACAGAAAGTGGTTGTTACAGAAGTCATGAAATAATCAGTGTTACGTTTGTTTATGGTATGAGAAGTATTTTACTTTTTTGTTTAGTGTATACGCATTGCTAGGGTTATATATATGATAGACAAGTTGGTAATGAAGTCCACAGAAAAACAGACACTCTCCTTACAGGAAGCAGCATGACCGTTAGCAGAACTTGAACCACTGACCATTCGATCAGGAAGCTTAAGCTCTAACCACTAAACCACGCTGCCTCCTTCAAAACCACATGTACAACTAAGACCATAGTCTTTAGGGTATATGTTGATGTATTTATTATCACTGAAGCATGAAACTATTGTATTCTGTGGTTTGTGTAACTATATTGAATGGGTAATCATTACTCACAATATAAATACAAAACAATGAACATGTACAAAGATTGCCACTGTCATGTTTACTACCTCTACATAATAAATATTCATAGCAAGGCTTAATATTAATAATTAACACATTAAAACAGCCAATGTCAAGTAACAGGGTGAAAGTTTTTTATTCTAAGTCAAAACTGGCATATCTCGTGTGGATGCCTCATCCCATCTCTTTTTTTGAATCTTCTGGTATATACATTGACTAACTAACAGACACATCTCAAGACATAGAACAAGTACGAAAACTAAGCCTGGCCAAAACAGAATATCGTACCTTTTCTCAGGTTTTAAAAAAGCATAATAATAATCGCCACCATTTAAACACTTCTTGCTGACATTTAAAAGAAGACACTGTTGAAATTTATCGAAGTTTGTTGGTCCAAATCCATCATGAAATTTTAGAGATACTGATTCCTCATCACTGATGTGTCCTTGGTAGTACTGTTCATATGTTTTGTTATATGAATAATCGTATCTGTTAACACGTATTTTCATATAAGAGTCTCCTTTCCATGGGAAAAAATACCGACCAACATATTTAGGTAGTTTAATACTTACAGTATTTGTCGGATTATCTTTGGTAACATTCACACAGTAAATTCCAGCTGGAAGGCTATCATTACACTTTAATTCATCATTCTGATGATACTCATTTTTAAGAAAAATATTGTTTGATACAAATCCATAGGCTATTGTTTTCTTTGCATTACTCAAAAGTGTGAAAATGAAAGTGGAATTATCTAAACAGTATACATAGTCGGATTCAGCTGATGGATTATAATGGTAGGTGTAGTTTATTTGAAGCTGGTCACACGGGAGTTTATATAACTCACTAGGGCAATATCCATTTGTGGTAACAATGAGCTTTGTTAGCCAACTTGGGGAGAAATTCAATGGAAGAATCACATTATCTCTACGATGGATCAACACTTTCGTCTCTTTTTGTTTTGGCTCGAGAATAAGAGCAACAACGGTTCCCACGAGTAACAAAAACAAAATTAAGAGAACTACATGTACCACAATCCATTTAAGACTGCAAAATCCAGGAGGGTCTTCTGTAATAAATAAAAAAAAGTAGACTATAATTATGTGTTTACTCAATTGTAATAATTATAGACAAACTGAAATGCAAAAAATATTGACCAACAATTACATTTAATATTGCCATTCTGATAAGTAGTATTAAGTACACATACCACTAGGTTTAGCAATTGTCAGGTTTTCATATCCAGTACCTTTGCCACCATCTACATATAATGATGTTGCATAGGTGAATAGGGAAGGTGTTATATTATACATCAATATTGTACAATTACTATTATATTGAAACTACAATATACCCTCTATAATAATAATTATTATATACTAGAACATGTGTCTTGGTGCATACCTATTGTACAATGGTGCATGGGTGATCACCATAGTAACCTTTGATGTACCAATACTCTTCATGATATCCAATTAATATAATTTTGTAAAGTGTAAAATGGATATTCCTGATAATATAGGAAATTATATCTCTATTACTAATACAAGGCCATGATGGACAAGGGGGTGATTTGGGATGCTGAACACATGATAAAGCAGGGTTTTTTTGTCATGCACCAAAGTGTAAATTTATTTATATTGGCCATAGATTCGTTTTGGACAGGATAAGAAATTGAAATTACATGTATGTCACTGTGTGGTCAACACAACCAATTAAATTACAATTTCCTCTATTCCTTGCAACTGTACTAATACATTATAACCATTTTATTTTTGCAGTGTATAGCACGCCTGAACTAAAAATGTTGTTTACGGCCTGGTAATACAATAGCTATATTACTAGTTTGTGCTAGTAAAAAGGAGTTGATTTAGCATACTGAAAATGCAATCTCACCATTCCTGTGATAACATCACAGTATGGTAGCATCATTATGCATTATCACATACCATTCCACACATTACAATAACTATTATATGGGATGACGATCAGTGATTCTAATTCTTGACCTTTAATTAACAGCGCATGCGCATTCGAACAATGAAATCATGTGACTACGATAATTAAATGTCAGCAAAGCAGATTTTCAACAAACATATTGTGAACGCACAATGACAGTGTATTTACTATGGAAATGCATGTATATATACATCTTCACTTGATACCATACTCTTATACAGGACAAATTGCATTTGCTAGTGTAGTGTCCTTCAAATGGATGGTGTCCTTTACTTAGAGGATGTTTAATATACAAATGTATTGTAGTGGGACATAGACTACTGTCCTGGTGTCTTTGTCTACTATATTATTACTTACATTCATGTAACCACTTACTAGTCTTATCCAGTAAATTATCATCTTCTCTTTTGTCTTCATCCTCCCTATCTTCTTCTATATCACTTCCTATATTTTGATCTTTATCAAAACTCAATCTTTCATTCACTTCAACTTGGATGTCATCTATTTCATCCATGTCTGTAGATCGTAGGTAAAAGTTTCTGTAATTTGGATACTAGTTGTGTCAATGCCACTTGTGGTTATTAATGTACTATGTAGGAGTCGTACCACCCTACTACTGAGCTGGTCAATTAGCCACTCCACTATAAAAATTGTTATACTTTCACAATTGTTACCTCATTTGACCTTTACTCAAAAAATATCACTGATTGCTTGAAAGAGTTTGATCGAGAGATGGCATCACCACTACCACACAAACTTACTGGAGAGAAACAAATTGTAGTGAAGATATATAATCCTCTTGGTGATGTTGCAGGAGGGAAGCTGAAGAATGTTCAAGAAGCCATTGATGATGTAATATCAATGCATACACTATATTGCATGCAGTTGATGTACCATTACACATTTCAATAATTACATATATAATATGCATGCAGAATAATCAAGCGAGATATAAACTTATTCATTTTGTATGCATTATGCAGGAGTATAATAATTATTTCACATCACTAGCTATTACTACACTGTATAACAATTCTGCTTACTCAGAAAATAGCACGTGGTTCATGGACATTGATTCTTTATGGACAACATCGTGTACAAGAAAATGTATACCTTCGAATGTCTGAAAACAGTGATGGTCCAGCCATGAATCTTAAACCAGTTTTTTTAATAGAGTATTTCTGCAGTCAAAATGATATCAGTGTTGTTCGTGATATTCATTGTACAATAAAGGATAATCTTGGAGAGTTTCCGTAAGCCAATTTATAAAATTTTTGTGGGCTGTTCATTTCATTATGTGTATTTGTATTTTTTCTTATATATAGTACATTCAAGATATATATGTACAATGTTACTGCATATAATTATTGCATAGTATAAGGAATGAGAAATTGGCTGGTATAATTATAATGCTGCTGAAATGTTTATTATGATTACAACATGATTACAGAATGTGTATGTACATGTATATATATACTAGGGCTGGGATGATTAATCAATATTGAAAATTCTTCTCATTATCAATTATAAGTGTATTATGCTAATTATTCCAGAAGACATACATATCAAGCATGCAACAGCAAATTATGTACAATATGGAAGTGACAGAGGCCTCAAATGTGAGGAGTTTCCTTTAATAATTGACCTAAATACTTCTGCTGATTTTAATTGATTATTAATCAGTTAGAGACAATCGATTTCAGAATCTCAGCCGATTCCTAGCCCTAATATATACGTATAATTATTATTATTATCCAATTTATTCCTCATCAGGATCAGGTACATGATATTTCCAAGAGTCGATATGTATTCACTGGATAGCAAGCCCATTATACCTCCTACTATAGAGACAGACTAACAATAAGCAGAATAACGAACAATTAACCAAACTGTTTAAAAATATAATTTTTTTGCTTGATTTTTTTTTTGTAGAAGTGGAGGTTTTTGTTTAGCTGAAATAAAATTTATGATGCAATTACGTATATGACAATAACATCTTTGTGGAAACCCTAAGTATTGCTTTAGTATCAACTCCTGGCTTTATATGTATTTTAAAAGTTCCGAGTGAAAAATTGAGTTGCTTCATTGCAGTTAATAACTATAAATGAATATATCCATCGATGTCAAACAGGCATAACAATAATAATTATGACAATATAATTCATCATTAATTAAATTTGAAAGAATATCTTTGGAATTAAAATTATCATAACGGTTGAAGACATTGTTTTCTACGTCTCTACATACTGAACTTATACCATTTCTTTTTCTGAAACTTGTAACATAAATATTGACGAACTAACAAATACACCTCGAGGCTGGGAAAACATACAAAAGCTAAACATGGCCAAAACAGAATATCATATCATTTCCCTGGTGTCAATAAAGCATAATGAACATTTTATTATTTAAAAAGTACTTGGTAACATTTAAAAGAAGATTTCAATCAAATTTATCAAACTTTGATGGTCTAAATCCATCATGAAATTTTAGAGTTACTGTTTCATGATGTGTCCTTCATAGTAGTACTGGGCATAGTTCATAAGAATAATCGTATCTGTTGACATGTAATCAACACCTAGGCTTGTCCATGGAAAATAATATAAGGAGGTAGATTAATTGGTATCGTGTTAGTTGGGTTATCTTTGGTAACATTCACACAATAATATTCCATCGGGTAAACTATCGTTACATGTTAATGCATCAATTGGAAAACACTTCTTCCTGAGACAGTGTTCTGTAGCTACAAATGCATAAGCTATTGTTTTCAGTCAGTGAGTTTGATAGTGAAAGTAGAATTATCTAAACAGTATACACACTCTGATGGATTATATTGGTAGGTGTAAGCTGGTCACATGGGAGTTTATATAAGTTATCAGATCAAGATCCATTATGTATTGTTTCCATTTCTTGACTTCAGTATCTGATTACAAGGCAATATTTTCTGGTTCATACATGGACATGATGAATATTATATTAGATTGTATCTCCATTTCTTGACTTCTCCACAATATCAAGATCACAGCAAGATATTTAATATACACACAAAACAGGCTTTGATTTTGTAAATAAATAAAAATATATAATACTGTACACCTATATTTAAAGGTTATTGAAAATTAATGATAGGACTATTTTGTTATGGTAATATCAAGTACAGATTGAGACTGGTTTGCATTATTGGGTTCCATATCCATGGGTCCAATCCAGGGATGGTTTGGGCATGAGTCTATAGCATTTCCCTTTCTCCACCATCTGTAGCCATTCTTATTGGAGTGTGAAGTCTTATGTAACCAGTCTTGATATGCTTGTTCAGCTTGATATTGTCTTCTCTTCTGTTCCTTAGCCTGTACATGTGTATGTAAAATAGTGGTCAGTCATTCAATTTAGTAATGAAGTTATGAACATTAATATGATGGTAACTGTTTGGTACTGCATGGCTAGGAGTATTGCTATCCCCTATATCACATGTAACAACAACACCTCAGTGACAAGTTCAATAGACCAGCTGGACGAAAACATTTATAGCAGACTCTATTATAATTATATCTATATGTAACTATCTAGTCTACACTCAAAATCTTGAACAAGCCGAAGTAGCCTTCAAGGTTCTAACCAAAGATATAATTACGTGTTTTTATGGCTAGCAGAGCCATGACTGCTTTGAACTACATATATAACTACATATACCATAGCTAACAGCCACATCAAAGTTACCGACAGGTGTTATATGTGCAATATACACCCAACCACAGGTGGATATGAAACCACAGGGCTGATATAAGACCTATAATGATATTCATAATAGATTGCATCAGTCTGAGCATGTGCAGTCAAGTTGTAAATTTAAAAGAGTTGGAGACGAGTTATTTACAAATGGAAAAAGGAGCATAGAGCCGTAGATGTCAGGTAACATTGATGTACATGTTAGGTATAGAATATATTATATGTAGCATGGCTTCTTGGTATGTATCAGCAATATTAGCCCTTCACCCCTCGGTAGCAGCCCTCCGCTTCGCCTCGGGGCTGCTATCTCGGGGTTCAGGTCTGATATTGCTGATACACACCTCGAAGCCATGTTATATATATATATAACATATATAATTTATATACATACATGTAAGTTATATACATTGTATTTGCTTGTGACACATACACGTTGTATACATTAAGTTGTTGTACTATACAGGTATGTACATGTGTATGATTTAGTTATAAATTAATATCATCACTCACTTTTATTTGTTCTCTTTCGAGTGTCATTTGCTTTTGTTTCTGCTTTTCTTCATCTTTCATACGACACCATTTCTGATAATTTTCTTTGACACTTTCTTCTCTTGTTTTTCTCTTCTAACAAATAAAGAAGTTAAAATCATACCTCACAAGTCAATATAGAAGTTTGTTAAAACTACTCCCCTAGGTTTGGTTTGGTAAGCAGTGACAGCATGCTACTAGGGCTGAACACATTATGCTCAACTTTTCACGCATTGTTCTTTCGAGCAATTCCCACAAAACTTCCCTATTATTCCTGCATATTTCCCTATTACTCCTAATATTTCTCACCTCAGACTGTCTGATTGCTTCCAATTTAAAAATCAATATGAACACGAACACATGCATTAGTAATGTACTATTGTATCAACAATATAATCTTCACGAATTCCTGTCTCAGCCTTACTGATGATGTCCTTATTATGTTTATAAAGTGGTTTTGATCAATAATATTATCTGTTAGAACCGTAAGTATTTTAATATTCTCTCGAAATTCGAATGTTTGCCCTGAACTATAGCCTTTGGTATTGATTTTTTCATTGCAAAATCAGTCGTTTCAGATTGAGCCAAAACTGTTTCTAGAGTTAGATAATGATGTGCTTATTATGTTTCCAAAATGAGTTTGATCAATAATATTATCTGTTAGAACCGTGAGCATTTTAGTATTCTCTCGAAGTTCAAATTTTTACCCTGAACTTTAGCCTTTGGTATTGATTATTTCATTGCAAAATCAACCGTATTAGGCCAAAACTTCATAGAGTTAGATAATGATGTCCTTATTATTTTAAAAATTTTAATTCAATTATGTTTGAATTCTTTCTTTAATGCATCTATTATTCTCCTAATTATGCCAGCATAATATGTCAGGCCTACATGTTAACAGCTCTGGTACTTCTGTTGTTCAATTCACGAAATAATGCTAAACATTGACCAGGGCTATATTTGGCGTCCCCCCTAGAGTTTGCCCCACCCCCCTTCGAATTTGTTTGGCAATATGCACACTATGATAACCCTGTATGTTGCCCCTTAAAGTCTTTTAAATTCACATTTTGCCCTACCCATCTCTTGACAAATTTTCTAAATGAAAGCCTGATAATTTTAACCTCTGGTTCTATCAAAACTTTAAGTAGTTAGCATTTAAATCACCTGACTGGAGGGTTTAAGTATATATATATAAGATTTATTTAATACCTCCTTAGTCTAAGTATAGGGTATACACTATATACCAATATAAAATATATTCATAGTTAATTTTGCTGTAGTTTAAATCATATTCATAGTTTGAATCTCATTATTAAACTATATTCATAGCCAAATCACCCACCATGTGTGAAATGTCAATCTCTGTTTTCTACTATACAAACCCAGCACTGATCTTTATTAGAATGACCTATTCATGCTATGGCACCATGTGTGAAATGTCAATCTCTGTTTTCTACTATACAAACCCAGCACTGATCTTTATTAGAATGACCTATTCATGCTATGGCACCATGTGTGAAATGTCAATCTCTGTTTTCTACTATACAAACCCAGCACTGATCTTTATTAGAATGACCTATTCATGCTATGGCCTAATTCATGTCCTCAGAAAAATGCTCATAACTTTAGTTTGAAATGACCAACAATCTTTTTACCTGCATCATTTTCATATAATTATCCTTCCCGTTCTTTTTGTGTATGTCAAATCTCAATCCATTGCTTCATTATTGAGTTACAGTATAATCATGTATTAACCTTATGATATTAAACTACACACTATATTACACATAAAGTCATTACATCATAATTTTCAGGACATTGTGAATGTGAACAGACTATAGATTCAATATACTTACCATTTTTTCTTCCATTTGCTGCTCTTCTTTCTTTCTCCTCTCATTATTCTTTTTTTGTTTAATTTGTTGAGACTTCTCATTCAGCCATTTTCTATGACAATCATTAGCTTTGAATCTCCTTTCTGTCTCTTTTCTCCTTACTTCAGCTTCCTTTCTTCTTCTTTCCATCTGTTTTTTCAAGAATTGATTATTTTAAAGATACGTAAGATAACACGAGCAATACCTTTGCTTCCATTGCTTCTCTCTGTCTCTGTCTATCCTGTATTGTTTTATGAATCATCCATCGTTCCCAAGAAGATATCTTCTGCTCTGAAAATGTAATGGTATGTCGTCCACGTCCATCATGACCTCAGAAAATGTTCCTAACTTTAGTTTGGAAACCAAAATGTTTTACCTCAACCATTTTCATATAATTGTCCTTCCCTTCCTTTTTTGTATTATGTTAAATTTCAATTCATTGCTTCATTATTGAGTTACAGTATAATCATGTATTAACCTTATGACATTAAACTATACACTATAAAGTCATCACATCATAATTTTGAGGTCATCATGAATGTAAACAGACTATAGTTTCCTAAAGTATTTACCATCAATTTGTAATCCTTGGCCTTCATTGAAATCCTCATAGCTACTAGAAATGTTCAAATGATGTTTAGAACAATTTTGATCTATAGTGTATGATCAGAAAGAAAGATGCTTTGCTGATCTCACCTCACATTGAAAATAAATGCTAAATTCTATGAATAAGGCTGAAGAGGAAAGTGAAAAAAATGATGATATTCACTGAGCTACAAAACCAGACAACCATCAGCACTTCTCAATCCTCTATATACTGCACAACCCGTCAAGTGGTACTGAGTGGTTCAGAATTCAGAATGGATTGTGAAGTGCTGATGGTTGTCTGGTTGTTGTAGCTCAGTAGTGAGAGCACTGGTGGCTGAAGTCAGTGGCCATGGGTTCGATTCCTAGTGACTACCAGCCACTTTCCTCTTTCAGCCTTATTCATTAAATTTAGCGTTCAGAAAGAATCATTGCTGCTAGGATTGAAAAATTATACTATCATAATGGCAATTACTTATGATGCAATAATCATTATTACTACCCTATTTGGATATCACAACATAGCAATTTTCTATTTTACTACATGTAGCAAACAAAATATGTTAATTTCAATATCTTGTTTCTACTACATCACATTAAGGATTGCTTATTACTTAATCACATGACAATCATGACATCATAATAATCACATGACATCATAATGATATCACCTAACTATATTAGATTGATAGCAAGAGTAGATAATGACAGGACGTCCTAGCCGGTCTATCTCGGAGTCCTCAAAAACACTGAGATGTTGTTACAAGTGTATTGGGTCATTTTTGTATGCAACACTGAATAGTTCCCATCATACTCATGTTCCTACTCAGTGTTACATAACTTCAGTAGTACATTGAGTGGCAAACCACTCAACCACTACTGATCCACATTATAATATTATGTAATCATGTATATTTGAAGTCCTTTTTGAGATAGAGCTGGACCCAGTACCCCTAGTCATGCAACACTAAACAGTTCCTTGTTCTTACTCGGTGTTACATAACTTCCTACTCAGTGTCACATAACTTCAGTAGTTTATTGAATGGTAAACCACTCAACCACTACTGATCCACATTACAATATTATGTAATCATAATTATATATTCAAGTCCTTTTTTGGAGATAGAGCTGGACCCAGTACTCCTAGTTATGCAACACTAAACAGTTCCCATCATATTCATGTTCCTACTCAGTCAGTGTTACATAACTTCATTAGTGGCAAGCCCACTCATCCACTACTGATAACAAAAGTGAGCAGCTTTCAGGTATACATATAATCTGTCTTTGTTGGCTAAATAAACACATGTTAGACATTCATATATCAAGTCATCATATCCTAATTTTGAGATCATCATGACTGTGAACTATGGTTGGACAATAATGACATTTTCCTGATGTGCTTAAGTAGGTGATTATATTATTAATGACTATAACTTTAATTAAAATTATTATTCACATTGCTTCACTCAATTCAGACTACAATAAAGCTATTTATAAATTTTATAGTTACAGTAAATTAAACTAACATATCTAGAAATTCAAACCGGTTTAAAGTACAGGTAGTTTGCTAGTTCAATGGTTTGAGTATGACAACAATGACCAGTTGTTGTAGTTGAGAGTTACAAACAAATAATATACCTACTTTCTCACAGTTTAGCTAATACAAAAGTTTATAGACCTGTAATTCAGTAATATAAATACAGTTAGGTTACAAAGCCTTACTAAATTTAATAAAAGTTACTATATCAATTTTTAAAACTATTTTCATCAAGAGGCGTTTGGAAATCGGGCACTGTTAAGAATGCTCCTACACAAACATGGAGTAAATATTCAACTGTTTATAGCTACTAACGTAGACAATGCTTCACGCTTGATGTGAAATAATATAGTTTCCATGGAGACAAGAAAACAATAGCTGCATCAGTTGATATTCTAGAGCACATATTTATAATTAGAAGTTATCAATAAAAAATAAAATTTAATTTTCAACATTTTTACATCTAGATATCATAATAAAGAGTGGGTGGTTGTCATAACTACAACTTCCAAGCACATATTATTTTCAAACCCAATTCAGTGTAGATTACATTTAGACACAATAGTAACAACTTTACACATCCTAATTATATTATATAATTAATATTCCAATTCATTTGTGGTATAAACGAATGTAAATAAAAATACTAATTTGGAAATTATGATTGATAGTAATAAAACAATATAAAAATTGTGTGCTTGAATAAACTAGCCTTCATCTTGTCCTTCACATTGCTCCAGAGAATCAACAGAGAAGTCCATAATTTTACATTTCTCACTGGAATTTCAAATAGATTTGTTGTCTCACACCTGCACCCCACCCATTTATACCACGCCCACAATTAATAAAATAATATAAACTTCAGTACACTTTGTGAAACACAGTGATTTCTGCAGAATATATCAGGAGCTAGATCTTCTGGAAAACTGGGCTATCTATTGTAAGTTAATATTTTATTCGTAATATATTGATAGTAATGTATATATAATTTATTATATATTATTATAATATATATAAATTAATATATATATATACGCTTATACTTTTTATCTCTCATCATTATTGCAATGGTTTATGCAGTATTATAGTAATATGCATTCGTAAATGTACATCACTTGTTATGTGTTATACTTGATACATTTAGTGTAACATAAATGCAATATAATTATAAGTATATAACTTTTACTACGGTTACTATAGTTACTATAGTTTCTTAATGATTTGAAAGTACAATTTTATAGGTAAAAATAAAACTAATATATATATCAGGTGAATGTATGTATAATTATTATCATTGATTGTATGGACTGCATTAATATAATTGAATGTTTGTTACCAAAATACTGCAAAATATTATATCAGCACTAAAGCACAGCAGTGTTAGTTCAGTAAAACTAAAGTGGTCAGTAGAGTTAAATATATTCTGAGATACGAACATGAGTTGGTGATAAAAATGTAAAGTGCATGTTATCATGATAATTATTACATTATCACTTATAATTATTGCACTTTTAATATTTATTTTGGACTGTGATTCGTGCTAAATTAACTAATTACTTACTTTGAAGAATCGAACTCGTACATATCGCAACCTATACATCATACTATATATTTAATTGACATAGCTAGCAGGTGTAGGTATAACATTACTATGCATACATTCACTTAGTATGGAGGAGTTCACACAACTGCATATGAACCATGAATAGTACTAGAGAAATTCTAATCATTCCAATACCATTCATATTTGATAGTGTCACAGGCTCAATGGGAAGCTGTGTAAAGTTAGAATTAATTGAATGATGTAATGTAATTTAACCATAATATTTATAATACATCATCCCTGTATGTGTTATGGCTTAATGGAATCCTACAATTTCCATATCATGTGTCATGAGTGGGGCTGCTGTGAAATTATGGAGGAAGGTTTAATGTAATAAAAAACTTTAATGTAATAATAAAACTTGCATAGTATGCATACCATAGTCTTTGTGCAGATTGTCAGAGAATAAATGACCTTTTTTAGCTATCAACAATAATCATTATTTAAAATGTTTATGGTAAATATTCTATATACATATCAGATAGAAATTACGATTATAATTGTCGCTATTAAAATTAATTTTGATATAATTCTATTGATTGGTTATTGGATATGCATCACATGATACTATCATCAATGTTTGCATGTACCTGTAATTCAATATTGTGTTCGTGTTTGTTGTAGTGTGAATGTTGAACTTTTGGGTTATTAAGTTACTATATCTTTTACCTGTCTGTCTACTCACTTACCTTTTCATCTTGTCAATTCTGGGTAAATAAAATAACTCAAATACTGATGATATCATGTGGTGTATAGCCATCAGTAAAACTATATCTAAAATACTGATGATATCATGTGGTGTATAGCTATCAGTAAAACTATATCTAAAATACTGATGATATCATGTGGTGTATAGCTATCTATATCTAAAATACTGATGATATCATGTGGTGTATAGCTATCAGTAAAACTATATCTAATTCAATTTATAACAATAATGTTCAAATATTGATGATATATAATTATCATGATTGTGATACTGGTGTTGTATAACAATAATGAGCACCTTTAGTTATAGTTAATTAACTAAATAATATTAGACTTACTGAAAGGTTTTAGAATTGACAATTTTTTACTGAAATAGATGTTTAATTTAGTTATAGTTTAGTTAACTAAATGTCACAATGCCTTACTGAAAGAGTTTTTAGTTATAGTTAACAATAACTGTTCCGTTTCAATTTACCAGAAATTCACAAGATTTATCGGGCAATGTCCTGCATGACTAGCTGTTTCCACATCACTGGTTACATAAATAGTATAAATAACTGCATGTGTGTGTCCATACTAGTTCAAAACTATTATGTATTGTGTTATACTATATAAACCAAGAGGTAGATAGATACACAATATATTTAAAATTCTCGTTAACTGTAATGTAGTCATAATAAATTCCACACATTCCTCAGGCTAACAATACATTTCTATTTTAATTGTTACTACAAACACATTACATTCTATGTTATTAAAACATCACGATCTTACAATCTGCACTATGTAAATACTTCTCTAAAATGTCATATTTTAAATAACTTGATACATTTTTACGTAACAAACAAATCATTTTATATTTTACATTTACTCTTAGGGTGTTCTGAACATTCACCTGATTAAAAACAAAGATAAACGCATCATCTTACAAGAGAAGTTTAGAATCTATAGCCATTAGTTATAGTTAGTGGACCATACCCAAGTGCCGACTGTCTCGTACTCCTACTGACTAATAATATCATTAAGGTAATAAGGTTCATTGAACTTTCCATAACAGGCTTGCACAAAGACCTATTGTGTTACACAGGAGTCAGTTTGTCTCATATGCTTCAAGATCAAAGCGCACCAGTAGTAAATTATATCCAATAATCGATAGCTTAGTGGCTAGCTTAATTTACTTGGAAGCAATGGCTGAGGCATCTGCGATGATGAATATCGACTCAGAAACTTTGAGAAGTAAAATCACGTGTGGCATATGCCATAAGCATTACTGTGCACCAAAGACTCTCCCTTGCCTTCATTCGTTCTGTCTTGCCTGCATTAAGGCAGTATCTTCGGTGGAAAAAAATGGAGAGATTCGATTCACCTGTCCAGACTGCAAGAAAGAAATGTCTTGTGATAAAAACACATTCAAGTTGGAAGATCTACCTGATAGCTTTCAAATTAATCGTCATCTGGAGTATCATAAATTTAAACAAAAATCTCAAGGGCTGGTTGAAGTGATATGTGAGAAATGTGTTGTAAAGAAAGTCAAAGCCACTGGATTTTGTACCAACTGTACGAAGTTCATATGTGATCTCTGTCTCCAGATACACAGCAGCTGGTCAGATTTGAAACACCACAAGACGTTGAAGCTAACAGAACTCAAAGGTACTTACCAGAAATACATTCCAGTGATCACAGCAAAAGAGATTTGTCCAGTACATACTAACGAATGTACGATATTTTGTGAAACCTGTGAAATTCTGGTCTGTCATGAATGCATAGTGAAAGGTCAGCATCGTGATCATGAGTACTACCATTCTGATGAGTCTGCCAAAAAGCATAAAAAATTGATGACTGAGCATCTGGACTCCATAAATCACCTGCCAGTTCAGTTACAATCGGCCATTACTGTTATCAACGATATAACACAAAATTTTTCATCACAAGGTAAAACTGTGGAGAAACAATTACTCCACTCTCTAGACCTCCTCGAACAAAAACTTGCTAAAGTACGACAACAGACGACGAAGGGATTGTCCAATCAAACAAAAGCTAAGATGCAATTATTGGACGATCAAAAACAAGTGTTGGAGCATACTATGACCCAGATATCCAGCTGTATAGAATTTGTAACAGACACCACTGAGAATAAACACATCACCGAGTTCTTCTTGCTTGAGAAACAAATGTTGGCTCGAATCTCCGAGCTCCATGAAGAGTTTACTCAATTAGATCTCACTCCAATTGAGGAACCCGAGGTACACTTCACCCTCAATCGAGACTTGTTCGAAGATTTAGAAACCTCTCTAAAGATTAGTGATGGTAGTATTCTTCACGCTGGAGCAGCTAATAGTCATGTCTATTCTGTTGGTGAAGTCATATGCTTTTTTGTTGCTCTTTCTTCCGCCTTTTATAAAACAAAAACGAATCCTATGGAGGAGATACAAGCAGAAATTCAATCCATCAGGGATGGTTCGATCTGCCCTGCCACAGTCGCCGTCAGCAGTAATGGTTTTGCGAAACTGCAATGCTCATTTTCTGAGAGAGGTAGATATACAGTTAGTGTGCGTATTGGCGGAAACCATGTAAATGGGAGCCCGTACAAATTGTTTGTGAAACCAAATGGGAGCCAACTTCAAAAGCCAATCAAATCCATTGTTAAGCTGCAAGGACCAAAGGGAATAGCGATTAATGACAAACATCACATGATCGTTTGTGAAGAGAATCGACACACAGTTTCAGTTTTTGGCAGAAAGAGTAAGAAGCTGGTCTCCATTGGAGAGTATGGGAAAAACAATAGCCAATTTAGTCACCCAACAGGAGTGGCTGTCGATTCTGGCGGATTCGTGTATGTTGCAGACAGCAAAAATGATAGAATTCAAAAATTTGACCAGGATGGAGTTTACCTTTGTGAATATCGAGGTGAAAGAGGGAAGAGTACTCATCTTCAACAACCCAGCAGTGTTAAGATTGGTCCAAATGGGAAGTTGTATGTCGTTGATCGTGGAAATGGTCGAATTGTCATTTTGAACAAAAAATTAGAGTATTTGTATTCATTTGGTTCTGCTGGATACGGCCTTGGTTCTCTCCAAGATCCCTGGGATCTGGCATTTGATGAAAATGGTTTCATATATATAACAGATCGAAGACAGCATTGCATTCAGATTTTTACCAATACAGGTGCTTTTCGTGGGAAGATAGGTAACCAGGGACAACAGAAGGGCAAGCTCAACAACCCAGCTGGTATTGCAATCGACCGATTTGGAAAAATCTATGTTTGTGAGTCTGGAAATCATCGTGTATCGATATTTCACACCTCCAGTGAGTTTTTAGAATGTTTTAGTATCGGACTAGGGATGGTGAATCCTTGTGGTATTACTATTGATGCAGACGGATTCATATATGTATCAAGTGCTGAGACAGTTCATGTTTTTTAAAAGAATTCATATGTTTGCTTGACTAAATTTTATCACATCTTTTATACTCCATCAATTCATCATCATTAATTTGTATGTATCAGTTTTATAGTTTCTGCATTACCTTTTCCTTGTCATCAATAAGTAATGATAGGGGGAGGGGTAGAGCTGATGTTGCATATCTATTTGGGAGAGAAATAGCACTACAATTATAGTACCGTCTATAGTGACTGTCATTACCAAAAATCCGGATCCAGACTATCATATTGAGAAGGATCATGGAGAATGAGAATTACAGGAAGGCATTTATAGCCAACCACAGCAGATTGGTAAGGAAACTGACAAGTTCTGAGTTGATTGAGACGACATTTTCGCACAGTTTACTGACAGTCAGTGAAAAGGAGTTAGTGCAAGCAGAGAAGACGGAGGGTCTAAGAGTCGATAAATTGTTATCTATCTTTCATAGACGTTATTACACTGATCCAACAATATTTGTCACTTTGTTCAAAATCTTGGAGGAGGTTAATGAAGACGAGAATGGGATCATTGAACATGTTCTATTAGCACTAAAAGAATCACTGACAAACCCACCAACCTTTCCCAACATTCGTGGAGTCATGAGTGAATCAGACAGACTGAGACTCAAACAAAATGAGACACCTATTTTATCGTTAGACGTGATGCAGATCTTACCGGATCTTATTAGTGAGGGAGTTATCTC
>OX345648.1:5269616-5329616 GCA_947044365.1 Petrosia ficiformis
TGAGGAAACTAAAGGATCATGACAGCTGGGTTGTAATTTACGGACTACCTGGATTTGGTAAGTACAAATTACCTTGTAATCATAAAGATGTATTTTATGGCCTACAGGGCCATTCCTATTCTTGCTTCCATGGAAGGCTAATATTTATAGTGGATCGTCATGACATCATAAAGATTATCGATTTCCTGTTTATCAATATCGTGGTTCTCTTTTAGGTAAAACAATGCTAGCAGCTGAATCAGTGAGTCAAGCATCTATTCTACGTGATATATTTCCTGGAGGAGTGTTCTGGTTGAATATTGGAAAAATGGCTGATGGTAGTGGAGCGGTTGACAAAGCTGCTCTGTTAGAGAAAGTACAAAACTTTATAGTAAGAATGGATATCAACAGACACCGTCCACTCAATCTAGAATCGACTACTGATTACCTCCAGGTATTATACTTTTGTATGTACATGTATGTATCAGACATGAGGTAATAATAATAGGTAATAGTAATAGTAAAGATTACTTATTGTAGTAATAATAATGAGTAATAGACAATCAAGTTAGTAATTGTAATATACAATCTCAATGTTGAGGTACACATGTAATAGTAATAATAATTGTAATTGATCTTAAAATGTATGTAATTTGTATGTATGTATGTATGTATATATGTATTAGTATTGTTTTCGTTAATTATAACTAACTAAAACCCCTTTTAGTAAGGCATTATGACTTTTAATTAACTGAACTATAACTAAATTACAAGTCTACTGCAATAACTACATGTATGTATGTAAGTATATATGTATCTATGTATGTATGTGTGTATACACATGTACATGTACATGTATGTATATTCAACAGTTTGAGTATTGCACGTTCTGTAGATTGCGCAATTAGTACTGCACGTTCTGTGGATCTTCAGTTTGTGCAATCCACAAATTGTGCAAATTCCCAGATTGCATGGAACATATAATTACATGTATGTATATATGCACGTTGTACTTATATATACATGTATATATATATATATGTACATGTACACAGAGATTTACATACATTTTATTTCAGACATTTGTTACATGTATTTACATGTATGTACATGTACATGTGCACCTGAGGCAACTCTCATTTTCATTTTTCCATTGCCTCAGGTGTCTTTCTTTCTTTCTTTCTTTCTTTCTTTCTTTCTTTCTTTCTTTCTTTCTACATCTCCGATAACATCATGTACATGTATGTACTTGTATGTACATGCACATGTATACCTCTATAGAGTGTAATGACAGAACAGCATCCCCAATCACTTTTGATTCTTGATGATGTTTGGGAACAAGAAACAGCTCAAATTTTTTCTGTGCGATGTCGTACATTAGTCACCACAAGAAATGCTGAAGTTGCAGCTAAAGTGTTTACTAATTGTGTTTACAAAGTATCGGTGACTCAGGTAAGCTGTTGACATGCAGACAAAATAACTAACTAATTATTTTATGTTCCAGGGACTCACTGATTTGGAAGGAAAGGAACTGTTATCTAAGTGTACTGGTCTACCGGTCTCTAGTCTTCCGTACGAAGCCAGCGAAATCATAAAACTGTGCTATGGATCTCCCATTGTATTAAACATAATAGGTGGGCGTGGCATATGCATGTGCATATGTACATAATACATGCATACAGTATACATACAGTATACATGCATATGTACATACATACATACACACACACATGCATACATACATACATACATACATACATATATACACACACACATACATATATACATACATACATGTACATACATATATATACATGATTACATACGTACAGACATACATACGTATGTACTTACATACACATACATACATACATACATACATACATACATACATACATATATAATAGGATCTGGTTTACAGAAGGTATCTACAACTTCTCGTTGGAGGAAAACACTTGAAAGATTAAGAACACAACATGCTGGTGAAATTGTTGTTAGAACACATTCTCCTGATTTTAATTGGAGACGTTCCAGTGAGCAACAAAGAGGGAGAATTAAGGTAGGTATACCTACATTCATATATGTGTGTACATCAATATCAAATATTCTGTGTATGTATGTATGTATGTATGTATGTATGTATGTATGTATGTATGTATGTATGTATGTATGTATGTATGTATGTATGTATGTATGTATGTATGTATGTATGTATGTATGTATGTATATATGTGTTCCCCTTTCCTGACTACCTTCTTATTACTGTAATTTAATTATAGTTTTGTATATATACATACATGAATCTTACACACACACCTACATAATATATCTTTATCATGTTTAGGAAACACTCAACACTTCCATAGCTCTGAGTGAAGAAAGTCTTCCACTTGATATTACTGACTATTTTCACTGGTTAGTAGTGTTTGAGGAAGACACTGTGATAGAGACAGCAGCCCTAGCTACAATATGGGATACTGATGAATTCACTGCTGAAGAAACTATGTCGAGTAGGTGGAGTAATATACCATAATTATAATACTAATCTAATTATATGGGAATGAAATAATTTTTTTCAATTTTTAACCATGCTAATTGTATGTACATGTACATGTACATATATGTATGTATGTACATGCATGTATGTATGTAACTATGTATGTATATATGTACAATATGTATGTATGTATGTATGTATGTATGTATGTATGCATGTATGTATGTATGTACATATTTATGTATGTATATAATATGTATGTATGTATGTATGTATGTACATGTATGTATGTATGTAACTATGTATGTATATATGTATGTATGTATGTATGTATGTATGTATGTATGTATGTATGTATGCATGTATGTATGTATGTACATATTTATGTATGTATATAATATGTATGTATGTATGTATGTATGTATGTATGTACGTGTGTATATAAGTATGTATGTATGTATGTATGTATGTATGTATGTATGTATGTATGTATGTATGTATGTATGTATGTACATGTATGTATGCATGTATGTATGTATGTATGTATGTATGTATGTATGTATGTATGTATGTATGTATGTATGTACTGTGTACATGTATGTATGTATATGTGTGTGTGTGTACATACATATGTATATGTATGTACGAGTTTACGTACAGGGTTCATCAAGACAAACATGTTTGCTTGTGGGAGGCCAGGTGCCCCCACCTTCATGAAACAGTGATGTATCAAAAATATACTAAATCTGTTCACAGGTCTTGTTAGTTGGTCATTGGCACAACAGGCTACTACCCAGTCCAACAAAGATGGGTTTCTGTCCTTTAGAATTCATGATATGGTTTTGGATTATTTGAGAGACACTGTCAGCGATGATGAACAAAGATCATATCATCGACAGCTGGTAGAAAGGTGAGAACTGTGGACAATTAGATGCAACAGAATACAATTACATGGTCTAATGGATGAACATTGGACAGTTTGATAAGCAATGAAATACAATAGATGTACATTGGAATGTACATGTTTATACAGTGGATGATTGGATGTACAATGTACATATACATGTATACATGTACATTTGTCTACAATGGATGATTGGAGGATGATTGTATATGTACATGTATGTACTGTGGATGTATATGTACATTGGCAATAGATGATTGGATGTACAGCAGATGTATGTATATACATGTACATGTTTGTACAATGGATGATTGGATGTACATATACATGTTTGTACAATGAAAGATTGGATATACAGCAGATGTATGTATATACATGTACACGTTTGTCATACTATCACTCCTATCACAAAGCCCTAATTGGAATATAATTATATATAATAGTATAGATTAAGTCGATTTCATTTAATCTTCTATTTCAGATACGATAAAAAGTGTAAAGGTGATTTTGCTTCTCTTGAACCTGATGGATACATACATCAGAAACTTCTATCTCATTTACACTCTGCTGGAAGTTATGATGTTCTTGGGTCTCTCCTCTCTAATCTGCGTTGGTTAGTAGCATCCGTTCAACATTGGGACAGTAATTCACTTCTGGGTGCTTACAAGAAATACAGAGACGATTTGCCTGACGATGTATGTAAAATTTTGCAATGTTCTGTCACCTTCCATTCATATCTCTGTCTACCTCCCTCCCTTCATATCTTGTCTACCTCCCTCCCTCCCTTCTTCCCTCCCTCCCTCTCTCTCACCCTCTCTTCATATCTCTGTCTACCTCCCTCCCTCTCTCTCACTCTCCCTCCCTTCTTCCCTCTGTCCCTCTCTTCCTCTCTGTCTACTTTCCTTCCTTCCTCTCTCTCACCCTCCCTTCATATCCCTCCCTCCCTCCCTCCCCTCTCTCCCTCTCTTCATATCTCTGTCTACCTTCCTCCCTCCCTCTCTCTCATCCTCCCTTCATATCTCTGTCTACCTCCCTCCCTTCTTCCCTCCCTCCCTCCCTCCCTCTCTTCATATCTCTTAACATCTTCATTTCATATCTAGTTAGTTGCAACAGTCATGGAATTTCAATTATTTATAAGTGGACACTTAAATGTATTAAGTACAGGACCTAGCCTTGCAGATGTAGTCCAGCTGGCATTAAATGTGCCTAATTCCCAGGAACTTCTTGAACAGGCAAAGGAAGAAGCTAAGAAAGATAATAAATCAATATGGCTGACATGGAGGTAATTAGTTTTCTCTTCTGGTTGGGGTAATATTTTTTGGTTTTTTTTTTTAGTAATCAAAGTACAATAGATCGACCAGATGCCATCTTGCAACTTCAACCTCACGAATGTGAAGTCAGACACTGCCAGTATTTTGATCAGGGGTCAAAGGTCTTGTCATGTTCTTCCGATATTGTCAAGGTGACAAAAGTTTACAAGATTAATAAAATTATTAATTATTATCTCTGGTCAGATTTGGGTAGCTTCAACTGGCCAGGAACTTCATAGCTTTGGAGGTCATGACAACCAGATTACACACTGTGTGATTAGTGAAGGAGGAGAAATACTAGTTACTTGTTCTGAAGATACCACTTGCAAGGTGTAAATATATATATAAAATGGATGGATGGAAAGATAGGTGGACGGATGGATAGTGTTTGGATGGATGAGTGGATGAATAGGTGGATGAATAGATGGATGGATGGACAGATGGATGAATGGATGGACAGATGGATGGATGGACAGATGGATGGACAGATGGATGGAAAAAGCCGTGATATAAAATATTTTATTATATTTTTTATTACATGTAGGTGTGGGAAGTTGCAAGAAAGAAACTATTATTCACATTCACAGAACACTATGACGGGATTCAGGCTTGTGACCTTTCTCCTGATAGCAAGACTGTAGTATCAGCCGATATCAACTCACAAGTTATAGTAAGACTACCATCCTCCTCCCGTCCTTGCATTCATCCAACTATTCATTTTATACATGCATCCATTCATCTATCCATCCATTGATCTATCTATCTTCATCCTCCATCTATCTATTCATCTCTTTATTTTATCCTCTATCTATATATCAATATTTATTCATCTATCTATTCATCCATCCATCTATCCATTCATCTCTCTATCCATCCATTCATCCATTTTTCCATCCATTCATCAATCCATCTACCTATCCATCCCTCCATCTATCCATTCATCTATTTGCCCATCCAATCGTCTATTTATCCATCCATTCATCTATCTAATCATTGTTAAAGTGTTGTCTGACAATAAGACCATTAGCCCTGGTTTGTTCAATAATACAATATCTTTCACTATTTATATGTCACTGTTTATGATATTATAATATACATGTAAATAGTCTGATTGACTACACACTGTGTGTGAATTATATATTGTTATAATTATTATCTAATATACGTGTACACCTATATACATATTAATATACATGAGTATATACTTGTACAACCTGTTATGGAAGGCGTTTGTGTGCATAGAAACCCACAAGGTTTGTAGGGCTAAGCGATATACCTGCATAAACCTCAAGTTGCTACATCACTATATTTTACCTGCATGAGATCTATGAGGTTGTCATGGTAACATAGTATTATATGTACTATATATTAATATACTAAATGATAGGTTTGGTCCAGTCAAACTGGTGAAGTGCTTGAGCAATGGAATTATGGAGAAACTGGAGTGACATCGTGTGTTTTTGTACCAAAAGGAGATGCTGTAATTGTAGCTAACCAAGAAGGGATGATGAAGGTAACCATCACTGGGTAGTCGTATGCTATCCATCTTATAAATGTATTTTTTTGTTTCTCCATCCATTGCCTATTGATAAATTAATCTTATCACATCCATCTATGTCACTTCCATTCATTCATCCATTCACCCTCCATCAAATCATTAATCCACTTATTTATTTATCTAATATGTATCATCTACATGTATCTATCTATCTATCTATCTATCTATCTATCTATCTATCTATCTATCTATCTATTTATCTATCTATCTATCTATTTATCTATCTATCTATCTATCTATCTATCTATTCTTGTATCTATACACATTTTAGTTGCTCAGTCTGAAGGGAGAATGTAAAGCTACATTTCCATTCCCAACACTCTCTCATTCTCAGTTGGGAGGGTTTGATTTCTCAAACTCTAGAGGTCCCTCTCGTACTCTCTCCACTGGTAGTAACCAGGGTTTCAGTGTTCGAAGCTGTGTTGTGAGTAGAGATGGTAAATTGTTGGCAGCTGCTGTAGGAGACTGCAGTGCTAAGGTACGTATATTAGAAATCATTCCTACATATTGGAGAGGTCATTCACGTTCATCTTGAGTTCTTGACCTTAGAAAAATGTTCATAAATATTTAGTTTGCAATGAGTGACAATCTTTTTACCTCCATCATTTCCATATGATTATCCTTCCCGTTCTTTGTTATGTTATGTTAAATTTCAATCCATTGCTTCATTATTGAGTTACAGTATAATTAATCATAATACTTAAATACATACTTTCTCTACATGTTATGTTTTAGGTGTGGTCGCTTGAAAATGCGGAGTTTCAACAAGCCTTCCCTCATTCGTCGGATGTTTTGAGTGTTGACTTTTCACCAGATGCTAAATTACTTGTTACTGGATGTCTATCTGGGACTGTTAAGGTATGGGTCGCAGTCTGTGTCTATTGCATATTACATTATGAGGTACACTGTATATGTCTGTGGGTATGGGTCTCAGTCTGTGTAATACATATTGAGGTACACTGTATATGTCTGTGGATGTAATGGTTCTGAAATTTGTACACTGGTTTGAGTCTGTTACTTTTAAGTTGATGATAAGACTGGGTTTCAGTCCTTTTATTTTGCAGGTATGGTCGTTATCTCAGAATTGTTCCATTCTTGACCTACCTCTTCACTATGATTGGGTAATGTGTGTGAAATTTTCACCTTCTGGTTCACATATTTTGTCATCATCATATCCTGTTGGAATTATAAAAGTGAGAACTTTTCGTCATGTGATTTGCATGTCATGTGATCTGTATGTCATGTGATCTATTGTCCAGCCATCCATCCATCCATCCATCCATCCATCCATCCATCCATCCATCCATCATCCATCCATCAATTCATTCACTCATTATTATTCTATTCATGTACATCTATCTTCATATATCTATCTTTCCATCCATCCATCCCTAGATCATTGAAGTTGAAGCAAATCAACAGAAATGGAAAATGTATAAACGTCGTTTCTCTGTTCATTTTACAATGAATCTTCATCGAAGTGGATACATACCCACAATCATGTGTTATAACATGCGAGAACAGAAACTTGAGGTTTGGACAGAATAAGTTACAATATTGAACATTGTCAACCAAACGTCATGTACCACTGATGCACTCCCCCACCCTTGCTATTTATCTTGGGGAAACACTTCATAATTATACACATACATGTGTACATTATTATACCACAGATTTGTGAAGGTCTTCAAGCCACACCCACTCGTACTCTTGAAACCAAAAAAGACAGGAAACCTCGTTCATGGTATTTGTCACCTGATGGAAGACAGGTTGTCGTGGGATACGATGAAGGAATGTTACAGGTAACACACAGATAATATCAATTGTAATTTTCAGAAACACTAAGATAATAGAAATATTGAAACAGGTTTTGAAGGCTACCATAGATACCTTCCACTACTGGTCTTCCATTATAAGTATATTTTAATAAAAAATTAATGATAGAATATTTAGGAAAATCAAAAACCAGAACGTATGTAAACAAGGTCGGGATAGGTAACAACATTAACAAATCACTTCCACATAACAATACATACGTACCTTTTGCTATAGAGCAAGACAAAGTAGCTATACTTATGTAGGGTTATATGAAAGTGCTTTGTTTAATTTTGTTCCTGCTGTTACCCATCCCTACCTTGTTATGTATTCTTTCCAGTTGCTGGACGTCTCTACTGGACATGAAGAATGGGTGATGGATGAAGCACACAAAGAGAAAATACTTCATTGTTATTTCTCTTCGAATGGAGAGAGAATTGTCTCATGTGGAGAGTCAGATGGAAAGCATAAAGTATGTAATATGTATATTGTGTGTAAAAATACATTTGCATACGTGTATGTGTTATCTAGGTATGGAGTGTAAAAGATGGTAAACTGTTGTCATGGCAACAAGACTGTAAGGACTTTGGGGTTCAGCCATGTGTGTTTTATCAAGACAGCATAAGACTGGCTTCTACCAAACCGGGACATGTCTTGGTGAGGACAGAAAAAGAATAGATATACATACATACATATACATACATACATACACACTCACGTATATACATGTGTACTTACTTATATACATGTACAAAGTTGATCTGATTGAAATGATGTCATTGAACAGGTATGGAACACATCAACAGGTGAGGAGCTGTTCTGTTGTGAAGGACTATCGGAAGATCCTGATGAGTCAGTATTGTGTGTGAATATCAGTGGAGATAATAACAGAATTGTAGCGTCAGCTGTCAATGGGCGTGTTGTGGTTAGCACTTCTAACTATCTCCACACACACACACACACATACACACACTTAGCAATGCACCAATTAATAATTGGACTACAGTCGTCACTATAATAAAGTAGTATTTAATATTATTTATATCAATTAGTTTTGAGTGATGTATCTGATATTGTAATATGTATACACAAAAAAGAATTATTTCTTGTCATTAGTGAAGTGAAAACAAATGTATGTACAGCTTTGAAAATTGTACATGTACATGTACATATGCATGTACATATATAAGCTTTGAAGTACATGTACATATGTATAAGCTTTGAAGTTTGAACATGTACATGTACATATATAAGCTTTGCATGTACATGTACATGTTCATATATAAGCTTTGAACTTTGAACATGTACATGTACATATATAAGCTTTGAAGTTTGAACATGTACATGTACATATATAAGCTTTGAAGTTTGAACATGTACATGTACATGTACATGTATAAGATTTGAAGTTGAACATGTACATGTACTCACACATACACACACATACACACACATACACACATATACACTCCATCTTTACAGGTATGGAATGCTGAGACAGGAGTTAAAATCTTTACGGGCACATATATATCACTCAGTGGAGACTCTCTTGCTCGATACTGTTCTCTAAACTGGGATGGTAGTTTAGTAGCTGTCGGCCATGATGACTGCACACTGAAGGTTATAAGAATAGATTACTTGTTAACTGAATAGTTTGGTATTTGTTGGTAAAACAAAACAATGATGTGTACATTTATATTAGTGTTGTTTTAGTTCACTATAACTAAAACCCCTTTTAGTAAGGTATTGTGACTTTTAGTTAACTAAACTATAACTAAATGAAATATGGCCCAATAATTGGCACTTTTAGTTAGTTAACAAAAACTAAAACCCTTTTAGTAAGCCTAATATTATTGTACATGTAGTTAATCAGCTATAACTACAACTAAAGGAGAATATTATCAGATTAAAACAACACTAAACTTTTACGACAGATAAATGTACATTCAATTTATTGATAATCTTATATTTATAATTAGATCTATAACATCCTGACTAGTGATGAGATAACTTGTCATAATAACTCGAGTGCTTGGATGATCAGTACGCAATTCTCACCAGATAATAAAACCATTGTGACACTCTCCAACTCAATACAGGTATGACAATAGTTATAATTATAAGGTCTGTTTAATGACCTCAAAATTAGGATGTAATGACTTTACATGTATATGTAATATAGTGTATAGTTTAATGTCATAAGGTTAATATATGATTATACTGTAACTCAATAATGAAGCAATGGATTGAATAATTATATGAGAATGGTAGGAATAATTATATGAAAATGGTGCAAGTAAAAACTAAGATCCAGTGGTGTGGAAACATTGAGCCAACTGCCGGACATTTTGACCTATTTTATTCTGCTCCCCCATATACTTTGTATACAGTTCAGTTTCAATTTATTGGATGCATGACTGGCTGTTTCCACACCACTGCTGAGGTCATCATCCGTCAATGTAACAGATTGTAGTCAATTTTAGTAAATATTACTGCAATGACTGCGTGTATGTGCATGTATTATATAAAATTACATGTATACAATATCAATTTTCTTCAGTGGTGGACGACTGATGGAAAACTTGTTAAAAGATTCAGATTGAAAAGTACTTTTGGAAAGTATATATATTTCTCTCCTGACTTCAAAACATTCATCACTATAGACAACACAGGTTTATTATATGTGCTAACAGTACTTAACCTGTAACATGATGATGATATTGCTGTTATACATGGACTAAATAATGATGTTTCGCTATTGAACAATACTTAATTATTAGTATACATAGTCTATTTCACTCCTTTTTAATTCAAGACAGTCAGTGGACATTAATTTTAATTAATTATTATGTTGATGTATATTTATTACATACTCGTTATACTGATCTTTGTAATGATAAGATTTTTTTATTTGATAGTGAATTTGTAATTATTTTTATCTTCTTTGTGATAACAAGTTGTGACGTAGACGAACATTAGTTTTGATAACCTCTGACCTCATACTACTATAATATGATAAGAATCATCCCTTAATATATTAAAAACCTCATTTTGATAACCTCTGATGTCATACTACTATAATAGTACTAATAATAGTACTAATAATAATTATATTAGATAAGATATATAATTATTAATTAAAAACCTCAAACAGGTAATTTACAGGACACAACTTGTGATAAACAATTCATTACATATAATTCATTGTTCCAGATGTCAAACTACTATTATATATATAAGTATAGTCTGTTCACATTCATGATAACCTCAAAATTATGATGTGATGACTTTATATGTAATATAGTGTATAGTTTAATGTCATAAGGTTAATACATGATTTTACTGTAACTCAATAATGAAGCAATGGATTGAAATTTGACATACGTGAAAAAGAATGGGAAGGATAATTGTATGAAAATGGTGAAGGTAAAAAGATCATTGGTCATTCCAAACTAAAGTTATGAACATTTTTGTGAGGTAAAGGAGAACATGAATTTAGCTGCTAAAAATATACAATAGAACCAACTAATGTGTGTACATGGTGACTACCTCAAACAGCTAATTATGTATATACATATATAGTGAATACTACCGTAAATTATAATTTATGAGATATTATATTATGCATGATAAACATTAATTAATAATTCATTTCAATTGTACATAGATCAATTATGGACATAATTATATAGTAACTACGTTCAAACAATTAATTCGAGACAATTAATTTTATGATAAACATTAATTAATAATTCATATTTCAAACACAATTTTATGCAGATATGTCAACCTACACACATAGGACAAATTAATTATGTAGTGACTACTTTAAATAAATAATTTAAGACATTGTTTGTTGACAACAGTCCTTTCCTTTCCAAATTGCCTACACGTCTAACTATGATAAACATTAATCAAACACAATTATAGGCAGATGTCAACCTACACACATAGGACAAATTAATTATGTAGCGACTACTTTAAATAATTTAAGTTTGCGATAGTCCTTTCCTTTCCAAATTACATACATGTGTAATTACTACTGGAATCACTAGTAGTGACTAACCAATTATTAATTAATTATTATAATCTGGTCAGTTATTGTGGTAATAAAACAACACAATTTTACACAATGTAATGAAATAAATAATTATTAATAAATATATTATAATTAATAAACTCTTCTATTTTAATCCTGTGCATGTAGATAGCTTTCTTTTCAGACAAGGTCCTATAATCTTCTCCACAGACTCAATCCGTTTCCAGAATCGGTCTCTGTCTATAGCAAATTGTTCCCAAGGCCCTTTACGATTCCAGGCTATTATACGATGGACTTCAACTAATTCACATTCTGGTTTGAAAGTGACTCTCTTTTGAACGTGTTTAAGTGAATTACTAGACAGAGATGAAGTGTCTCGAGTTAGATTAGGTGGTGAACAACACTGAATGTTCTCACATCTTAATGTCCCATCACATGATGTTGTCACTGTTGAGTCATGAATATTATTAATTTTAGGTGTCACATCTGATAGGGTAGTATCATTTATATCCATGGTAACAGAGGATGGTTTCTTGGCAACAGATGATGGTGTGATTGTAACCGATGACAACGGCTTACTGTCAGTTTTCGAAACTTGTTTTTTGACGTTTGTACAATCTAAAAAATTGAAGCAAGCCTGATCTTGAAGCATATGCCATAGTCCTTCGTCAAATGGACATTCTTCACAATCAGTTTCACCATCGGACCAGTCTGACTGGTTTTGATCGCAAAAACCACTTTCTTCACTTGAGAACGAGGATGTATGATTAAGAACTGGTACACATAGGCTTTGAATGGGGCACATACCTTGACTTCGATTTGCTGATAAACTAGTATCTTGGTGAACTGGACTAAGTTCATTTGTAAATTCAACTACAGGATCATCGTCACTATCCTCATAGACACTTCCTTCTTCATCACTCCAATCATCCTCATCACTTTCACTATCCATATCACTCTCATAAGCTAATTCACAATTCTGAGAATCACCATGACAATATTCACAGCTGTTATTACCCACATTCCAGGAATTATCCAATTTGGGTGAAAGGTTATCTTTTCCATACACAGAATCCTTACACTTAATGGAATCACTACTATTATCCCTTTCATCGCATATTGGGGAGACAAGTGGTGGTCTATAACTCAATAACATCAATAAGGGATGTAATAGGCCAACTTGACTGGTGGTACATACATCATGAGACCAATTAAGAGGGACTGTAACGTCCACATAAGCAATATTGTGAAATGACAAAACACTATGTTTCTTTATTTCAGGACTAACTTTTAGTGACGGGATGGTTTTAATTTGTTTCCTTGTTTGGCTAAAGAGAACAGGAGAATGTTGTTTAAACATGGTGGACATTGATGGAACTGTTCCAGGGTTAAAGAAATGGCTGTTTGGTGTGGAGTGGCTAAAGGAAGAGCTGGTCCTTTGAGACAAGGGATTTTGAAAGTTGGTTGCCATCCCACATACGGTGGAAAATGCCAGGTTTGCTGTGGACATGACGAGCAATGTGTTTTCCAACGAGTCGTGAATTGGACACAAGAGAAAATGGAATCAATATTTACGTTAACACCTCCTGAAACAGGAGTATCGCTGCTAATGGCTGCCAAAAATTGACCAATGAAAATGTAATATATAAAAAAGTCTCTTTCAAAATTGACACACTTCTTCTCTAAATAATACTTTTCAAATTCAGAGCTAACTTGGGCCATGAGACAGGAAAAATTGGCTTATAATAGATAATTTGGGAAGTCAGGTAGAACCAACTACAGACTGAACTAGTTAAAATTACACAATATACCTTCGTGAAACCTGTGATGTGAAATATATACACACACATTATATATATATATATACAATATGAATTCTGTATAATTATAATAATAACCATCATATAATTTACCTGTTTCTAAGAATATTCAGTTACACGAAATCTTCTATAACTTTCACTGGTATGAGATCAACAATTTACAGTGATGGACTGTTACTTGATAATATAATGCTCTTTTCCTTCTAAAGTCAAGTTAATACTTAATAGTAAGTCATACACACCTACACGTCTGATGCAACCGCTCCATTCTATTTTTAGTAACGTATTGCGTAACTATAAATAGCATGACGCCGCGGTACCGGATATAGTCTTACCGAATTTGGAAGATGTCTGCCGGGCCTCCCGGCTCCTATATCAACTACACATGACGTCATGTTCTATATTTAATCCCTACTAACAATCATGTGATAATACTAACAACATACCACACACCGAATATTGTATTGTAATTTGATTTCGGAATTTATAGAATTCTCCTCCTACTATATAAGTTTGCTTAGATTTATAGTTGTCATACACACCAACTACACATGACGTAGCCTGATGCATATTCTATATTTAGTAACACAATTCATACTAAAATAATGATAATCATGTGATAATACATAGAATAACACATGATATATCCCGATACGACGAAACATCAAAGTAAACCACAGGTTTATAAAGCAGATATAGCACCCTGTGGTCAGATATAAAACCTGCCGTCAAAACAGACTACAAGAAAACAACGCTTACCTTCTCCAAAGTGCCGACAAAAAGGTAGGAGAAGCATCAGACATCAACAAAGGTTTTGTCTTTCGTGAAATATATTAATTATAACACGCCTACTTGTGCTCTATCAGAATTATAATCACCTCACCCTCGAGCCTACGGCCCTCGTGCTCGGTGATTATAAATCTGATATAGCACTCACAGGGTGTTATAACATATACATATACTTGATATAGCAGCGTTGTAATTAGCTCTGCTTGACTAATTCTGTTCGGTGAAAACCAAACATTCAATGTCACTACATATCAACTAATTGTTATTATTAATCAATAACTAACAATGAGCTGGATTAATGGCATGGAGTACATTTTCTTGACTGTCATAAACAACATTTTAATCACACAATTTGTTTTATTTTTACAAACACAACAAGAATATCAAAAAACCATTATTACATAAAAAGGGCAGATAGATCACACCTCCTGAACATCACCATAATATAGCTGCAACCTTGCATTTGTATAATACAAACTACATCAGTGAGTGTTTCATATTCACAATGACCTCAAAAGCTGTATATGTAATATAGTATATAGTTTAATGTCACAAGGTTAATACATGATTATACTATAGCTCAATAATGAAGCTAATGGATTGAAATTTTACATACACAAAAAAGAATGGGAAGGGCAATTATATAAAAATGGTGCTGGTAAAAAGATCATTGGGCATTCCAAACACAAAGTTATAAATGTTTTACTGAGGTCATGATGAATGTGAATGACCTTTAGCAGTTAAACTAAAGTTCAAATGCACTGAAGACAATACTACATTGCTAGTCTTGTGTGATTAACCTTTCGTATTACTGGAATTAAACAGAGAATGCATAATGGGTGAAGTTACAAAACACAATTTACATTACAATAGTGTATTATTCTGATAAAAGTAAGTACAGTAGAACCTCTGACAAAGAACATGCCAATGTATGGACATACTAAGGACACTAGTCTTTGCCTCAGTAATTCATTTGTGTATAAATCTGCAACTTCTGAATAAAATACATCTCTAATTAAGGACACTTATACTAGTCAAAGCAGTTCTTTATATAAAGAGGTTCCAGTGTATCGTATAATTAGGTAACCAACCACAAGTATGACAACCTAAATGCAGGATACTAAGCAGAGGTAGATTATCATTCATAAATGAAACTACATCACTACGTCTGGACATTGAAGCTGAACAAACATATTCAATTATAGTGGGTTAAGATGAATATTATGCAAAATTGTGTTGAGACTTGCATAGATACTTGTAGCTTTGCAATATAAAATAAAATATATAGCATTGTTTGTATTAAAGTAAAATGGTTCTCTCAGTATATGGATATTCATAACTGCCAATATTAATTAATTAAAGTTAATAAAAATTATGATAATTATAATTATATTGACTAAGAAACCTACAGCAACAAGACTAATGGATTTGGTGTGTGTGGGAGATGAAGGCATCCATAGTTTACCTCCCATGACAAATAGATAGCTTTTAGTAACTACTTTAACTTCTTTAATCTTGATTGAAAACACAGCTGAGGGCTGAGCGTAGACATTAGTTGGTCATGATAAGCAAATGGTTGTCAAGTGTAATGGAGGGAAAGAATCCTCAGAATTGACATTGACTGGTCTGTAGGGAGAACATATACTAACACATAACACAATACTATAACACTATTACAATACATTAATATATAGGGGAATTTACTGTTATGATGTGTGTATAATATGATACAGGGGACTTGAGGAAGCTTTACTTGGAGCCACTGTGTTGAGTGTTTATGTCGGCAAAGGGCTGGACATAATAGTGATTACATTAAAAGAGGAGGGATGATATAAACAACTGAATATATGAATTTGAACAACTTATCAAGAAGAAGTAATAAGTGTATACTCAAGATAGCTAAGAATCATTATAAAGACAGTTTGGAGCCAAAAAATAAAATATTTCAAGTGTTATGTCCGACAGTAGGCTGGACATAGCAATGACTAATTGACAGAGGATGGCTTATAAAGATGTGGTCTATAGAGATGTCCATTTAGCAAGCATTAGCAATATGATTATGCATAGTTTCCATATTGCGGTATGTTTACTGCAAATGTCGATAAAAGCAGGCGTTACGTGATATCTAAAATCCCTCCTTCTTTGCGATTAGGGGAAATTTCTGATATTGCTTTGCTTCATTTGTACACCTGTATAAAGAGGTCTCAAGAGAATTGTACTCTTGTGAACTATCCTCCCATAGTTGTGGAGTTAGAAACCACAGACGAATCTCACATAACAGTTTCATGGTTAATTTGTTTCTCCTCCAAGATGTCTGATGGGTAAGATATTGGTAGATAGTACAGTAGAACCTCTTGATAAAGGACAATGTGCATGGGACTAGTGGAAGTGTCCTTAATCAGAGATGTCCTTTATTCACAAGTTGATTAATGTATTGCACTGGGACAAAGACAAGTGTCTTTAGAATGGAAGTGTTCTTTACCAGAGGTTCTACTGTACATACTAAAGAAACATAATGCATTAACAGACAAAAAAATACTCTTGTTAGTCTAATTTATTTCAGAAAGGGATTTCCCAAAACAAAAGAATGTCACAATTGTGGTGCAGTGTTACCAGCAGAAAAAATAGGGACCTACTTATGCATATATAAAATCAGAAACAAAGAAACAGGTGTTTATCAAGAACAAAGACAACACAATGTGAATGTTTGTAAAAAACATTTTGAAGAAGAGTCTGAAGACAATTCCAGGTGTAAACAACATGGAACATGCCTCCATGGAATATATAATTAATGCGTGTACAAATAATGCATGCACAAGTTTATAGCTGCTATCCATTTTGGCCATAAGACTATTTTCAGGTATATATATATATATATATTACAAACATTTATACATATTACAATAATTATCTCATTAGATTATACAAGCTGAAACGAAATAAATATATAATAAATTTATATTAATGCTATTATATGAATCCTTTCAGTATTTGGAAGTTGATCTACAATAATACACTTAATTAAACAGAACTATAGCAAACATAATCTAAAATCTAAACAACAATGCACTCTGTCCCTATGGAATCCAAAAAACAGATATGGCGTGAGTTCCAGCCCGCCCTCATATACCCATATTTATATAAGTACGATAAGATAGTATACCATCACTTTAATAAATTAAAATTTTATCTTGAGTGGAAAAGGATTTCATCATGCCTACGTGAGTTGAAGTATTATTAGTATTAGTATTCATGTATATAATAATTATCGTATGATAAATATTTGGTTGTATTCATAATTTCAATGATGGCTAAAACATTTGATATTCACATATACATACAGTTGTGACAATGAAAAATGTGAAAGAAAAGGATCTGGAGATGTTTACCACTACATTTGTGGAAACGGACATCGTTGGAAGTATTGCAGGAGGTGCTCAAAATCTATATCACGATGTCAGAAAAAAAACTGTGGAGCTTCTCTACGGAGCAGTTAAACTATAAAATAAACATTTAAAAATAACTAATATTAAGGCCTTTTTTTTTAGTTTACAGACTTATTATTTTGATTAAGCAATTATGTAAAAGATAGCATTTATTAGCACCAAAATAATGGACAAATATATAGATAGGTAAATTGATAGATAGAAAGATAGACAGACAGACCTCCACAGATAAACAGACAGATAGATAGGTAGATACAATATTAGACAGATACTGTTAGATAAATGTGTTAAGTGACATAATAGAATAGATGTGTCATTAACTTATGGGGAGGATAATCTGCTGAGGTTGCTATCAAACCACGTCAGACAAACATATGAATATATCTATGATAATGATGACGAATTACTGATCTGGCAATGAATGTTCCGCCTCCTTTTCACACTGGTTGCATATACATTACATTTCTCATTTAAAGTTATTACTTTAACAATTTAATGAGAAAAGAAGACTAATTAGTGCAGTAAAAATGCCATAGTAGGTTAATACAATTATTATTAGCAAACAATAAGATATGATAGTCCAGTAACTAATACCAATGCATTCTCATATTTCTATCTCTATTTATAATTATGTGTATAATTGTCTTTCATACATCGTAGATGTGATGCTTGTGGAAGAAATTATCCTAATAATGAACTATACAGATACAGATGTGGTTATAATCATGATTTTCGTTTGTATTGGGAATGTTCTCAAACAACTTGGATTCATACAGTAGATAATTCAGTTCTTAAACCGACTTAAAGCAGAAAACATCAAAAATAAAAACAAGAAATACGAAATACTAAATGTACTTTAATAACATTTCAAAAACAAAAGATTCCTTATTGTGTGAACAATTCTATTTAATTCATTGATATAACATGTAATTATTAAACATGTATATATTTTTATTTAAAATAATAATTTTATTTAAAATAATAATATTCCTAACATAATTAATCTATAATTATTACTTTATTTATCACGAACCACGAAACTTTGCAAAGTACCTTATATCAGATTAAACAGTTTAAATTAATAATTAATAAGACAATAGCTATTATATGAAACCTTTCAGTATTTGGAAGTTGATATACAATAAATACACTTAATTATACAGAACTATAAGAACTTGCAAACGTAATCTGAAATCTAAACAACAATGCAATTGGGGACTGTCCCTATGGAATCCCCGAAACAGATATGACGCAAGGCCCAGCCCGCCCTCATATACCTATATATATTTATATAAACCATATAAGTACCATAAGATAGTATACCATTACTTTAATGAATTAAAATTTTATCTTGAAGGATTTCATCATGCCTACGTGAGTTGAAGTATTATTATTCATGTATATAACAATATTTTAATTTTAATGATGGCTACAAGATTTGATAGTCACATTTACATACAGTTGTGACAATTGTGGAAAAGAAAGAATTGTTTACTACTACATTTGTGGAAATGAACATGGTTGTAAGTATTGCTGGTGGTGCTCAATTTATATATTCCGATGTCAGGATGGAAGCTGTAGAGCTCTCATATGGAGCAGTTAAACTAACATTTAAAAATAACTAATATTAAGGCCCTTACGTATTTTTTTAGTTTACAGACTTATTATCTTTGATTAAGCAATTATGTGAAAGATAGAATTTATTAGCACCAAAATAATGGACAAACACATAGATAGGTAAATTGATAGATAGATAGATAGATAGACAGACAGACCTCCACAGATATAACAGACAGATAGACAGATAGATAGGTAGATACAATATTAGACAGATACTGTTAGATAAATGTGTTAAGTGACATAATAGAATAGAAGTGTCACTAACTTATGGGAGGACAATCTGCTGAGGTTGCTATCAAACCACGTCAGACAAACATATGAATATATCTATGATAATGATGACGAATTACTGATCTGGCAATGAATGTTCCGCCTCCTTTTTACACTGGTTGCATATACATTACATTTCTCATTTAAAGTGATTAGTTTAACATTTTAATGAGAAAAGAAGACTAATTAGTGCAGTAAAGATGCCATTGTAAGTTAATACAATGATTATTAGCAAAGAATAAGATATGGTAGTCCAGTAACTAATACCAATGCATTCTCATATTTCTATCTCTATTTATAATTATGTGTATAATTGTCTTTCATACATTGTAGATGTGGAAGAAATTATCCTAATAATGAACTATACAGATACAGATGTGCTTATAATCATGATTTTCGTTTGTGTTGGGAATGTTCTCAAATAACCTGGATTCATACAGTCGATAATTCAGTTCTTAAACCGACTTAAAGCAGAAAACATCAAAAATAAAAACAAGAAATACGAAATACTAAATGTACTTTAATAACATTTCAAAAACAAAAGATTCCTTATTGTGTGAACAATTCATTGATATAACATGTAATTATTAAACATGTACTTTTATTTAAAAATAATAATTGTATTTAAAATGATAATATCACTAACATAATTAAAATACAATTATTACTTTATTTATCATCAAGCATGAAATTTTGCAAAGTACCGATTAAAGTGTTTAAATTAATAATTAATAAGAGAATAGCTATTATATGAATCCTTTCAGTATTTGGAGGTTGATCTACAATAATACACTTAATTATAAGAACTTGCATACGTAATCTGAAATCTAAACAACAGTGCAATCGGGGACTGTCCCTATGGAATCCCCGAAACAGATAACGCGTGATTTCCGGTCCTCATATACATGTATCTATATAAACCATACAAGTACCACAAGACAGTATACCATTACTTTACTCTATTAAAATTTTATTTGGAGTTTTGTTAAGTGGAAAGGGATTTCATCATGCCTAAGTGAGTTAAAGTATTATTAGATATGATATTGGTACACATGTAATAATTATTGTATGGAACAATTTTGTTTTTATTATACTTATGGCTGAAAGATGTCATATTCAAACATACATACAGTTGTGACAATTGTGGAAAAAATGGAGATGTTTACCACTACAACTGTGAAAATGGACACAGTTGGAAGTACTGCTGGGGGTGCTCATGGTTTAAATTCAGTTGTAAGACTTGCGGAGCTTGCATACATAAAAGCTAAGGAGTGTAATAACACATTATATATTATAAACGGAATAAGCCTCTTGAATTTTTTTTTACTTATTATTTTAATTCATCTCATTTTAAACATTAAATTTTTATGAAAATTTTAATTTTATTAAGATAAATTAAAGTATAATCAGATGATAGTGATAGATAGATAGATAGATAAATAGATAGACAGATAGATAGATTAGATAGACAGGTGGTAGATAGACAAATAGACAGACATGCACAGATAGATAAACTGATCAGACAGACAGATACATAGATAGATAAAACTTGTTAAGTGTTATAATATATGGTGTATATATGCTATTTCGAGGATGATCTGCTGAGGTTGCTGTTAGACACACATACGAATACTAATTATTATAACTATAATGACGAATTAATTATCTGACAATGAATGTCCCCCCTTCCTTTCACGTTGCATATATACTCATCTTTTGAAATGTTCTAGCTGATTAGTTTAGCTGAATATAAAACAGACAAGAAGACTATATAGTGCAGCAAAGATGCCACGGTAAGTTATTGCTATATTATTGGTATATTATTGGGTCATATTTTTAAAGCTAAGCTAAGATTAATATCAATGTGGCTAAATAGAAAAGAACAAAATAATAAATATAATATGTAACTTTTATTTTTATATAGTTGTTATATTTTCTAGCTGTATTTCTTTATGTAATCATTTTCTTTCATATATTGTAGATGTGATAGTTGTGGATATAGCTTTTCTGATTATGACCTGTACAGATACAGATGTAATAACTATCCTAACTACCATTATTATCGTTTCTGTTCAGAATGTACTAAAAAGAATTGGATTTGCTCTTTGGATCAAACATCTATTGTACCAGCTTAAACAATGAAGAAATTATTAAAGACAAACTGTTACCTACTTTAATAATATATATATATATAATAATACAGTAGTTTTAAACAAGAAGGTTTCTTTGTTGCTGCTAAAATTTTGCAAATTACATAACATCAACTGTGTTTGAAACAAAAATATATAATTATATAATAAAAATTAATTTTATTAATAAGACAATAGCTATTATATGAAACCTTTCAGTATTTGGAGGCTGATCTACAATAATACACTTAATTATACAGAATTATAGGAATTTGCATACGTAATCTGAAATCTAAACAACATTGCAATCGGGACTGTCCCTATGGAATCCCCGAAACAGATAGCACGTGATTTCCGGTCCTCATATACACGTATCTATATAAACCATGCACTTACCACAAGACAGTATACCATTACTTTACTCTATTGAAATTTTATTTGGAGTTTTGTTAAGTGGAAAGGGATTTCATCATGCCTAAGTGAGTTGAAGTATTATTAGATATGATATTGGTACACATGTAATAATTGTCGGATGGAAATAATTTGTTGTATTCATAATTATAATGATAGCTACAAGATTTGATAGTTTCATTTACATCTGCTGAGGTTGCTGTCAGACAAATATATGAATAATTATTATTATAATCATGATGACGAATTAGTGATCGATAATGAATGTCCTTTCACGTTGCATATATACTCATTTTAAACGTTCTAGCTAATTAGTGTAACTCAATTCACTGAAACAAGAAGACTATATAGTGCAGCAAAGCTAAGGTATTGCTATATTATTTTAAAAACTAAGCTAAGATTAATATTAATGTGGCCAAAAAGAAAAGAACAAAAAACAAAACAATAATTTGCTAATTATGTAAATCTATTTTAATATAATTGTTTTATATTTCTAGCTCTACTTATTTATGTATGCATTTCTTTCATATATTGCAGATGTGATAATTGCGGTAATTATTGTAGTTGTGTAATAAACACATACAAATGTGGTAACAGTTCTAACATCCATACTTATAATTACTGTTGTTCATGTGCTGCAAATATAACTACTTGCAAGCAGGATGGAACATCTCTTAGACGAACTTAAACAATGAAGACATTATTAAAGACAAACTGTTACCTACTTTAATAATATATATAATATATATATAATAATACAATAGTTTTAAACAAGAAGGTTTTGTTATCGCTGCTAAAAGTTTGCAAAGTACATGATATCAGATTAAACTGTGTTTAAAACAAAAATATATAATTATATAATAAAAATTAATTTTATTAATAAGACAATAGCTATTATATGAATCCTTTCAGTATTTGGAGGCTGATCTACAATAATACACTTAATTATACAGAACTATATGAATTTGCAAACGTAATCTGAAATCTAACCAATACTGCATTCAGGGACTGTCCCTATGGAATCCCCGAAACATGTAACACATTATTTCTGGTCCTCATATACCATAGAGGTACCACAAGACAGTATACCACCACTTTACTCTATTTATTAGGAGTTTTGTTAAGTGGAAAAGGATTTCATCATGCTGTATGGAAATATTTTATTGTATTCATAATTTTAATGATGGCTACAAGATTTGATAGTCACATTTACATCTGCTGAGGTTGCTGTCAGACAAATATATGAATAATTAATTATGATGATGAATTATTGACAATGATTGTCCCGCCTTCCTTTCACGTTGCATATATATTCATTTTAAACATTCTAGCTGATTAGTTTGGCTGAATATAAAACAATTCATTTAGACAAGAAGACTATATAGTGCAGCAAAGATGCCACGGTAAGTTATTGCTATATTATTGGGTCATATTTTAAAAACTAAGCTAGGGATTAACATCAATGTGGCCAAAAAGAAAAGAACAAAAAAAAATTACTTGTATTAGGCAAACAAAACTAATTATGTAAATCTATTTTGTTTTATATTTCTAGCTCTTTTTCTTCATGTATGCATTCCATTTCATATATTGCAGATGTGATGGTTGTGGATATAATTATTATAATGTGTACAGTTACAGATGTGCTTACTACCATTATTATTATTTCTGTTGGACATGTTCACAAAGGATAACCACTTGCTGGAGGGATGGAACATCTCTTGTACCAACTTAAACAATGAAGAAATTATTAAAGACATACTGTTACCTACTTCAATAATAAAAATTATATATATATATATATATATATATATATATATATATAATACGATAGTTTCAAACAAGAAAGTTTCTTTATTGTTGCTAAAATTTAGTAGAGTACCTAATATCAGATTAAACTGTATTTGAAACAAAAATACATATTACATAATAAAATTACTTTTACAATAGCTATTATGTGAAACCTTTCAGTATTTGGAAGTTGATCTACAATAAATTACACAGAACTATAGGAGTTTGCATACGTAATCTGAAATCTAAACAACACTGCAATTGGGACTGTCCCTATGGAATCCCCGAAACAGATAACGCGTGATTTCCGGTCCTCACATACGTGTATCTATATAAACCATGCACTTACCACAAGACAGAATACCATTACTTTACTCTATTGAAATTTTATTTGGGAGTTTTGTTAAGTGGAAAAGGATTTCATCATGCCTAAGTGAGTTGAAGTATTATTAGATATCATATTTGTATGCACATGTAATAATTATTGTATGGAACAATTTTGTTGTGTTCATAATTATAATGATGGCTACAAGATTTGATAGTTCCATTTACATCAGCTGAGGTTGCTGTCATTTAAAACGTTCTAGCTAATTATTGTAACTCAATTCATTGAGACAAGAAGACTATATAGTGCAGCAAAGATAAGTTATTGTTATATTATTGGGTCATATTTTAAAACTAAGCTAAGATTAACATCAATGTGGTCAAAAAGAAAAGAACAAAAAAAAACAACAAAAATTAGCTAATTATGTAAATCTTTTATGATATAATTGTTTTATATTTCTAGCTCTACTTGTTTATGTATGCATTTTCTTTCATTGCAGATGTGATAATTGCGGTTATCATTGTAGTTGTGAAATAAACACATACAGCTGTGCTAACAACCATTCTTATAATTACTGTTGTGCATGTGCTAAAGTGAAAACTACTTGTGAGAGACGTGATTGTGGAAAATCTCTTAGAAAAACTTAAACAATGAAGACATTATTAAAGACAAACGTTTACCTACTTTAATAATATATATAATATATATAATAGCTTTGAACAAGAAGGTTTCTTTATTGCTGCTAAAACATTTTTTGCTACATAAAATTGTGTGTTAAAACATCTATTCACTTGTTATAATTTATTTCATAATGAGAACATCATGGTTACAATTTAATCTACAATATTATATATAATTATATAAATAATTACTCAGTAAGGAGGAAAGTTTGTATCGTTGATTCAAAATCTAAACAACAGCCACGCAATAAGGGAATACCCTATGGAATACCCAAAACTGACTCAGCTTTTTAATCACGTGAGGGTTTGACTCTTATTGGTTTATAAATACTAAGTATAACGATATTATAAACAGTATACTATTAGTGCCCCATTATATTGTTTTTGGAGTTTCAAACACGAAGTGAAAAGGTTTCATTATGCCTAGTATGTTGATCTATTCCATTTACTGAATTGCATTTAAATGCATGAAGATATAGATTCATTTAGAATGAAAAACTAGAACATACTACAGTAATAACTACATGTACGTATATAGAAATGAAGATAATTAAGTGCAATATTTATCTCTTCCTTAACATACATACAGATGTGAAAAACTTATAACACTCTTCATAACTAGAGATGTGGCATTACTATCGTTATTGCTGGTTCTGTAGACTATTTCAATTCAAGTGCACACATGATGATACTTGGTTACACAGAACCTGACAAGTCTGATGATACTTCACAAGACATTTTTTAACAAACACGTTTGTGTTATTTACAAGTAACAGAAATGTCTGCAAATAAAGCTCTATAATAATAACTATAATATAATCTAATGTGTGACTATAATATGAAACAACTATATATAATAATAACACTTTCATACACTATACACTACATTTATTACAAGTATACACACAATAGTATTGTCTTATCATGATATCAATCTTGTTTTATAAAATACAGTGTATATTTAAAAATTTACATTAATACATCACATACATGACTCACTTTAAATGGTATTGTTCCTCATCTAACAATTTTTCACTGCTGTGATCAACTCAAGCTGATAGATAGATGGATGACAATTCTAATATTAAAATAATAGATGTTAACACACTATATAAACACATTATAAGTCATGAATTATTCATGAGTGAATTATTCATAAAGTACTTAATAAAATAATGTCATTATAAGTCATGAATTATTCATGAAGAGAATTTATTCATTTATATATAACAATAATAATAGTATTATAATATTCAGAGACAATTATCCAAATCATTGTCACAAATCACAATGGTGGTCAGAATTAGCTACAACTTCAACGTGAAAGACTGTTTTCAAGTTTCTAATTAAAGGTAATGGTAAAAGTGGACTTACCGACATGTTAAAACTATAATCATTAAATAATGGATACTCTTTAATTATTAAATTTCATTGAATGTAGTAGCATAGTGACACTGCTTCAATTAGTACTAGTGTAATAGTAATTAATTGAAGGTAGTATTTAGTGGAGTGACATGTAATCTTTCAATTAGTACTAGTGCACTAGTTAAATTCATTAAAGGTAGTATATAGTGGAGTGACATATAGCCTTTCAATTAGTGTACTAATTATACTCATATAAGGTAGCAATAGAGTGGATACTTTAATTATTTCATTCATTAGCAGTAACGAGTACATACTCTTCAATTACCATTAAAATGCATTAATAATTAAATTGATTGAAAGTAACTTTAAAGAGTGGATACCCTTTTAATTGTTCATTGCTAATTAAATTCATAAGGTTGTAGTAAAGAGACACAATTCTTTGGTAATACAAACCAAACTTCTAAAATAACAATTAGTTCATAGTTATTACAACTATAATCATAAGTTATAAACAGTAACCTTAATATTTATAATAACTATAATCAATGGATGAGTAAGCTCCTGTTAATAAACAGTTACCTTAATATTTATTATAACTATAATCAATGGATGAGTGAGCTCCTTTTAATAAACAGTAACCTTAATATTTATAATAACTATAATCAATGGATGAGTGAGCTCCTGTTAATAAACAGTAACCTTAATATTTATAATAACTATAATCAATGGATGAGTAAGCTCATTAATATTTATAATAACTATAATCAATGGAGGAGTGAGCTCCTGTTAATAAACAGTAACTATAATATTTATAATCAATGGAAATATTGGCAACACAATAGCTATATTACTTTAGTATGAAAACTCCTCATCATAAATATTACATGACTGGTTGATTGTCGATGAGATGATTACTATATATTCTCAACGTATGCTCTTTTATTAATCATGATGGGTACAGTATTATTGAAAAAGAACTCTATACTCAATACTATCTCAATGCTGTTTTTACTCTTTTGGAGAACAAGAAGTCCCATCAGCTTCTAGCTGATCTACTCAAACAACACTGAGATATAATTATATATATATATATATATATATATATATATATATATATATATATATATATATATATATTAAGCTCATTTTTGGGGTTAGTGCTAGTCCCAGTACTACCAGTCATGCAACACTGAACAGTTCCCATCATATTAATGTTCCTGCTCAGTGTTACATAACTCCAGTAGTTTACTGAGTAGCAAACTGGCTCAGCCACTACTGACCCCAAGTCTCTTCTTGAGAAATGGTTATTATATCTGAGTTCATGTAGGTTTGTATACACAGAGCTGTGTTAAAACCAGTACTGTGCTGTGAAAAAAAGATTGTGTACACTTCTTTCTCATGAAGTCGAACTTGGAGAGGAGGATAATTATATGAAAATGGTAAAAGTAAAAAGAGTGTTGGTCTTCCAAACTGAAATTATGAACATTTTTCTGTGGACAAGCTGAATGTGCTACATTCGTATTCCCTATATACTGCTGTATTGCAATATTGTTACAGCATCAAGTTAGGTTGAGTATAGGCTGTTTTTAAAAAACAGTGAATAAGGATTCTTACACTCCATTATACAACACAGCCATTTGTTCAGCTAAATTATTATTAGTTTTACATATTTATAAGTTCATTTTCTGTATACTGACAAAAAGCAGCTAATGGATTTGGTGTGTGGGAGATGAGGCATCCATAGTTTACCTCCCATGACAAATTGATAGCTTTTAGTAACTACTTTAACTTCTTTAATCTTGATTGAAAACACAGCTGAGGGCTGAGCGTAGACAAGAGTTGGTCATGATAAGCAAATGGTTGTCAAGTGTAATGGAGGGAAAGAATCCTCAGAATTGACATTGACTGGTCTGTAGGGAGAACATATACTAACACATAACACAATACTATAACACTATTACATATATTAGTATATAGGGGAATGTAGTGTTATGATGTGTGTATATTACTATACTATATAATACACGGATATTATATTAATATGGGGACTATAAGAAGCTTTACTGGAGCCAGGATTAAGAGATCTCAAGTACTTAATCCGACAGTGGGTTGGACAAAGTATAGTGATGCATTAAGAAAGGAGGGTAAAGAGTATTATACTTCATGATGTGGTGAATCTAGTTGAACTATAAGCCATGCAAGAATCATAGCATACAAAAAGCTTCCGTGTGTTACTCTATTTAGAAATAGTAAGTGTGTCAATTCAGTTGTAGTGATAGTATAGAATAGTGTACTGTAGAAGCATCTGTATAGTTGTATAGTTATGAGCAAGAAGAAACACATTTCCTGAAATGACAGGATTATATGGGAGTTTCTTCATCAGTTATTTACAAAAAAGACTATTCAATATTTGTTGATGAAGCAGAGTAAGGTGAGTGAATAAAAATATTTGAGATGTATTAGGGCTAATGTATATGAACCATGACATACCTATGAGAATTATATTTGCATTTTGTAGAAATTAGATTACTACTAACTCTAATAGCACCAAAAACACTGTCATTATTTTAAAACTACAATATTTTAAAGATAAATGTCGGCAGCATATGCATTAAAAATATATTGTAATTGTATGCATTTCTGCATCACATGAAATATTATTTTAGCTGACGTAGGGTATTAGACGAAGGTGTTTAGTAGGCAGTGCAATGTAAAAGGGAAGGATGGGTTGTTTTAATAGAAGTCATACGAGTTATGTAATCTGCACGTGCTAACTACTAACGTGATTCTAAAAACGTCTACCGTATATATGCTCAAATAACACGAATTTCATCATGACGGGGAAATCCCAAGAGAATAATGTGCTGACAATAGCTTTAAACTATCCGTAATACGACAATTAAAATAAGTGAAGAGGTTACTTCAGTAAAGCATACGTTATTTGAAATAGAACACTGCAAACTAGAACAAGAAAATCATGTAAGTTATCAGTAACTTGATATGAATTAATATAATCATTTCATTCTTTTTAGGCCTGATGTAAATAGTTCTTGCCCATCAGATGCATTATGTTGCTGTTGCATAATAATAATAATTATTATTATTGTTGTTGGACTGGGACTGGGGCTAGGGCTAGGCCTCGGTTTACAATGAAAGAGAAGAAGATACATGCAAAGTGTATGGATAAAAAAACCTTATAATTATATATAAAATTGTTTTTAATGTGTTCTACTGTTGTTTACCATAATTATTAAGTAATATGAAATCATTAATCATTTCTTCCATTGAATTACTTAAACTAAAGATTTATTCAACCATGTTCTATTCAACAATAATAGTGTGCGTATCATGTCTTATAGATCCATTATTATACCAGAGAGTACAACAGCAGTGAAATACAGTATATTAAATGTAATGTTTAAATGTATGATGTGGGTTGGAGACGAGAGTATATGGTAACACAAGAGGAGGGTAACTTATTTTAAGAGAAGTCATAGGATTACGTCAGCACATGGTAGATTGTTATGTCTACCGAAGCAGATTTAAATGCATATGTAGCAAAATATGAGATGGGGGAGGGTAAACTTTTTTAAAAAGAAGTCATAGGATTACGTCAGTGTATGCCGGGCATGTGGCAGTTATATAATATTAGCGTATTGTATATTGAACTATGAGGGGAGTTCCCGTCTAGATATAAACGTAAGGCAAATTTGCTAAAATCTGTGTAACCTTTATACCAAGAAAACAAAATGTGAGTTCAAAGATTTCTTTTGGCAATAATACTCCATACAGTTTCTTTTTTACCATATCAACACAGGCCAGATAAAAATGTTTCTATGCCAAAAGACCAATTCATTTTAATGATTTTTGGTGTATTTTGTGCTGGACTTACAGTATACTTCAGTTTGATATATTTTAATAAACATTCTGTATATATACACAAATAAATTATATATTATTATAATATTTATATAATAGTTACTATATTATTATAATACACAATACACAAATATACAAGTTCACTTCACATGTGGATAAACAAACCTAAATTATATAACTGTATAAATGCTCTTTAATGTATTCTACTATTCTATAGTATGCATAATTTGGTCTAACAGATCCACCAGAGAGTACAACAACAGTGAAATACAGTATATTAAATGTAATGTTTAAATGTAAAATGTGGGTTGGAGACGAGAGTGTATGGTAACACAAGAGGAGGGTAACTTATTTTAAGAGAAGTCATAGGATTACGTCAGCACATGGTAGATTGTTATATGTGTACCGAAGCAGATTTAAATGCATATGCAGCAAAATATGAGATGGGGGAGGGTAAAGAAGTCATAGAATGACGTCAGTATATGCCGGGCATGTGGCAGTTATATAATATTAGCGTATTGTATATTGAACTATGAGGGGAGTTTCCATCAAGATATAAACGTAAGGCAAACTTGACGTAAACAACTAAAACCTGTGTAACTTTTATACCAAGAAACAAAATGTAAGTTCAAAGATTTGGTAATACTTCATACACTTTCTCTTTCTTGAAATATCAATAAAGGAAAGGAAAAAAAAATGAATCTATGCCAAAAGATCAAAAGGCTACTGCTATAATAGTGATTGGAGTTGTAATTGTGGCTGTTATAGGTTGGTCGATCTGGAGTCGTATGGCACATTAACAAGCAAGAGATATACAGAAGATGATAAACAATTGAATAAATTAAATTACTCAGTAGTACAGTAATTAACTGCGTGACTCTCCATTTCATTTTTATGTAATATTATAACATTCTGCTTTAAGTAATATACACACACAAAATATATACATATAAATATGTATAGTCATTATACCACACATAATTATATATACACTATTATAAATATAATTATATATTATACATTAATGTATATATATATATATATACATGTAGTGTAACATATATGAGTTAACATATAAAATAACTATAATAATATAATATAACTATAGTTGTGTTCCAAACCTGCAAATTCCATTCTATAACATATTTAAATGGTAAGGAGCATGCAAGTTCAAATTGAATTGACAGTATATATAATCATAGGTAGTAAAAACATCAGCTCCATTGTTATACACTAAGACAAGCAGTTAGATATCCTGTGTAGCTTACTATTAATACTTATGTATATTTATTTGACAGTTTGGAGGAAGGTATATTCGATAAAATTCTTGTTAAATGTTCATTATTCACTCTTTTGTACACAGGAGGCTATTAAAATTAAGTATCAACAAAGCCTAATGATTGATCTCCCTGGATACCAAACATCATTGGCTTCCTGTACAAAATGGCAGAATAGCAAGCATTTAAACATGAGCGTTCGATAAAAATAGATTTTAACACTACAATGTTAGTACTAAAAACTTTAGCACAAAAGCTGTCTTATACATGTATGAACTTTGACCTCTAATAAATAAAGTAGTATGGGATTATAACCCTATCATTATGAATACAAAGGTAGTTATTAAAACAGTGATTAGATGAACTTTGACCTCTAATAAATAAGCAGTGCAAGGGTTATAACCCTATCATTATGAATACAAAGGTAGTTATTAAAACAGTGATTAGATGAACTTTGACCTCTAATAAATAAGCAGTGTAAGGGTTATAACCCTATCATTATGAATACAAAGGTAGTTATTAAAACAGTGATTAGATGAACTTTGACCTCTAATAAATAAGCAGTGTAAGGGTTATAACCCTATCATTATGAATACAAAGGTAGTTATTAAAACAGTGATTAGATGAACTTTGACCTCTAATAAATAAGCAGTGTAAGGGTTATAACCCTATCATTATGAATACAAAGGTAGTTATTAAAACAGTGATTAGATAAACTTTGACCTCTAATAGTGATGTGTTATTATGTACACAAGGTGGCCACTAAAATAACTATATTAAAGAATGGGTAAGACCCTCAAATATATTGAATTACTAATACACTTCCACAATTACTCTAATTATCAGTTGGTTGAATACAGAAAATATTAAAAGTCAGTCATTCATATCTACATGTTCACAAACACTAATTTAATACTATAGTAATACTATAGTAATACTATCATCTAACTGTATTGCAAAATAGTGAAAGTGCCTACACTATACTCAGAGTACTCAACAAGTTTATCATGAATGTTGCAAATCATAAGTATACACAAACAATACCATCTCTTTGCAAAAGGTTCTTTATATAATTTATACCCATCACTATTTGTATATTCAACAGACACAGCAAAAAGAACACAAAGAGTTAAGATGAAGGGCTTAACAAGCAGACTGAATGCAATAACACGTAAAACAAGTGTAGAATAAACACTACAAAATGTGCATGAAAAGATATTTGAAGTGATATTTACGTGTACTACACAACAAGAGAATAAATCAAGACAAAGAAAAGAATTGAAGAGAACTCACTAGTGATTCATACTGTACTAATATATATATTGTACTACTGTTGGTTTTAGTATGACATTAATTACTACTTTTTAGTTACAGTTATAGTATACCTAGTTTCACTGCAAATAAGCTCATGCTAATCTACTAAGTTATAGTGAGAATTAATAACATGAATACATGTATTTAATAACAGAAAATCTGTATGATGTTAATATACATAATTATCAGAGTGTATTATCAAAACGTCATTTAACCAAAAGCTAATGGATATGGTGTGTGGGAGATGAAGGCATCCATAGTTTACCTCCCATGACAAATAGATAGCTTTTAGTAACTACTTTAACTTCTTTAATCTTGATTGAAAACACAGCTGAGGGCTGAGCGTAGACATTAGTTGGTCATGATAAGCAAATGGTTGTCAAGTGTAATGGAGGGAAAGAATCCTCAGAATTGACATTGACTGGTCTGTAGGGAGAACATATACTAACACATAACACAATACTATAACACTATTACAATACATTAGTATATAGAGCTATGATGTGTGTATAATATGATACAGGGGACTTGAGGAAGCTTTACTTGGAGCCACTGTGTTGAGTGTTTATGTCGGCAAAGGGCTGGACATAATAGTGATTACATTAAAAGAGGAGGGATGATATAAACAACAGAATATATGAATTTAAACAACTTATCAAGAAGAAGTAATAAGTGACATACACTACAAAGAAAATATACAATTAATTGCTTTTGTTTTATATTACAGCCTCCAGCTCTGACTAGTGACTAAAGGTGAGTCACTATAAATACAATTAATTACCAACATAGTTATAATTATAGAAATATAATTTAATAATGTAATAAATATTTTGAATCAGTTTAAAATGTCTTACAATACCAATACAGAAGTGTCCATGATAATATGAGGCGAGTTTTAACGAGAAAGAAATTATTCAATAATAGCTTAATAAGAGGTTGCTATGGAGATAATGTTTTACTAGAAACTATTGTCAAAGCTAATCTCTTATGAAACAAATAATATAAGTAAAGCACACATCGTCATAAGTTCAATGCATTTCCATTAATAAAATGAACATTACTTACTAGACCCAGTATAGTACCAAGTCTAGGGCCCAAGACCTAAGCCAAGCATAGGATGTAGGAATAACCTTTCTGAAAGTATGATGACGAAGCCTTCCTTAGTTATCAGAAGGACTAAGATAGTTAATTAAAAACCCATAAGCTGATATATAACTAATTGACTGTATCATTTTGAAATTTTACATAATCTACAAAATAAATTTGAGATGAGTTACAACTAATAGTTTCAGAACCTTATGGACAAAGGATTCCTGAATATATTATCTTGAAAATAAGAAGTTGCTATGGAGACAACCATTACCATGGTAGAGTGCTACCTTGTCAAAGCTAAGCAACTTTGGAAAATGTCTTTAAAATTTTAAAGCACTCAATACCATAAGATCAGCCCATTTCCATTAATAAAATGAATATTAATTATTACACTCCTTCATTGCTGTGATAAACAGAACGTGCTATGCATGATCACCCGATAATAGATTATTCTAATGAGAAAAGGGAAAGTACCCTGGATAACCCCGTAAGTACGAATAATATAAAAACCGATAAGCAACTATACATACATGCAACTAAGTACTAATATTGTTTGAGAAAATTTCGGAGTCTATTCAAGAAACCACAGATGGAGTGAGTAGAGTTATTGAGTATAATAAATTATATAATGTGTTTTGTTGTTATGTGAACAATATTTGCAACCAATACATTTCAAGTGATTACAAATATCTACATTCTACACACACAGTTCAAACACATCTACTGATCAACAAAGTGGAACCACAGAGACAGTCACTACAGACGGTCCAAATGGAAACTCCGAAAAAACAGACACTAACACAACCAGTACTCAACAAAGTGGAACCACAGAGCCAGTTACTACCAACACTTCAACTGGTGGTTCGAAACAAAAGTAGTCAATGGTGACTCTTCAAAAAAGAAGTATTAGATAAGAAGTTAAACAGTAAACAGTAGTGAAACTAACTAAATACAATGTAATCAATTCATTTAGTTTACATGTTTATGATTCATTTTTGTAGAAGTAATAATTATGTATCAATGAAGTGTAACTCTCTACCTAAGCAATATAAAAACATTGTTGTAAACCTGGTTACCTAAATATTGGCTGATTAAATATTCTATTGCTTTCCCGACCAAAGCAATGTTGAACCAAAACCATAAGCTCAGCCCAATTCAATTAGCAGATGTTTATTAACAATCACAACACCGTCATGCATCAGAGCCAATGAAAACCCAGGTGAAAAAAAACGGATGGCAATAGATTTGCTAATATCATGAAAGATGAATACTGTAGTTATCAGGAGGACAAAGGTACCTAACTGAAAAAGAACTATAACTAAAACTACTATAGGGTAAGAGTAACTACATATATCATTTGAGAAATTGCATAATCTGTATAGTTATTATAATTATAGCATTGTTTTCAAGAAATTTACAGAAAAGAATTCTTGAATAATAGTTTAATAGCCTTGAAAATTAAAGGTTGCTATGGAAACAGAAAATAAAATTTTTCGTTGAAATTATTACTTTGTCAAAGCTGATGCAACCTCAGATATTGGAAAGCACTCACTGTCATAAGATCAGCCCATTCCATTAGTAAAATAAATATTAATTATTACACGTCACTTGTTGCTGTGATAAACAGAACGTGCTACACATGATCCTGCTACACATGATCCGATAATAGAGTATTCTCATGAGAAAAGGGAAAGTATGCTGGATAACCCCGTAAGTATGAATAATATAAAAACCGATAACCAACTATACATGAAACTAAGTATTTGTTCAAAATCCAAAGATGAGGTATGTAGAATTATTAAGCATTATAATATAACTATAATTATATTCTGTTGGATTAAACTTATGATTATGAACACAAATGTTGTTCAGGTATTGAAATCAATTATGGATTTGCAAAGATGTGACTATTGGCATACTAGATATGTATTAATGTATTATTGAAGTTTTGCATTGATATGTAATCTATTTCTACCTAAACACTCATTACAATTATCTTTACACCAACATACAGTACAGATGCAGACAAAGTAGAAATTAACATAGCCACTACTGAAAAAAGCGGAACCACAGAGACAATTACTATAAACACTTCCACTAGTTGCAGTGGTAACCAGAGCTCCCAAAACACCAGTAACATTGGAGGTTCTTCACAACAGAGGAGTAATACAAACAGCAAATAGTTAAGAAGTAAACAGTTAACAGTAAACTAAACTACAAAAATCTTATGAAGTTATAATTATGTACGTATGTGCACTTTTATGAATTTTTTTCTAATGCCGTTTTTAGTTGAAATAATATGTAATTTTTACCTTATATTTTTAAGAAATAGTACAACTAAAACATTTTTATCTATTCTATAAGAAACACAAGTCAACACAAAACACAGCATATCATTGACATGATAAATATTAGCTGATTCTTCTGCCTCTCCAAAACAAAGTAAAATGTCTAAGATGGAAATTTACAAAGTATCCGTAATAGTTGAAAGAAGAGGTTGCTATGGAGACAACTAATGACAATTTTTGTACACAGCATTATTACGTCAAAGCTACTCGTTTATGCAACCACAGATATTGGAAAGCACCCACTGTCATAAGATCAGCCCATTTCCATTAGTGAAATGAATATTAATTATTACACGTCACTCATTGCTGTGATAAACAGAACGTGGTATGCATGATCACCCGATAATAGAGTATTCTCATGAGAAAAGGGAAAGTACACTGGATAACCCCGTAAGTGTGAATACAATAAAAACCAGTAAGCAACTATACATACAACTGAGAACTAATATTGTTTGAGTACCCAGTAAACATCAGAATCTATTTCACAAACCAAAATGGAGTAAGTAGAGTTATTGCGTATATTAAATATATATATAATGTATTTTGGTAACACTTTTTTCCTAGTGAGGAAAGATTACTTATCTCTTTGCATGCATGAAAGAGATCCAAAACAGATCTTTATATGTGAATAAAATTTATGTCAATCTTTTCTATAATGTTAAACAATAATTACTACTCCCAACACACACACACAGTACAAACAGAGGTAGTTATCAACAACCCGGAACCACAGGGACGGTCACTACAAACACTTCAAGTGGTAATTCCCAAAATATAACATTGCCAGAAACTAACAGATCTTCTGGTCAGCAAAGGGGAACTACAGAGCCAGTCACAACAAATACTTCAAGTGGTTGCACTTGCTCCTAAAACTAGCATAGAGGGCTTTCAAAAAGTATAATAATAATAATTATTATTATTATTAATTATACTTCATTTAATTGAATTATATGTATGCATGTCTTATGATTTTATTTTATGGATAGTTAATCCTTTGAATTACTTACAAGTAGCTAAATAATGAATTTATTCTTTTAATACAATAATAGTAAAAGGAATTATTAAGTCTGAAGCTAAACAGTTGTAACAAATGGAACTTCACAAAAAAGTTAAAAGAGGTTGCTATGGAGACGACCAATAACAATTTTTGTACACAGCATTATTACGTCAAAGCTACTCTTTTATGCAACCACAGATATTGGAAAGCACCCACTGTCATAAGATCAGCCCATTCCATTAGCAAAATGAATATTAATTATTACACGTCACTCATTGCTGTGATAAACATAACGTGCTACACATGATCCGATAATATAGTATTCTCACGAGAAAAGGGAAAGTACGCTGGATAACCTCGTAAGTGTGAATACTACAAAAAGTCGATAAGCAACTGTTTATGCAACTGAGTATTTGTTCACAATCCAAAGATGAGGTTAGTAGAATTATTAGAAGAAATTATAAATAGATTACATATCAATGCAACAACCATAATAATACATTAGTATATTTATATATATATCAAGTATGGCAATTGTTATATCTTTGCATGCAAAAGAGATCCATAATTGATCTTATTAACTGAACAACATTTGTTTTAGTCTTTTCTACAATCATAAGTTTAATCCAATTACAATTATCTAACACATACACACACAGCACAAAGCCAGATATTAACAAAGTTACTGATCAAAACATTGGAATTACAGAGAGTGTCACTGAAAATATTTCCAGTGTAGTAATACCGGAAATACCGAAAATACCGGAAATACCGAAAACACCAGAAATATCGAAACCACTAGAACCACCAGCAATACGGAAACCACTGGAACCACCGGTAATACCGGGGGATGATGATGATGACGACGACGACGACGACAATGATAATGATGATGATGATGATGATGACGACGACGACGACGACAATGATAATGATGATGATGATGATGATGACGATGAAGATACCAGCAATAGTTAAGAAGTAAACAGTTCATAGGAAAATAAACTAAAATACTGTTTTTTTATGATTTTTTTTCTTCATGCTGTTTTTATTTCAAATAATATGTAATTTTACTTTTTATTTTAAGAAATAGCAAAACTAAAACATTTTTATATATTCTATGAGAAATGCAATCAACACAAAACACTAATAAAACAGGATATCATAGACACGGTAAATATTAGCTGATTCTTCTGCCTCTCCAGACTAAAGTAAAAGTCTAAGATGGAAATTTACAAAGTATCCATGATAGTTGAAAGAAGAGGTTGCTATGGAGACAACTAATGACAATTTTTGTACACAGCATTATTACGTCAAAGCTACTCTTTTATGCAACCACAGATATTGGAAAGCACCCACTGTCATAAGATCAGCCCATTCCATTAGCAAAATGAATATTAATTATTACACGTCACTTGTTGCTCTAAACAGAACGTGTTACACGTGATCCGATAACAGACTATTCTCATGAGAAAAGGGAAAGTACACTGGATAACCCTGTAAGTATGAATAATATAAAAAGCCGATAAGCAACTGTTCGATAAGCAACTGTTCATACAACTGAGTATTTTTTGTTCACTATCCAAAGATGAGGTTAGTAGAATTATTAAAAGAAATTATAAATAGATTACATATCAATGCAACAACCACAATAGTACATTAGTATATTTATATATATATATATATATATATATCAATTGTTATATCTTTGCATGCAAAATAGATCCATAATTGATCTTATTAACTGAACAACATTTGTTTTAGTATTTTCTACAATCGTAAGTTTAATCCAATTACAATTATCTAACACATACACACACAGCACAGAGCTAAGTACTAACAAAGTTACCAGTCAAAACCCTGGAACTACAGGGATAGTCACTAGAAACATTTCCGGTGGAAACACCGGAAATACTGGAAACACCGGAAATACCGGAAACACCGGAAATACCGGAAACACTGGGAACACCGGAAATACTGAAAACACCGGAAATACTGGAAACACTGGAAATACCGGAAACACCGGTAATACCGGAAACACCGGTAATATCGGAAACACCGGTAATACCGGAAACACCGGTAATACCGGAACCCCTGGAAACGTCGGAAACACCGGAAATACTGGAAATACCGGAAATACCGGAAACACCGGAAACACCGGAAATACCGGAAACACTGGGAACACCGGAAATACTGGAAACACCGGAAATACTGGAAACACTGGAAATACCGGAAACACCGGTAATACCGGAAACACCGGTAATATCGGAAACACCGGTAATACCGGAAACACCGGTAATACCGGAACCCCTGGAAACGTCGGAAACACCGGAAATACTGGAAATACCGAAAACACTGGAAATACTGGAAACACCGGAAACACCGGAAATACCGGAAACACCGGTAATACCGGAAACACCAATAATACCGGAACCCCTGGAAACGTCGGAAATGTCGGAAACACCGGAAATACCGGAAACACCGGTAATACCGGAACCCCTGGAAACACCGGAACCACTGAAACCACTGGAGCTGGCAATAAACAAAGTTCCTAAAATAACCAGTATTTGCAGAGGTTCTTCATAATAGACGAATAATACAAGTAGCAGTAGTGTATTTTTATGAATTTTATATTTTTAGTGAGAATAATATGTAATTTTACCTTTTATTTTAAGAAATAGCAAAGCTAAAACATTTTAATATATTTTTTCAAGTCCACTAATAAATAGATACGATAAGTATTAGCTGATTAGGTTCTTCTGCCTCTCCAGACCAAAGTAAAATGTCTAAGATGGAAATATCCATAATAGTTGAAAGAAGAGGTTGCTATGGAGACAACTAATGACAATTTTTGTACACAGCATTATTACGTCAAAGCTACTCTTTTATGCAACCACAGATATTGGAAAGCACCCACTGTCATAAGATCAGCCCATTCCATTAGCAAAATGAATATTAATTATTACACGTCACTTGTTGCTCTAAACAGAACATGCTACACGTGATCCGATAATAGACTATTCTCGTGAGAAAAGGGAAAGTACGCTGGATAACCCCTTAAGTATGAATACTATAAAAAGCCGATAACCAATTGCACCAACTGTACCAACTGAACGCACACTTGTGTACTAAAGTTGTTTATCTAATAAGTTTTGGGATCTGAATTACAAATCAGAAGATGAGGTATGTTCTTAATTTAATGTTGTTTTAGTTTGACAATAGTGATCACTTTAGGTATAGTTATATCTCACATGATGTCTCCCTTTTAGTTATAGATATAGTTTAATTAACTAAAATAATATTAGGCTTACTAAAAAGATCTTAGTTTTAGTTAACTAACTAAAAGTGCCAATTATTGGCAAATCTTTTCATTTTAGTCAGTTATAGCTGCAGTAGATATGTAATTTAGTTTAACAAAATGCCTTACTAAAAGGGTTTTTAGTTATAGTTATAGTTAACTAAAACAACTCCAGTATATACATTATATATACAAGATTGAGAGAAGATTACATATCAATGCAGTATATAAGTACAGTAATGCAGTAATATTTACATATATGCAATAGATCACTGTTTTTTTTTAATTCTCTATAACCACATTGTCAATGAAAATTATTTTATAAGTGAACGTCCAGATCGTGATAAAAATAAACCACAACACAGCAGGCCATCAGAACCAGTCAAGAAAAATGAACCCAAGAAAGATGAAAAAAAAGATGGAAAGAAAAGAGGATGCTGCTAATATAGATTTATGACGGCTACTTGAGTAAAACTATAAATAAATTTTTACCGACAATTATATAATTATAGTAACTTAGTAACTATTATCTTTTGTGGTAAATGTTTTAAAATGAAATATTACTCTATTTCCTTGTTTTGTAGGTTGAATCAAAAACTATAAACCATTAAACACAAAACTCATATATCTAATAATTAAAATATCTATTCCGTATATTGGAGTATTCATCTACTAGCTAATTATTTCCATATTATAACAGCAGTTTCGTCAAATGCTACTATAAATGAAATCATGCTATTATAATTTACTCTACTTTAGCTAGAATAATTATATGATATAATGGTGTAATGCCAGAAATGGAGAATCACCCCACATACCTACGTCATTATCTGCAGGGCAACCACTAGATATACACAGACACATGTAAACAAAAACAGCTCAGTATTAAAATAGTTATAATACATATTAGTTATAAACCTCAGTTAGATGAGTTTGTCAAATTTTAATCCATTAATCCATTAATACATTATTGAGTTAAGTATAATCATGTATTAACCTTATGACATTAAACTATACATTATATTCATATAAAGTTATCACAACCTAATTTTGAGGTCATTGTGAATGTGAACAGAGTTTATTATTCATATCACTGACAATGGTATGGAAAGAGGGTCATGCATGTAGAATATTGTCTAGTAAATGTCCAAACTGAACTGTACAGGTATGCCAAAATGTCTGGCAGTTTACTCACTATTTTCATATCCCTGATCCCTGTTAATTTAATGTTTATAATCTACTTAATAACTAATTATGATGTCATCCTTATAATGATAATGAATATCATTAGTAGGGATGTATAAATATACCAGACAAACAAACTGTTTCTTGTTCTATTCTTGAGTTTTAAAATAATTATAATAATAATCTTATTGTATCAAGACCAGGCTGGACAGGTAAGTTTATAAATACAATTTTGCTAATGTTGTATAAATAATTGAAGTAAAAACAAAGTATTAACTTATTATGGACTCCTATAAGAGAGAAGAAGAGGTCTGGAGAAATTTATTAGTGGTATTGTATATCATGCACACTAACACCTCTTCCTCCCCTTCCCTCTCAGAGGGGACTGATGTTAAAAAAAACGTGACTCACTGAATTATCAGGTTGATTTGAGATGTTGATAGTTAAACTCTTTTACTTGTTATATTCAAATGTATGGATCTGTAGACGAGAAACACTGACAATGAAACTCCATGCTCTGTTGATGTGCAGTAATGAAGAGTTCTTTTTATATTTCCAGTGATAAAAAAATTTATATGATTACATATTAAAAGGATGAAGTCAATTCAATTTCTCTATGTACAGTTACCTGTTTATCTTGAGTTGCAAATGTCTTCACTGAAATCTCCAAACTTCAAGAACTATTTAAAGAATATTAAAGTCAGTAAGTGTTCTGGTCTTCAAACTGTACAACTTACTTCATTCCTGAATTTCACATTTGAGATATTGAACACTAAGGAATAAAGTATTTGAGTCAACTAGTCCAGTGATGGCAATGGACTAGTTGTCTTCAAATGATCTTTATAGTCCTTAGTCTCAGTCTGTGAGTATGGAGTAGAAAGGATGAATGTTACTATATCAAGAAATCTGTATCACTCTAAAGTACTGAAAATGAAGGAGTTATGATTGAAACTAACCTCACAAGTCACTGTTCATCTTATAATTATTCCAGCAGTACCAGAAAATATAATTATGTATTATACATATAATATAATACATACATACACTCCCTATACAATGACTGATACTATTGCATATTTCTTTTCCACCATTTTCAAAATGATAATGAATAAATTAATAATAATAAAGTTATTAATTTATAATTATTAAGTAATAAACTAGTTTAGTTATTAAAAGTTATTAAGTAATAAACTAGTTTAGTTATTAATAGTTATTAGTACCACAGCATCTGTTTGGTGTTTATAGTACATAATGTCCAATGCTTTAAAAACTCTGACCTCATAGTTTCTTATTTTTTAAGAACACAGGATACTCAACTACAGCAGATGAATATGCACTTCATGTAATGACTAACACATTCATTTTGAATTATTATGTAAGATCAATGATTTCACAGAGTTGAAAATCACGGTAGAAAGCATCATTACATGCACTGCACACTGTCTTCCTGTTGGTGAATGACAAACACATTAGTTGTGTTAGCAGTTTCTATCTGAGGTCATGCATTGCGAAGACTATTAAGGAAATAGTACTTGCATCCAATAGAACACTCAGTGATATTAGCAGTTTCTATTGTACAGAACTCACTTGGAATCTTTACACATCAGTACAAATTATCACAGAAAGACAATTCCTTGTTACATGATCAAATGAAGTTCTGCAGATTAGAGCTACTTAGGTACCTAAGTCATAGCATACTTTGGTGACACAACCTGTGTTTACAGCCAGTTCTAATGCAGCTATAATTCAGAAGATGTAATTAAAGATGTTAATTCTTCCTCAGATGAACAAAAAACTTCCACTTTAGTGATATTCTGTCGCTCAGTGAAGAAACAGTAAAATTATATTACTAAAGAAACTCACTCTGGCTGATGTAATATAAATATTAACTGCTCTAGAACTGATTAATATAAGTTGAGGTACAGTCAGGTGACCCGGAGTGATACACCTATTTCTTTCATCCACAAATCTTCTTTTAAATTTTGGATGTGAAATTACATTAATTTTATCCAATTTTTGAAGTTGGGACAAACCCGTAATATTAATATAAAATTTAGAACATCCACAATTCTATTCCAAGGTACATAATATTGGTATGATTATACTCTATAGTTCACTAATGTAGTCATCATAAGTCCAGCCCTCTGCCGACTAAAGCACTCAAAATCATGGCTCCAGTTCCAAGTAAAGCTTCTTATATAGTCCCTATACTAACATAATATCTATAGTATAGCAATATACACACATCATAACACTACATTCCCCTATATATTAATGTATTGTAATAGTGTTATAGTATTGTGTTATGTGTTAGTATATGTTCTCCCTACAGACCAGTCAATGTCAATTCTGAGGATTCTTTCCCTCCATTACACTTGACAACCATTTGCTTATCATGACCAACTAATGTCTACGCTCAGCCCTCAGCTGTGTTTTCAATCAAGATTAAAGAAGTTAAAGTAGTTACTAAAAGCTATCAATTTGTCATGGGAGGTAAACTATGGATGCCTTCATCTCCCACACACCAAATCCATTAACTGCTTCATTAAGAGATTGGAAATGAATATTAAAATTACAACCAAAATTTAATAATAGAATGTATATACATGTACATGTACATCATTTGAATTACTCAATGGTTATATGTACATGTACATCATTTGAATTACTCAATGGTTATATGTACATGTACATCATTTGAATTACTCAATGGTTATATGTACATGTACATCATTTGAATTACTCAATGGTTATATATACATGTACATCACTTGAATTACTCAATGGTCATATGTACATGTACATCATTTGAATTACTCAATGGTCATATGTACATGTACATCATTTGAATTACTCAATGGTTATATGTACATGTACATCATTTGAATTACTCAATGGTTATATGTACATGTGCATCATTTGAATTAAATCCACACTTCATTCATAATGAAATACAGAATGGATGAATGGCTTCCCTTAAAAACACATTATACCAGATACATTAATATTGGTTGCGACTGGAGATAAATATATGTATTTACAGTACATTAGAGAGGGCAGTTGTGAGGTTAAGAATAGTGAAATATAATATACTAGTGTATATATAAAGGGAGGTCACTGGTTGCTTAAACAACCTGTTTGTTATAATAAATAATATAGAGGAAGGTTGGATTACGAAGAGCTCATTGATTGGTTATTGGAAATGTCGGAACACGTGATACACGTACTACTCAGTATTTATCAGTATACGATCCGTCACTTTAAAAGCTGTAAGCTAAATCTATACTACCAGAGAGCAGTTTTACGGCTTTAAATCTAACTGAGCAAAGATCTGTCCATAATTTCCAAAATGTAAGTTTTGATTCTTGTATTATTATATCCATATGAATGTTCTAAATATTGAATGAAGATGCTTGTATACCAAAAACAAAATGAAGCCAATTAAGTAGAAATGGTATGACTTGTTATAATTTTATCAATACAGGTCAGGAAAAGGATATACTTGCGGAAGTAGCAGACTAATGATTGGACTAATAGCTGTTGCTGTTACCGTGGTAACATTCGTTGCAGTGACCATTGCAACAAAGGAAGTAGAAATGTAAAGAAGCTCCAATGACAACTATATTTTAAATTTTAGTTGTAGAACTATATTACATAAAAGTATGGATATATTGAAGACATAATTTTTTTTTATACAAGTTACGTACATAAACAAAAATATTAATTAAATATAAACCAAAGAAAGGGTAACAACCTGTCTGAATAACAGGTTCTATGACAACATCTTTATAGTTACATAATTAATATTATATATAATTATAAATGTGTATAAGTGTTCAATAATACAAACTCAGACAGTCAATAAGAGGCCAGTCGTTAGCTGATATTAGTGCTAATATACTATGTGTACTATTATCAGTAAAGAAGGTTCTCGATACATTCCAAAACAGGTTTAACAGGAATATTACTAACATAACACATTATAGTGGGCAGTCGTTAGCTGATATTAGTTCTAATATACTATGTGTACTATTATCAGTAAAGAAGGTTCTCGATACATTCCAAAACAGGAATATGAATATATGAAGGGATTTACCCAGGAAGTTCCCTGGAACAGCACATGCCACACACATTAAGTTGTGTGTACCTAAATGATTAATATTATGAATATTATAATTGGCTTTCAGCGTTAGTGAATAACCGGTTTGAATAACAAGTTTGAATAACCAGTCTGTTATTCGGGGACATTACATGGGGATTAGCCTGTAGCCAGGTAAACATATAACATAATAATTATGAATTTCTGTTAATATCATGAAATTAAATATGAGATATTAGTATAAGTAACATACATTATGTCATAGGTCATATGTACATGTAACTACTCAATGGTCATATGTACATGTACATCATTTGAATTACTCAATGGTTATATGTACATGTACATCATTTGAATTACTCAATGGTTATATGTACATGTACATCATTTGAATTACTCAATGGTCATATGTACATGTACATCATTTGAATTACTCAATGGTCATATGTACATGTACATCATTTGAATTAATCAATGGTTATATGTACATGTACATCATTTGAATTACTCAATGGTCATATGTACATGTACGAATTAATCAATGGTTATAATATTGTGTTATTTGTTAGTATATCGAATTAATTTATAAACGAAACTAACCAAAAAATATATATAACAATTTGCTTTAAAAAGAGGTTTTTATCAGTTTTATTCGTCATAAACTATTTCTACATAATGGAGTCTACTATATAAGTATATATGATGGGGATTTACCGGGGAAATACCCGGAAAACTATGTGTGCCACCCACGTCATACTTTATATACCCAAGCTATGAATGTTAACATTACTCGTTTCAGTAAACAACTCTGGAATTCAGTGGGGAGTTACCAAGGGAATACTCAGAAGACAAATGATATATAATATACAACTAAGTTATGTACTGAGCCTGTGGTTACTATAATTAATACCAAGTAATGAAGAGAATTAATTATAATTAAAGTTTACTCACATTCATGATGACCTCAAATTTAGGCTTTATATGTAATATAATGTATAGTTTAAGGTCATAAGGTTAATACATGATTATACTGTAACTTAATGAAGCAATGGATTGATTTTGACATACACAAAAAAGAACGGGAAGGACAATTATATGAAAATAGTGCAGGTATAAAGATTGTTGGTCATTCTAAACTAAAGTTATGAATATTTTTGTAAGGTCATGGTAGACACAGTTAATGTATAGCTGATTGCTAATAACAACATAATCATTACTGCAATAAATTAAATCCACACTTCATTCATAATGAAATACATAATTGATGAATGGCTTCCCTTAAAAACACATTATAACAGATACATTAATATTGGTCGCGACTGGAGATAAATATATGTATTTAGAGTACATTAGAGAGGGCAGTTGTGAGGTTATGAATAGTGAAATATAATATACTAGTGTATATATAAAGGGAGGTCACTGGTTGCTTAAACAACCTGTTTGTTATAATAAATAATATAGGGGAAGGTTGGATTACGAAGAGCTCATTGATTGGTTATTGGAAATGTCGGAACACGTGATACATGTACATGTACTACTCAGCATTTATCAGTATACGATCCGTCACTTTAAAAGCCGTCAGCTAAGTCTATAATCACCAGAGAGCAGTTTTACGGTTTTAAAATCTAACTGCACGAAGATCTGTCCATAAATTTCAAAATGTAAGTTTTGATTCTTGTATTATTATATCCATATAAATGTTCTATTGTATTTCAATATTGAATGAAGATGCTCATATACTAAAAACAATGAAGTCAATTAAGTGGAAATGGTATAACATGTTATAATTTTATCAATACAGGCAAGGAAGAGGATATAATTATGGAAGTAACAGACTAATGATTGGACTAATAGCTGTTGCTGTTACCGTGGTAACATTCGTTGCAGTGACCATTGCAACAAAGGAAGTAGAACTCTAAAGAAGCTCCAATGACAACTACATTTTAAATTTTTGTTGTAGAACTATATTACATAAAAGTATGAATATATCATTTTTTTATAAGTTTCATAAACAAAGATATCAAATATTTATAGTTACATATAAATATTATATATAATTATGTATATATAAATGTGTGTGCAGATAGTGGCTTCAATCAATTAGTTTGACAATACAAACTCAGACAGTCAATAAGAGGCCAGTCGTTAGCTGATATTAGTGCTAATATACTATGTGTACTATTATCAGTAAAGAAGGTTCTCGCTACATTCCTAAACAGGTTTAACAGGAATATTACTAACATAACACATTATAGTGGGCAGTCGTTAGCTGATATTAGTGCTAATATACTATGTGTACTATTATCAGTAAAGAAGGTTCTCGCTACATTCCTAAACAGGTTTAACAGGAATATTACTAACATAACACATTATAGTGGGCAGTCGTTAGCTGATATTAGTTCTAATATACTATGTGTACTATTATCAGTAGAGAAGGTTCTCGATACATTCTAAAACAGGTTAAACAGGAATATTTCTAAGATAACACATTATAGAGGGCGGTCACAAGCAATCCTGAGTTTTGATTGGACGTTGAAACACACTATGAATATGATTTCCAAAGAATACATTTATTTAAATACCATACAAAGTTTTACAAGCGTAGAAAACACGTTCGGCTAAAGAACAACCTCATTTTGCAGTCAGCCCCGAAACTCTTTTACGCCAAATAGAAGATGAAATCGTAAGTGAGAATGTATTTTACACTTTATAATGTCAAAATGATTGTTAAATTGTCTTGTATATAATGTACATGTATGTGTGTATAGTAAAGCTACTAACTATATGTGCATCAGGATGTAAAATATCCTCATGTACACAGGCAATGATATATCTACATTAAACTAGACACTCCAGTAATGAATACCTTTGCAAAGATTGGAAAACTAAGATGAGCATCCCAAAGATTATCTCTTGGGGTTATATGCAAATTTGAATACAAATTTTATTTACAATATTCAAATTTATAAATGTGATTTTTAATATTTGTACAGATATAGCAATAATGGTTCAGGACATGATCCTCCTTCCAGCAGTAGGGCTAAAATTGCACTGCTATCTCTTGCAGCAACCGTTGTATCATTCGTTGTGCTTACAGTGGTGACTACTGAAGCAGAGCAGTATGCTTAGCACAAGAAAAGAGCATTAGAACTAAAAGGATTTATAATCCAACTCATTAAAATTATATAATTATAGTTACATTTATAGTTATGTATAACACACAAGAGAACTATATTATTAATATAATTAATAAATATAATTAAATATAATTAATTAGTTATCAACATGCTGACAAAAAATTATGGAAATAATTTAATTGTGAAATTGTCATTAGCAATTACGTAGTAAAATTTACTTTAAATATATGAAGGGGATTTACCCGGGAATTTCCCGGGACAGCACATGCCACACACATTAGGTTGTGTGTACCTAAATGATGAATTAATATTATGAATATTATAATTAGCTTTAAGCGTTAGTGAATAACCGGTTTGTTATTCGGGACATTACATGGGGATTACCCTATAGCCAGGTAAACATATAACATAATAATTAAGAATCTCTGTTAACATCATGAAATTAAATACAAGATATTATAAGTAAGATACATTAACATGTCCTATACCACCAAATCAGAAGAGCAGGAACTATGGCAAAGGCAGGTTCATATGCTCCTCTTATAAATATAGGTCTAATGTGTGTGTGTGTCCTAAGATGTGATATGGACCAAGCTTACATACATGTATTATACATTTGAGGACACTATCCAATGGTCTGAAAACAAATTATTTTCATACAGAATGAGTCTCATAATTGTGACTATACTGCAAAAATAGATGTTTTATATTTTTAAACGTACTTGAAACTAGCAAATAAAAAAAAATTTTTTTTAATGAGAGACCATGTGGAGATATGAAAACTGAAAAAGTATAATTATACAGAAACAAGGTTGAGGTGGTGTGTACATTAGCAACTAACCACTTCCACATAACAACACCTCATACATGTAAGAAACTGTACATATGTAGGGTTATGTGAAAGTGGTTAGTTTATTTTTAGTAGCTACTGCCCCTCAATCTTGTTTTTGTACTTTTTCAGTTTTAATATCTCTACATACTCTTTCATTTTTTAAAATGTGTTTTATTATATCAAAGACTACAGTATATATAACGACATGTTGATAATTATTAAAATTAGTTTAGTTAATATGCTAAAATGTAAAAATTCAATCATGTCTTTGTAGTACATTAATTATATTGAGTGAGTTGGGCATTAATTAGAAACGGGTAATGCCAGAGAGCCCCTATCATTAGTAGCGAAATATTGTTAAATTAATTCTTTCCATTACAAATAAATATTTTAACCCAAGAATTATAATTATAATTATAGATGAAAAAAAAAGAAAAAAAATTGATGATGATAGAGCGAGTTAAAAAAAGTCAGAGTGCATTAACACAGTACAGGCAGACATGTAATGAGGAGTTAATAACTAATTAATAACTAATTAATAACTAATTAATAACTAATTACTTATAATAAATAAACAATTACTATATAAGGCAGAAGTGATAAGTATTGATTCAGACCTCAAACAAAAAAAAAAAGAAAAAGATTAAAAAAAAAAGAAATTCATTAATTATTCATAGAAGAAAATAAGTCCTTATTAATTATAGGTGAGTAATAAATACCATATAATCATTAATCAAACTATACTGGCATATACATGGGTAGTGCTTAACAATTATACTATACAAATACACCACAAACAGTCTTCCAATAATATAAAGTAGTGCATGCTGACCTTGTCAACAAACTGGGTGCAGTCATTTTGTGGGTGTGGTCTTTTAAGGGTGAGATTCATGTAGTCTCATATCAAGGGAAGGCTATAGGAGAAAATAAAAGGAAGTTATATTTCACTTATGAGTCCTATTCTAATCAGTCCAATAATATATAGCTCAATAGTCCATTAGTCCATCCCAGTAGTCCATCTGTTAGTCCATTAGTCCATTCATTATCCATCACTCCATCCCAGTAGTCCCTCTGTTAGTCCATTAGTCCATTCATCACTCCATCCCAGTAGTCCATCCACTAGTCCATTCATAGTCCATCCATTATCCATCACTCCATCCCAGTAGTCCATCCACTAGTCCATTAGTACATCCATTATTCACCCATTAATCCATCCATTCAGCTGTCCATTAACATCAGTCCATAATAATCATAGTCCATTAATCCATCCGTTCGTCATTATATATATCCATTCGTCAGTCCATTAATCCTCAATACTACATGCATGTCAATTCATCAGTCCATTAATCCTCATTTCATAATCATCATAGTCCATTAATCCATCCATTCATCATTACTGTATCCATTCATCAGTCCATTAATCCATCCATTCATCATTACTGTATCCATTCATCAGTCCATTAATCCATCCATTCATCATTACTGTATCCATTCATCAGTCCATTAATCCATCCATTCATCATTACTGTATCCATTCATCAGTTCATTAATCCATCCATTCATCATTACTGTATCCATTCATCAGTCCATTAATCCATCCATTCATCATTACTGTATCCATTCATCAGTCCATTAATCCATCCATTCATCATTACTGTATCCATTCATCAGTCCATTAATCCATCCATTCATCATTACTGTATCCATTCATCAGTTCATTAATCCATCCATTCATCATTACTGTATCCATTCATCAGTCCATTAATCCATCCATTCATCAGTCCATTAATCATCATTTCATAATCATCATAGTTCCTTACCATAACTTCTTCCCAAAAACCTCCTGAAGGTGCTGCTACAATAGGTTGAGGTCTAATGAAACCTGATGGAGTTGGTCTTTGTTCAACTATAGGCCAAGGGTCTGAAACAGGCATAACATTTCTAGAACCTTGAGCAACACGAATTAGTGGAGGGACTTCTGCAATGGGTAGCGGTCTAGAGGTAACAACCACACCCCCTTCTCGTGGTGCATACAAAACGGGATGTCCTTCAACAGTTGGTTGAACACCAATGGGATGTTCATTCTCAATTTGTTCAATGGATGGATGTATTACAGGAACAAAAACAGGTATTTCTTCAAATCCAGGAATGGGACCTTGATACCTATTATAGACACTGGGTTGGGGCTGTTGTATTCCAATTACATTACTATGTTGAGTAGAGGTTGATGGACGAAGAGAGGGAGTGAGAGACGAAGAGGAAGGTACAGGTACGTTTCGATCTGTGAGCAACTCATCGCTGGAAAATGAACCTGAACGAGGATCTGTGGTTGTCATGGAAACCGTATTTGTATCATTTGTATGACTTACACTATGTAATGATGGTGATTGATTTGAAATAATGGAAAGATCTAAATCATCCGAAGAATTTGAATCAGATTGCGGAGAAGTTAAATACACAGCTGCATCAGCAAGTGTCTGAAGAGCCGATCCAATTGCTCTTTGTTGATTTGAGAGAGCACTTTGCATACCCTCGTCTCCAGAGGAAACAGTACCAGGAGTTCCAGAATTTGATGAATCACTAGAAGGGTACTCATTTATATAATGAATATGATGATGAGGTGGTACAGTCAATTGACTGGGTATGGTAGACCAATGGAGAGGAGAATCAACTATATCTGAATCATCATCTGAGTTTTCAAGAATCGGTCCTACATTCGAATAGAGAGACAATGGTGAGTTAAGTGATGAGGGCGAAGTGGTGATTGGGTGCGGTTGAGGTAAACGAGAGGGTCCTGGTTGTTCTGAAATTTGCTGGACCCTTTGATTATCAGACATAATTGTTTGAAATAAAGATTCTGTAGGTGAGGGTGTTGATTCCGTGGAATGTTCCCTTGAACTTGTTACTTGAGGGTTCTCATGTGGATGCTCCATTATCCAGTGGTCCATGTTAGATCCACGATGCCTCCAGCGAGAATGGCCTAATGGTTCTTGTGGACTAGGGCGTACCTCCCTCCTATGGTTATCTCGGCTTATTCCTCCAGGGGGAATAATATTTGATGGGTTTAGTCTGGGGTCAACAACAACAGATACTTGATTAACGGAATGCGTAGGGCCCAAAACAGCTAATGGGTCTTGAGCTGTAGGTGGGTAAGGATGGATAATAGCTGCTGTCGGAATGTGAGGTATAGGATTGTTACCTGATCCTTCAACGTAACTTTGCGGACCTTGAACTGAAGAACCGTTTGAAGTAGAACTTACAACAACTTCTGCATGTAGACCAGACACTCTGGGTACTGTAACTCCAGCATATGAAGGTATCGTTATCGAAGCTGGTACTTGTTGGATTGGATTAATTGAAAAAGGCGGGGCTGCTATAGCTGGCATTGGAGCAAACGTATAGGGATAAGAATGAGCTGGTAGAAATTGAGGAGGAGTGGATGGGATGGTGAAAAATGGTACACCAGGCCCAGCCGCCTGAACCCCCCATGGATAGGCTGGGAAGTTAGGAGATAGTTGCCAGGAGAGTACACTCGGGACCACATGACTAACAGGTGGTAAGTGAGAGTGGTTCTCTACTGATGCAGCTGGTATTGTAGGAGGAACATTTATCAAACGTACAGAGCCACCATATCCTCGACGTGATGGTCCTCCCCTTTCAGAAGCTCCACTGGTTCGACGAGGTCGAGTCTCGTGATGAGAAAGCTACAAAGAAAGGTGGCAATTATATATAAAAGTCTTATTACTATTATTATTATTAATTTAATTAATTAATTGAAAAGAGATGATGATTAATTATAAAATCTGTTCACATTCACGATGACCTCAAAATTAGGATATGATGACTTTATATATAGTATAGTGTATAGTCACAAGGTTAATATATGATTATACTATAACTCAATAATGAAGCGAAATTTGACATACACAAAAAACAATGGGAAGGACAATATTATATGAAAATGGTACAGGTAAAAAGGAAGGTCAAGGTGAAAAAAAGGTCAAGGTGAATGTGAATGACCTTTAGGAGTTATACAATCATATAATTATATAAAGAGGATTACGAACCTCAGTTAATCCTTCATATTGTGATGTTCTCTTTAACTGTTGTAATTTGCTCTGTGGCAAAGAAATTAATTATACATATAATTATATATTATATTTCATTGTCCACAGTTACTGAAAAACCTGGGTACTCTTACCCACGGATGTGTTACCAAGTAGTGCTTGAGGACATTTTGAAATTCATGGTTAATTATAATTATATACAAATGTTTTATATACACATACATGTTCATGTAACTGCATACATGTATGTACATGTACATGTACATTGCCTCAGGTGTCTTTCTTTCTTTCTTTCTTTCTTTCTTCTTTCGTTCTACATCTCCGATAACATCATGTACATGTACATACATATGTGCATGTACGTCATGTAACTTTTGAAGCGTAGGCCAATTTGGCTCAACAATGGTTAGTGTGTGTGTCATTGGGAATACATATTAAGTCAATTAACAAAGAGTTAATGATGTTAGTGGCAATATAATCATAATTAACTGTGCCATCTGGCCCAAAGAGAGAACTGTATGTACAGTGCCAAATAAGAAGCTCTTTGGGCCAATGATGCACCATATGAGCTTATCAAAAACACTGACACCAATGACAGGGTCTAATGAAGGATGGATGACGTTCAAACTCTTCATAAAATAATATTTTTAATGATTTTTCCATTTACCTGCATCTCTCTGACTAAATAGTTTCTGAGTTCAGCTACACATGCTATTAATCGCTTATGAGGTTCACTCCAGTGTATATATAATATCATTAATTCTCTACGACTGGAAGGTTTTAATCTCAACCCGACAACAGCGTTCTGAATAGAAATACATGTATATAAATGTAATCATCATTACAATTACTAATTGAGGGGGCTTCCCCATAATGCAACCATCTAATTAAGGGGGCTTCCCCATAATGCAACCGTTACAACTACTAATTGAGGGGGCTTCCCCATAATGCAACCATTACAATTACTAATTGAAGGGGCTTCCCCATAATGCAACCATTACAATTACTAATTGAGGGGCTTCCCCATAATGCAACCATTACAATTACTAATTGAGGGGGCTTCTCGATGTACATATAGACTGACAAACAGACACATAAGAGATCTCGATGTACAGACTGATAAACAGACACATTGAGATCCCACTGTACAGAAAGCAAATTATCTTACAATTTTCTTTTTCAACATTTTCTGGAAATTAGTTGATTTCGAATCACAATTATAAATATCAAAATACAGTTCCACTGGTTTTACTTCTGGGCCCTGTAATGTTCTCCAAAATATTTTAGATGCTGGACCCATTAGAGGAATGAGATTAATATTACTAGACCAACATCCAGAATGGCTGGAGGGAGAGGGGGAAGGGTAACACATACATAATACATGCACACAGTAATTATTATGTACAAACTATACTCATGGATGACGATAATTTTGAACACATGGTTACTTATAAATGTTCGTTATTCTTCCATTTTGTACAAAAACGCATTCAAACTTTGTATCCATGAGGAACAATCATAGTTCTTCCTGGATACCAAATTTAGTTTGTTTTCTGTACATAATGGCAGAATAGTGAACATTCAAAGTTAAGTATTATTGTCTTGAATGATTGTAAAGAAATATAATGGAGTCATCGTCATACACGTAGATTGTACTTACATAAATCTCTCTTCAGAGTCAAGACTAGCGGTAAGATATCCTGTAGCTGAGTAGTTCTGTCCCTACAGAAGAATCAAGAAATATATTAATACAAATTTTAACCAAACTACTAATGGTTGATGTAAATCGTCACAAAATCCAAGCATGGAGTCAAACTCTGACCTGAGTTCTAGAAGCACAAGAACAAGTACTTTCAAAAAACTTAAAACATTAGCGTTATTATATGGCCTCTTTGAATAACGTGCTTAAGCATAAAGCCAAGCACTTTAAAGGTGCTTCAAGTACTAGCTCAAGTACTCGGTAATGTTGTCAACATCACAATACTATATCTGGGATAAGTATTCCAATTAATGCTCACTCACATGTGTTTTCATTTTTAAGTGTCCGCACCATTTGATTATTTCATTAGCCTGCAACGGAAAAACAAGTAATGTACATGTACATGTATATATAAAAAAACAGATTTTGTTAATATGCAAGTATTTAAATAACACTGCAAATAGGTTCATGTGATCTCACATCTCAGGAAGGATTCGGTCTTAATAATTAATATTCATAAATATTAATATGGGAATTATGGTTTATTAATTAGTGGGCGTGGTCAGTGCTTGTCATACCCATAAATTTCCAATTTATATAAGTTATATATATATATATATACATGTACGTGCATATATATACAGAATTTCCTACAAGGGAAAGAGACAAGAGATTTCTCTCTCCCTACCAAAAACCTTCTGCAAAATGCTGACATATACACATGCATAAATATAACATATGATAGTATTTCTAAATTAGTATTTGTGTATATACATACCTTTGAGATGCTTTCAAGAACAGAGCTCGGAAGTTTTATTTTTGAACAAAACGGAGAATGCTCTGATATTTTGTTCCGAGTGTATAAAACACAACATGTTAAACATGATATAAGATGATTATAACAGGAAGGTAGGTGTCCCAATAGATCCTTACGTTGACAAGAGTGACCACACTCGTTTGGGCAGTTTATAGTAGCAAGTTCACAAAATTTGTCATGTTGCTGTGTAAATATATTAATAAAAGTGGGTGTGGTCTTGATTATAGTTTATAGTAGTAGACACTAAAGAATATACAGTACAGTACAAGTACAATACAAGTACAAGTACAGAATAGTACGGTACAAGCAGTACAGTACAAGTACAGTACAGCACAGTACAGTATAGTACATTACATTATAGTACAGTACAGTACAGTACAGTACAGTATAGTACAATACAGTACAATACAGTACAGTAACAGTACAAGTACAGTACAGTACAGTACAGTACAATACAGTATGATACAGTATACAATAGCAGTGTTCTGCCCAGGATATTTAGAATGGTGGTTGGATTCTACATGCATTTAGTGCTGTTTATCCAGTTTATACTTAATTCTGTCTCAGTGGCCTATATATGTATTATCTGAGAGGTGGTTAATTTATCTAAGAGGTGGTTAATTCATCTGAGAGGTGGTTATTCCCGACCAGTGTCGACCAGTGTGGGCAGAACACTACAATAGAGTACAGTACATTACATTACAGTATAATGCGGTTAATTAACTCACCTCTAAATTTCTGAGTTCTCCCTCCCAGTCACATCCATGTTCCTTAGCATGACAATGAACATGAAGAGATAATACTTCCCTTTTTGCAAAGTTATCTTTGAATAACTACCAAGAGAATGGAGAGAGAATGAAAGAAGGGAGAGAAAGGAGAAGAGAAGGAGGAGAAGGAGGAGGAGGAGGGAGAAAGAAAGTAATAATTTTATTCAGGTCCAGTCTCATACCTAGATACATTTCAAACCTATAGTATGAGTGTCTGGGTATGAGCCTGCATGTAAATCCAGTCTCATACCTAGACACATTTCAAAACCTATAGTATGAGAGTCTGAGTTTGAGTATGAGTATTCTGTATGTAAATCCAGCCTCATACCAAGATACATTTCAAATCTATGGTATGAGTGTCTGGGTATGAGTCTACAGCTCAGGACTATATAGTACATGTACATGTTGTGGGTAATAATTAAAAGTGATTTCAATTGACCAATGCACTAGGAAGTATGTATATCTATTTTTCACAGTGGCTTCTGATATAGAAACACAGACATGGAGTCTCTAGAGGACAATAGATTCAATTACCAGATCTGATGATTATTATTAATGTTTTGACTGTTAAAATAGTTTAACATCCTGTACATTATATCATGTCTATGATATTAGATTACTGTTCATATTAGTGACAGTGGTTGTTTTAGTTAACTATAACTATAACTAAAACTAAAACCGCCTTTTAGTAAGGTATTGTGACTTTTAGTTAACTAAACTATAACTAAATTACAAGTCTACTGTAATAACTGAAATGAAAATTGGCCAATTAATAATAAGTTAGTGAACTAAAACTAAAACCCTTTTAGTAAGCCTAATATTATATTAGTTAATTAAATATAACTATAACTAAAGATTTGAGAAACTAATCATACTATACATGTATACATGACTATTATAATAGTTAATTAACTATAACTATCTATACATGACTATTATATTAGTTAATTAACTATAACTATTTATACATGACTATTATAATAGTTAATTAACTACAACTATCTATTATTGTCAAACTAAAACAACACTTTGTGGTCACCTCAAAATTAGGATATGATAACTTTATATGTAATATAGTGTATAGTTTAATGTCATAAGGTTAATACATGATTATACTATAACTCAATAATGAAGCAATGGATTGAAATTTGATATACACATTTTGACAGAAACTGAGAGATAGAGGAATAAGTACACAGACATAATACCTACCTGATGTACAGCTACTCTGGTGTTGTCTACAGGACATCTTGGACCAGTTTCTCTGTATGATACATGAGGACATAAGTCATACGATAAAAAGACAGACAGACGGACAAACAACAGACAGACAGACAGACAGACGGACGGACAAACAGACAGACATGTGTAGGTATTTATTATAATTCAATTTGTGATGTTTACAATTCAGTAGGTCAAAGTTAATTATGTTACCATAACAACCATATATAATTCAATATTAACCACCCCCAACTGATTACAGGAATGCTTTGTTACACCCATTTGTGGCTTAGATAGAGCTATGAATATAATAAACACCTAACACACCCATTATTATATAAAGTCTAAACACACTTGGGACATAATTATATATATATATATATTGTGTGTGTATGTGTGTGTGTGTGTGCGTGTGTTTTTCTGAGGTCAAAGTGAATGAGAATGACCTTCATTACCTCAGTTTAACTGTAGTAAATTTAATACTACCCACTTAATGTCACATGATCCATCAACAAGATCACATGATATATCTACAGGATCACATGATCAATTAGGTAACATGATTTATTACATGTACCTCTATGTGTAAGAGTATCCTATAAATATACAAGAATATACAAAAATGTACAACATCCAATAATCATTAGTAATTGGTTGAAAACAGCAACCGTACTAGCACCAAAAATTAAATATAATCTAAAATAGATCATTTCTAAACACGGCTTGATAGATAATATCATATGTAAATATTGATTAATACTTGACATAACATGTCCTTAGAAACTAATATACTGATAGTACTATGTGTATAAATAAATAGATATATACGTAGATAAATAGATAGATACATAGATAGATGTATAGATGAATATAGACAGACAGATAGATAGATAGATATACATACAGACAGACAGACAGACAGACAGACAGACAGATAGATAGATAGATAGATAGATAGACATACAGATACATGTAGATAGATAGATAAATAGATAAATAGATAGATAGATAGATAGATAGATAGATAGATAGATAGATAGATAGATAGATATACATACATACATACATACAGACAGACAGACAGACATATAGATAGAGATAGATAGATAGATAAATAGATAGATAGATAGATAGATAGATAGATAGATATACATACATACATACATACAGACAGACAGACAGACAGACAGATAGAGATAGATAAATAGATAGATAGATAGATATAC